>OU015492.1:24175747-24775747 GCA_907164885.2 Dolomedes plantarius | reverse complement strand
CAGACGGAGTCGTGAAACAGGCGAGAGCACTACCCATCGGCCAGCCGGTCGTGTTTGCTACCTCCTGTGAACCATCAGTAATGGGAGTGGAGGTCTTGCTCGACCTTGAATAGCCAGGTCGTGGAATCTCCGGTTGGTTGGAGTGAGTACGACCGCTTCAGTCGTATTCCTACCGAAAAGGAGATAATATGTCGGTGTACCAAATGAGTAATGCGTAGTTGATGAAGTTTGTCGAGTTGTATCGCGAAAAGGAATGTTTGTGGAAAATTAATTCCGAAGCGTACAAGAACCAAGATGCAAGGAACGAAGCATTGCAAGAAATATTTAGTGAAATGAACATTAATGGTTTTGGAATCCATGAAGTGGCACAAAAAATAAAAAACATTAGATTTTCCTATTGTCAGGAAATAAAAAAATTGCCAACTCGAAGAAATCCGGAGCCTCTGCTGATGAGTTACATAAACCTAGGGTTTCACGGTTTTCAACAGTGCATTCATTTTTAAAGAAGAACCCGGAAATGAATGCAACCGAATCAAATCTTGATTCAAAAGCTCAAAGGAGCACAACATCAAAGCGGCTAGATGAAACAAAATCTTAAATTCATGATCATTCAGCCGATAGCTCCTCGAATGAAAGGATACAGGTGAGACGTTTACAGTTCCTACTTCGCATCAGGCCTGTTCATCGAAAAAAAGTCGCTTTCAAGATGTACTCCGCCTTCGCACATTACGGAAGGAATCCAAAAGCTGGATTCCATATATTCAAAATTTTCAACGGACACAGAGTTTGATGTCTGGTGTCGAAATTTAGCCAAACGACTTAACAACAGAGAGCTTGGAGAGCTCTAGACCTCCAAATGAAAACCCAAACCCTTGTTTCCAGAGAAAGGATAGCATATTGAAAAAAAAAACATATTTTCTATGGGGGGACGTTGAAACTTATCCCTCTAGTCCTAACAATTTCCGCCTAACAATTTCCGTGTCATTACAACAATGAACCGCCTCAACCTGAGAGCTATCCCCCACAGTTATATGAACTGCAGCGAACCACCACGGAAAATCTACAACGCCAGGAAATGAACTCAATACCTGCTTAACATAATCTGAAGATGACAGCTTGGGTTTCTTAATTTCATCAATTTGTTCTCCTTCATCTGAACCGATGTAAATAATTATGCTGATTCTATTTTAGTGTTAATTTGATTCTATTTAAATTTTTAAAAATATAAATTTATCAATTTTTACTAAACAATGTTTATTAACAAATTTGTAACAAAGAATGCTTCAATATCATTTTTAAAATACAAAAAAGGTGTTGCTACTCTACCTACATTCAACATTTTTTGCTTTTATTTAAATTCTATTATTATTATTATTACTATTACTATTAGTAGTAGTAGTAGTATTACTATTATTTATAATGTTTGAGTTTTTTTAATTATTTTTTAACTCATGGATTAATAGATCGCAAAAAACTTTCGCATCTTCACGTTCTGCCATGATTGAACAACGGGCGAGAAACTAACTACAAACGAAGGCACTTGTTCCGTGTGAACTGGAAAATGTCGAGGATCACTGTGTTGAATAAGCAAGTCGTAGCGCATGCTCAAAAAAAGAAGTGCTCTCGCCTGTTTCACGACTCCATGTGAACCCGGCTTTATTCTCTGGGTTTAAGATGGAAAGATGGTTTTAGAATCCTGTGTATATAAATTGAATAATAATTGTATACATAAAGGCTCTAGATATTAAATGTGATCATTGACGATAATGTTACAACGTACTGTGTGGGTGTGGGCAGTTTGTCACTGTTGTTAACCCTCAACCTATTCCTACTACACGCGGGTCTCTTGAAATGGTTTGCAAAAATCTTGACCTGTGCTGTGAAAATTTGTCTCGTCGTTTAATTTTTGCAAACCCGTGCATAAGTTGTACGGTAAGATTATCCGATTTTGAGTTTTAGTATTTCGATTCTGGCACAAGTTTCCAAAAATTCTACTTGATTTGCCGAGAAAATTGATAAATAGCCACACTTTGGCTAACCTTGGTCTACTATTTGACGAGTTCGTGCAAATATCTTTCCCCGGCGAGCTCTCCAAAGAAAGGTATTTCGTCATTATGGTGTACAATTCCTACCCGTGCTTCCAAAAGATAGCGAACTATGATAATCATAATAATTACAAGATATACGATGTTTTTAAATTTTCTGTTGAATCCTATAAACTTGACAATTCTATGTCTTAATAAATACTTTTTTTTAAAAAAAAATTCATGAATTATTCAATAATCTTGAAAGAAAATGAAGTTAATTGGAAGTTAACTTGCGTTTAACTTTTCGTTCCCGTTCCGGAAGATAGATGGCTGCACCAGTCTACAAAACAACATTAACTGAAAATAACTGAAAGTTAATTCAATTCTGCTTAAAGATGGCTTAAAGAAAGTATCAAAAAATGCATTGTCATCATGTTCTGAGCTATTCTAAAAGTTTCAAATGTCTAGCTAGTCGGGAAGTTAGTTAAAAATCGATTGCAAGATTTGTACTAGACAAACACACAAACAAACAAGAAAGCGAATTAATAAAAACATGGAAACAAACAAACAAGAAAGCGAGTTTATAAAAACATGGAAAAAATGTAGGATTTTTTTACATTTGCCATTAAGTTTACTTTTACATTCGATTTCTTAGTGTTATTGAGATTATTGGTGGCTTTTTATGAAAATTAAATTGTTTTTTTACGCATGATTTGTTTATACAGAAGAAAAACCATTTTTGTAGCTAAAAGAGTTGGTCGCGAGACTTTTTTTAACCCATTAATGCCCAACATCGAATTCTTTAATTTTCTTTACCTAATTATGTTCGTACAGGTGCAAAATGAACTGAAAAAATAATAAAAAAATTCCTGCATTAAAATTTTAATTTTTATTCAAAATAATGTTACCGTCCTATTAAAAGGACGCTAGGCACGGGAGGGTACAGGTTTTACACAAACAATTCAACCCTTAGATTTTCTAAAACTATTCCTTTTAATGTCGTTTTTAGATAATTAAACGCATGAAACCAATGGAACTCTGCGAAAAAATGCATAATAAAATAAATACAAGGTTTTTAAATTGTATTTTAATCATTTAAAAGAAATCAAAACAATTTAAAAAGCTGAAAATGTCAAAAATAATAGCTTAAAAGGCACAAATTTAATAAATTATGTCTTATAAATTTTACACACTTTTATATTTAAATTTACATGTAAAAGGGGCTTATTAAAATACAAAATAATGAAAAAAGCTATTCGTAATTTTTTTTTTTACATAATTTATATACAAGCTATTTTGTGCGAAAGATTTCAAAGCATTTATCATGCAATCCAACTAAACATTTATTGAATTTTCTTGTGGATTTTTTGCCACAGTAGGCGCATCTTATCTGTTTTAGATTCACAATGATTAAATTATATTTTCCGCCATACCGGACATCACCAGACACTCTTTTTGAAAGTATTTTTGGTTTCCCTGCAGCCAGACTGTTATTTGGTCTCTTACAGCCTTAGAAAAATATGTCTGACTGATTTCTCTTCTAAAGTAGAGGAGATCCATTCTGTTACTGTCATTAGAAGGGCATAATCTGTACAATAGCCACGCATTTTGGATTGATGCTTCTAAGCTAAACAAAAACAGTGACCACCCCCATTTTTTAGACCGTATGGAACACTGGTATTGTGCCAGATTTTGATCCATTTGATCGGTGCCTCCCATAAATTTATTATATTGAGACACAATATGCGGTTGGTCAATCTCTACAAATCTTTTATCAATATTCGACCAGTGTTCGGCCTGAACTACAGGTTCAATACCATAATGGTTAGACGCCAAAGTAACGACACTATTGTCATTCCACCGAACCATTTTAAAATTTTTGCTGCTCTGAAAATCAAAACTTCCCCTACTCTTCTTTTTAACAGATTTAACATCTCCAAGTGGACATTTTTTAGTTCTATTTACCCGTATAGTGCCAGTCATCGGTAACTTCATTAGATGGTGGGTCCAAATAAATATCCACTTCATGGAATGTATCATTATGAGATAACTCTGCCATTAAAGCTAATGCCTCTCCACAGTCAAACTTAAAATAAAAACAAAAATATAAATAAGAGCTTTAAGACTTATCGATTGCTCATTTCAGTATATTTAGATCAAATATAATTTGGATTAAAAGACAAAATTCTTAAAATTTATTAAATTATAGACATTTAAAATACACATATTTTTAAAAAATCCAGACAATTACTTATGTACTTCGTAATTTTTCTTTATTTTTTAAAATCACTAAATGCAGAACACATCCTTTAATTAAAATTTTTGTATTTAAGAGACTAATTTTTTAATACATTCATTACATTATCAAGAGGCTAATATTTCTCTTAAATAAGAAATATTTTTAATCATTAATTAATCAACAGAACACTTATTTTTAAATTATTTTCATAAATAAGGAATACTCAATAATCTTTATTTATAAAAATAATTTATAACATCATTTTTATGAAAATAAATAGCATTTCCTTTCCTCTATGGTAATAAAACATCATAAATTGAGAAAAAAAAGACGCATTCGTATAGCGGAGAAGGTCAGAAAAACATGTACCCATCCGTGCCTAGCGTCCTATATATAGAACGCTACGGAAAAGAAAATATAACAGTGTTAAAAAATAATTTTAACAATTTTGAAAGATACATATTTAAGAAAAGAATATTGACTGTGATAACAGCATAAAATATTTTCGTAACATTGAAAAACAATAAAATAAACTTACTTTTTGCGTTACGCTCTTTTGAAAACCTAAAAAACGACTAACTCTGATTTTAGACCCTCAAAGCAGAAATAGAACATTAATGTAGTGCTACCAAATGATGGATAATAAGAAATACAACACTTTATCATGATATTCTGCTATTTGGATCGAAAAAAAATAAAAAATTCAGTGATTTAGAGCTTATTATGTAAGCGTCCTTTTAAAAGGACGCTAGGCACTAATGGGTTAATTGTCAAATGGTCCCCGATCAACAAAAGGTTAAGACTGAAATAATGGACCGAAAATACTTGGGTCAGTGGAAACCCAAGGGTCATTAAGCTTCTCGTTTCACAAATATCTTCATTTTGGTGATTGTAGCAATGCATTCGCACAAGTATTTCCCCATCATCATAAACAGCGGAACACAAGAAAGGGACAGAACCGTTTATGGGGTCAGTACACCTTTGATTTGGGAAAAATGCTAGAAAATTGCCTAAGTTTTCGTAGTTTTTAACAAATGAACCAATCGAATGAAAATTCCTGGAAGTCACATAACTTGTCACAACTAAAATGTATCTATAACTGATATAAATTACATAAATTATATACAAAAAATTTTTTTCCTCATTACGATGGGCCATTGCGTGCGTGATATAAAATCACTTCCACACGAGGCGAGAAAAAAAACAGCCGTCAATAATCCCGAAAGTGACGCCACAAAGTCAAGGTTCCGTTTTATTGCGCCCGCAGTCATTTTGGCTCCGAGTTTCATAACGAGCGTTTTGAGTCATTTGCAGGGTGGAAGAAAAAGCTATGTCCATTCTCTTATCGGACATCTGCTGCCAATATGACAGAAATAGATTACAATGACAAAACACTGGAAGTTCCGTAATATGTTTTCTTTAACTGCTCGTTGAAACAGTGAGCGCTTTGGGGGTCGCATATATACAGGATGATTTTTTTTTAATCTGATACTACTCAGAGCCATCTGTAGCGCGATCCATCAGCCGGAATACCACCAAAATTGATAGAGGGACTAAGGACGACATGCGAAAGAAGTACCGTGAAAAAAAAATTCTAAAAGTCGCCGATAGGGGAAGATATGGCGCTGTTGTTGTCGGCGTACACGAGAATTTGCATAAAGCATAAAACATCTTGCAAGTTAAGCATCAAAATGCAAATTCACGACTACGTAGTCGACAGCAGCGCCAGCATTTCGGGCTGTAAAGATGGGGGGGGGGGGGAAACTCCAAAGCGCATTTCGAGTATCTGCTCTGTTCAAGATGCGTCTTACTTTACCTCAAAGCTGCCCTCCGTGAGTTTAAAACCCGTAACGACTTACGTAAAGGCCCCATTTCAATTAATGCATTAAAAAGCATGATTAAGAAATTTGAAGAAACAGGAACCCTAACTCTCTGGCCTGGTACAAGGAGGAAACCGGTGTTAGAACAGACAGTAACCGAAGTTGCTACTGAAATCGTCGAAGGAGCACAGGGGATCGTTGTTGGTAGTAGCAGCGGCCGAGGAGTAGCGCGACAACTGGATATGAATCCTTCGACGACGGTTCGGAAAATCTTTCGGAAAGTTCTCAAGTTCTATCCATATAAGATTCATACAATTTTTCACTCAAGCTTGACGAATTCTAACCGTCCAACCAATGTACCATAAAATAGCTTATAACACTTGCAATAACCGAGCAATCACAGGACATGGGTCGATTGGTAGTTATGAAAACAGGTTTCACGGAAAAAGTAGCACTTGCTCTTGTGGTGCTGAACAGTCGGTGGGGCACTGTATAATAGTATGCAGTCAATTTAATAATATACGCAGAGGCTTACCTACAAACATTGATATATGGAATAAGAATAAGTTTTATAATGATTATTATTGTAGAAGAGCCATAAGGAAAATAGTTAACGCCCTTATGGCTGTTCATTATCCGATTACATAGTTATTCTACTTCGTTGTATTTTACACAATTAGAACAAGTCCCCCCCCCCTTTTTTCTTTTTTTTTAACGCAAAACCTAAAGGTTGGGTCGTATATCTTATAACACTTGCAAAACCATAGTAAACAAAATATTTCAATAAACGTTACTAGTATTTCATGATTAATTACCTTCATATAATATATACATATGAATAATGTTTACGTACAAATCCAACATAAAAAACGAAATAACACGATTTAATTAAGCACAAAATGACAACAAAAATTAATAATACAGTACACAGCAAGAAAAAAAAGTGAACATGTAAGTGGGAAAAAGCGACTGGGGACCCTTCCTTCTGCAAAGCAATGGCGCACCAGATTCCGCGCCGATCTATATAGCCCAAAATAATCGCGCTGCTGTTGACTACGTACTCATGAATTTGTATTTTGATGTATTACTTGCATTTTATGCAAATTCTCTGGTGCGCCGACAAATAACAGCGCCATATCTTCCCCTATCGGCGACTTTTGGAATTTTTTTTTCACGGGAACTCTTTCCGATGTCGTCCTTAGTCCCTCTATCAATTTTGGTGGAATTCTGGCTGATAGATCGCGCTACAGATGGCTCTGAGTAGTGTCAGTTTAATAAAAATCACCCTCTATGTCTGTGTTTGCTATGCAAAGGGTGTTAAGTCCAAAATGGGCTAAAATGAGTTATGAAACAAGGCATTTTTGAAAAGGAATTATGTCCCAATCAAAGAATTAACACTCTTTACTCCACAAAAATAAAATCAGAAAAATTTACTGTTAAAAAATTAAAAATTAAACTTAAAAACCCTGACTTTACAAAAGCCGTTTATTTTTCAAAACTACGATTTTGGACTTGACACTTTTTACACTGCAAACACTGATATATATATATATATATATATATATATATATATATATATATATATATATATATATATATATATATATATATATATATATGGGGGTATATATTATTTTTAAGATGAAGATCACAAAAGAATTTCAGATAAAATTCTTTTCTCGCAAAGGTAAACAAAGTTTAAAATCTGGAAATTTAATGTGGAATACTGATTAAACTGTAAAACGGTTTAATCTACGATAATTAGGTGGATTTTTTATAATCTTGTCGTATGTTACCTCAGTCTTCTACGAGGATTAAAAAAAAATAATAAATAAATAAATAAAGCGCTGTAAAATGTTCCAACGGTATCGTTCGTTCATTTTCAATTTAGGTAAATTTCTCCCCATTTGCTCCTCAAATTACTTTTCCAGGGCGAATGCTCTGGGGGAACAACTCAAAAGGTTAGTTTTCGTACAACGTAATAATTGAGTTTTGCTCTCGGATTTGGAAGAAAAAAAATTTAATTCTCGATTAGGAATCTAGAGTAGAGAATCTGCATCGACCCAATCTAATGGAAAAGTATTTCGATATTATTTACTGTGGGATTTCTTTTCTCCGAATTCGGTAACTAAATTTAATATATATATAGATTCTTTGCTTGTGCACTGTTCCACCTGCACACATATTATAATAAATAAGTTACGATTTATTCTTTCGAGCAATAGTCTCTCTATCTATCTATCTATATATATATATATATATATACCGGGTGGCAATAATTAAACTGACAGTGCTCACAGTGTTCTGTAGCGCCATCTATTTGCGAGAATGACGCCACATTTTGTAGGAAGATTAAACAAGACGGGGGACGAAGGATTCCGCGAAAAAATAAATTAGTTCCAAAAGTCACC
The DNA here is from genome assembly GCA_907164885.2 of Dolomedes plantarius. NCBI lineage: Eukaryota > Metazoa > Arthropoda > Arachnida > Araneae > Dolomedidae > Dolomedes > Dolomedes plantarius. The sequence goes on along the minus strand of OU015492.1, from coordinate 24,767,250 downwards.
GCTAGGGGAATATTTGGCGCTGTGTAATAAAAAATAGAGTGGCAGCAATATTGTCTGGTCCTCTGTCGACAATCGCCGTGGCAACTGCTTCGATTGTATCCTGTGGTACAGGTTTTCGTCCTCTGCCTGACTGAACCTTCAGAGAACCTGTTTTCTCAAACGTCGCAACCATTGCTTTTAGCACATTAACTGACACAGGACCGTTACCTTTACGCATTTTTTTGTGCGTTCTAAAAGCACGAAGAGCGGCTGACGCGTTGGACTGGTTGAGGTAAAAGAATTTGACCAGTAACGCACGCTCGACTAAAGAAGGAGACATTGCACATAAACTTTCAATCCGATTGATTCGAAATGTAACACATTGCCTTTTAAAACCCAAGCAGCTGGCACTGTGCCAATGGATGTTACGTGAAATTTGAATAAAGAACTTCTTCTTCTGCTCAGCGTACGTGATATTGCAGATCACGAGACTTTATCGGTGTTTATGTAGATTTTACGCTTTTTTAAAAGTGTTGCCATATTGCACTTGAACTAAATAAGAAAATGTGCATAATAAAAGGTAATTTTATTCCGTATTAATTTGCATTTGTTAACACCCTATTTTCTTTTACACAGCGCCAAATATTCCCCTAGCGGTGACTTTTGGAACTAATTTATTTTTTCGCGGAATCCTTCGTCCCCCGTCTTGTTTAATCTTCCTACAAAATGTGGCGTCATTCTCGCAAATAGATTGCGCTACAGAACACTGTGAGTACTGTCAGTTTAATTATGGCCACCCGGTATATATATATATATATATATATAAGGTAAGTATGCCGATTATAAGACCTTGCCTAATATGAGACCCCAGCTTACAGGACGTATCATGTACTGCCGCCTGGCGACTGGAGCGTAAAACAGTAGTCTATTACATCATTCGTAATCGGTGAGTCAGTCGAGTGTTTTCAAGCGCACACAAAGGTGCAATATTTTTTTCCTGAATATGAGCTCGTCGACTTTTTTTCATTACAATTTTCATTGGCTGTTTTCACCTCGAAGGCAAGACTCTTATTAAAACTGTCAGTATTGGATAAGTAGCTATAAATGCGGAATGTAAACACGTCTGTTTGTTTTTAAGCTAACGTCAATCCTAACATAAAATATTCGTTGGCGTGTTCAACAACATGGTCGTGCCCAATATGAGACCTCAAAGCATGCCTATTATGAGATAGGGTCTCAAATTAGGCATTTTAGTTTTCACTCTCACAGATTTGTTTCCTCTGAAGCTGCAGATGCAATGACGACCAGGCGAAATCCACAACCATGTAGCAGTAGTAAGAATGTGGAAGGTATTGATCAAACAACAAGTTTAAACCAGTTCTTTGTGATTCCTGAAGAAATAAATCCCTTGCCTACGTTACATGAAACACCTCGAAACCAAGTGGGACTCGTAAAGCCGATATTATCACATCATCGCCCTATAAAAATAAATTGATTGATAGCATTAATAAAAGATCTGCAGCATATTCGAAAAAACTTTGTTTCCTACAAGAATAAAAGGAATAGACCTAAAAGATAAGAAATCAAAGGATAAACAAGGAAAAGGGGATAAGATAAAAAGAAAAGGATAAGGAAACAATAAAGGGAAAGGGAAAAAGAAAAGGGTTGCCCTACAGGAAGAGGAATATTAAGGATGGGTGAAATTGCAACACTAGTTAAGAAACAGAAAACAAATAAGCCTAATTATAGCTATGATGATCTCAGCTCATTTGAAGGTGATGAAAAATTTTCTCTCCATGACAGCAGTGATGATAGCATTGATGAAAACGACGCTGAATGCCTTTTTTGTGGTTGTTTATTTACAGAAAATAAACGGGGAGAGCAGTGGATTCAATGTAGAAGGTTTTTTCAGGGGGGCCCATGAAGATTATGGAGCTGACGAACTTTTTATTTGTAAACAATGTGAAAAGTTTGAACTAAAAGCAAAAATTAATCAAAACCTGTAGTGTAAACCAACTAATTTGTCTAAAATGTCACTTTTTTCACCTATTAGTGTATATAGGTAACTGTTATCTAATTATTGTTTACAGTTTTGTTTTTAATAAACTTTTCAGTAATTCTAATTCATTTTTAGAGTTGTAGAATTAGGGTCTTATATTAAGACTACTTTTTTCAGACACCAAAAAATGGAACACTCGTGTCTATAATTTCATACACGAAAATTGTAAGGTTATTTTCGTTTTCTGTCATTGTTATATGTAGTAAAATATATGTATTAAAAGGATATCAAGTTGGTACTATAATCTCTCACTCACTTTCCTAGTTATATATGAAAATCAAAAGGGGTCTCATAATCGTCATACTTGCCCTATATACAGAGGCTGTTCACACATTTTTTAGACGATGTAAATTGTATTCACAAAACTAAATTACATACAATTCTTGTGTTTTAAATGTTCTATTTGACATCCCTTATTCTGAACTATCTTTCGACACCGCAATTTCAAGGATAATAATGCCTTTTGAAGTGTCAGAAGAGGTATTCTATCCCATTCCTCCTGAACAGCTTTCCAGAGTCCTGTAAGGGTTTTGGGACGACGTTTGGATAATGCCGAAAAAAAAAAAGTCCGAAAGCACAAAAATCCATAGGTGATACATCGGGAGATTTAGTAGGGATATCAGTGAAGGATATGGCCTTGATATACCAGTTTTTTGTTCCATTTCTTTTAGGAAATTTACAGTGGATTTTGATGTGTGACTGCTACCTTTGTCCAGATGGAGTCTCACAAATTATTGGCACTGTGGGTAAAGCGACGGTATTTCATTCAAAAAGATTGGCGATAAAATATGTTCCTGATAGTATTTGGAGTTAATCTTGACATTTTTTTTCCACTCTCTTTGTTTTTAACTTGCCATTATAAGAAAAACCAGCAACAATCGTGAATCCCTTAGAAAAATTTTCTTTCGATTCTTTGAACCATGTACTTAAATTTTTTTCTCCCCTTTTATGATAATAAATGGCTCTTTTTTGGTTGCAATCATTTAAATACACCCATGATTCATCTATTGTGGCAATTGTTTTCCATTTTTCTTTGGATAAGTGTTTCTCATATAGAATTCTGCAGCGTCTCCTGCGTTCAGCGATATGATTTGGAAGAAGACGATGCACATTGCGCATTTTCGCTTTCTTAAGATTTAAACCAAAGTTTATCATTTTGTTTACAGTGGACACCGAGCATTTTAATGATTTTGCAACTGTCCTTTGACTAGGGGGATTTTCTTTTAACATTAAACAACGTACCTTTGCAATAGTCGAAGATGTCCGTTTTTTCCTTGCATACTTGTTTGGAATTTTTGTCCCACTTGAGGTTCCAATTTGATGTTTTATTCCTTTCTTGTTGACGATATTACCTGTCGACGCTTTAGATATCACAAAACCATGAATCTCACATCGTTTTTGGATAACGGAGTATGCATATTTCTCTTCGGAAAGAGCATAAATGTAGCCTTCGAACCACTGCTTTGTTAAAAACGCTATTTTGAATAAAAACAAAACTTTCAAGCCGCAGACGATAATTTTGACTTTTGAAAACATAGTACAATTGCAATTATTTCTTTTGCAGCAAACTATTTTTTATTACCGCTTACCAAAATCGTCTAAAAAATATGCGAACAGCCTCTGTATATATATATATATACACTGCTGGCCACCCAAATTGCAACACCAAGAAAGACAAGAGATATCACAACAAAATTTATTTTGTAGATAACATGTTGACCAAGTATCAAATGATTAAATTTATAGACTTCTGTGAAGTGTGGTTATTGCCAAAATCAGTAGCCCGAGTAGCCGCCATTGTTGGAGATCACCGAGGCACATGCCTCGGCATTGATTCAAAGAGACTTTGGATGAGTTCTTGGGGTACAGCAGACCAAGCAGCTTCCACACGTTGCCAAAGTTGATCTGCTGTGGCAGCTGGGGATAAAATCTGGGTCAATCGTAGAGCAACCATGGACCACATGTTTTCTATCGGCGAAAGATCCGGAGAGCGAGGCGGCCAGGGAAGCAATTCAATCTGGCAATTGACGAAGAACCGTTGGACAATGCGTGCCACGTGTGGTTGCGCATTATCCTGTTGAAATATGGCTGTGGGCAAGCCCTGAAGGTAAGGAAGGACAACTGGCTCCAACGCCTCGGAGATGTAGCGCTGGCTGTTTAAAGTACCGGCAATGCGTACTAGACGTGTGCGAGAGTGATATCCAATACCGCCCCATACCATAATACCCGGTGCAGGACCAATGTGGCGATGCATAACGCAGCTGTTCAGCATCCTCTCTTCACGGTGTCTCCAGACTCGAATGCGACCATCGTGGTGTTGCAGACAGAAGCGTGATTCGTCAGTAAAGACAATTTCATTCCATTCTGCCGTCCACATCCTTCTGTCATCGCATCATTGGCGGCGGAGACGTCTGTGGTTCTGCGTCAAGGGTAGACAAAGCAATGGACGTCTTGCGGACAGACCACTCTGCTGTAAACGGCGTCGAATGGTATGCGCAGACACTGGATGATGCGTTACAGACTGCATATGCTGTGCTATGGTTCGTGATGTGACTGAGCGATCCGTCACTGCCATGCGCACAATTTGCCTGTCATCACGTGAAGTGGTGCGCTGAGGTGGATGCGATCGAACACGCCGGTCCGTCGTACCCTCCTGCATCCAACGATCACATATGCGCATTACAGTTGTTTTGTTTCGTCCAACACGACTACCGATTTCCCTGAAAGATAATCCACAATCTCGGTAGGCCACTATCCTTCCTCTGTCGAACTCGGATACTTGATCAAAAGATGATCGCTGTTTTCGACGAGGCATAATTGATCGATTTTGAAAAAACCACAAGAAAAACACAATTGCCTAACTTGAAATCGTCGAAATCTCCAAGCCTTAAATAGCGCTTTGAAGTGGCGCCACAGGCGCGCATGATGTGCGTCTGCGCTGAAATTCTAATCATTTGCATATCTCACCTCCTCTAATGCATGTTGTAAATTTCATGTCATTTGCATGTTTCCTTCAGGGTGTTGCATTTACAGTGGCCAGCAGTGTTTATGTGTGTGTGTGATACTTTTTAAGGAGAATATCATGTATGAATTCCAGATAAAATCCCGCGAAGGTTAGCAAAGTTTAAAATTTTGAATTGCAATCTAGAATAGTGATTAGACTATAAAACGTTTCAATTCACGATAAATGTTCTTTTCTTTCCGGATGTCACTTCCGCCTTCTACGAGAATTAAAAAATAAATAAATAAAGCGTTGTAAAGTTTTCCAACGGTATCGTTCGTTCATTTTCAATTTAGGTAAATTTCTCCCTATTTGCTCCTCAAATTACTTTTCAAGGGCGAATGCTCTGGGGGGAGGGGGGGGACTCAAAAGGTTAGTTTTCGTATAAAGCAATAATTTAGTTTTGCCCTCGGCTTTAGAAGAACAAAATTTAATTCACGATTAGGAATCTGGAATAGAGAATTTACATCTACCCGATCAAATAGAAAAATATTTTGATATGATTTACCGTGGGCTTTCTTTTCTCTGAATTAGATTATCAAATTTATTATATATATATATATATATATATATATATATATATATATATGGGGGGGTAACAGTAAACCGCGTCCTCCGAAATTTCATTTCACGCATATTTTAAATTCTCTTTTTCATAACGCACAACCCCTTTTCTAAAATGCGACCTAAAAATAAAGTAGTTGACAATTTTTACTGCCCCTTAATTCCCGTGCCGATCATTACGCAGGCGCTTGATAATAAATAAAGCTTTTTTTTAATTCGCATTTACTAACAGAGCTGAGAGATGCGTGACCCCGGAAAAACTACGACGTTTGAAAACCACGTGACTATTTCATTATACATCACATGAGATATACCCATCATAGGCCATATGACTGATTTTGGCCAATTAAGTAACTTCGGCCCTAGTGGCGAGATGAGAAACACTCATTTTATATACACTAAACAGAAGATTTTTCTCACCTCTCCTCTAACTCTTGACTTGCAAGCAGCTTACGTCTTATGTAATCGCGTTTCTTCATTTACGGCAAGTCCGGTGGCCACTACTGCAAATGCCCTCATAATACTTCCTGATGAATACAGTTAGTTCAATGGATACCGAATGTGTAATTTCAGTATGTCTTCTCTGGCTCCCCGACTGACATAGGGACCTGCAAATGACTTCTTATGTCGGATGATATCTTGAAAAACGATTGCTGGTGATTTCCAGCAACTATGCACTTCAACACCCATCTATTCTCCTCAGTTTGCTTACTATTTCGTTCACTGTTGTGTTTTGTAGACGCCATCTTATGGACTTTAGTATACACTATCACAATGGCTGATACCGTGCTTTTTGCATACGACAAAAGGTTTGTTGTTTTCGTCACCGCGGCTCCAGCTAAACGTGCTCCAACAATCAGGCCTCTTTCGAATTCTGCCCGGTCTTTCATTGAAACGTCTTTCAGAGAGTACGATAGACGCATGCAACACCTATGACTTATGTTGAGGGACAGATACCTTCCCCTTCATGGCAACTAGGTAGCAGAATTGTGTGCCAGGTGGCGTGCCAAGTGTGAAATACGGCATACTTTTTCATAGTTGTTCGTATTATTTTGTCGTCCATCTGTATATATATATATATATATATATATATATATATATATATATATATATATATATATATATATATATATATATATATATATATGAATATATATAGATATATATATATAGACACTCATGGACAAAAAAATTAGCGCACCAAGAAGGAGTCGTCAAAATTAAACGAAATTTTACATACGTAATGACTACTTTGATATAAGTAAATGATAATAAAATCAAAGAAAAAGAATAATTTATTTCAGAGAAAAAGGCAAAAGAACGGAGGAGTTAATACTCCGTTGGACCCCTTCTAGCGCGAATGCACGATGCGATACGATCGGACATTGAGTCATACAAGTTCTGTATGATGTCTTGAGACATTTCGTTCCATATTTGCTGTAACCTTGCCTCTAGTTCGTTCAAACTCGTGGGATGCCCAACTCGTCGTCCCAAATGATCCCAGATATGCTTGATTCGAGACAAATCTGGGGATCGGGCAGGCCAAGGAAGGGTAGTAACAGTGCGGAGACAGTCTTGTGACACCCTTGCCGTATGAGGCCGAGCATTGTCTTGTTGAAAAATGGCTCCTGGGAGCCGTTGCATGAGTGGCAACACATGTGGTTGCAGGATTTCATGAACATACCGCTGGGCTGTCATGGTGCCACGGAACAATACTAGGGGTGACCGTGTATTGTAGGCAATGGCACCCCATACCATCACACCAGCTGTGGGAGCGATGTGTCGCTGTACAGCAAAGGCAGGATTGAAGCGTTCACAACGGGCTCTCCACACACGAACACGATTGTCATCACTGCCGAGATTGAATCTGGATTCGTCGCTAAAGACGACCTAGTTCCATTCCACTGCAGTCCAGTTTCCTCGTGCGCGAGAAAACTCCAAACGGAGGCGTCGATGGGTGGGCGTCAAGGGCAGCACACGTAATTGGCGCCGCGATACCAACTGGCCTTCAGCCAGGCGCCTTCGTATGGTTCGAGAAGACACAGAGGCCCCTAGTGAAGGTGCTACCTGTGCCTGGATGGCGGCCGATGAAGCAGTTGGCTGTACGCGTGCATTTCTTACGATGTGGCGGTCTTCTCGACGACTGGTCTGTCGAGGGCGTCCTGAGCCTGGTCTTCGTGTACATGACATCTCTCGGGTCCACTGGTCCCAACACCTCCTCACAACACAATCAGAGCGGCCTAATTGACGAGCTACTCGCCTAGCTGACCACCCAGCTTCCATCATCCCGACGATTCTCCCCCTCTCAAACTGCGAAAACTGCTTATATTGTCTTCGAACACGGCGTAATGGCATATCTATCTCTGCTCTTCCTTTGTAAATGATTCAGCACACTCAAACAAGCTTTGGTTACCTGTTTTATACTCCACAGAGTACGATGTTCAACGCCCTCTACCGGCTATACGTAATGCGCAATCACGCTGCATTTCTAATCATTTGCATATCTCCCCGACATGTACCTTCATTACAAGTTTCGTTACGATCCCGCAATTATTTCTTGGTGCGCTAATATTTTTGTCCATGAGTGTATATGAAACAATAACGTTTTCCTTCATTAACTTTGTCTTACCGCAACAAAACATTATTCCTCAATTTGATTTTGATCTAGATATACCAAATTTATCTATTTGACCATCCCCGAAGTCCACGTGTGGACAGGAAGCTTATATAACAAGATTGTTCTAGAAGCCATGACGAACGATCACCCCATATGCTGCGTTAAAGTCAGGTGTCACGTTTTAACCAATTAAAATTCAGCGAGCCTGTACTCAAGGGCATGAACCTAAAGTTTCACGCTTCTTCTGTGTCTGATCTCCGTCCTAGCAGCATGCAGCAAGTTGCGCTGCAGGGTTTGGGCCATTATGTGTTGCTCCGGCAGGCTCCGGACTGGTCTGAATGTGGTATCCTGTAAAAATATGTCCGAATGTGAAATCCTGAAATAATTGTACAGCCAGCCACGAAAACGCTCCTGATATAAAAACTGTGTAACTAGTTATGTGGAGGATTGTATCTTACGCCTGGACTTCTTTTTCGGTTTGACTTCTCAGACGCCTGGCTCCGGTTCGACCACACCCATTGCCTAAACATCTCGACGACTACATTATTCTGAGATTCTAAGATTATTTCCACTCTGAAGTTCATCGACACCAAAAACATTACAACTCCTAAAGTCAGGTCCCGTCCTGTCATCCAACATCTCCTTTGCAAATATTACACACACATATATATATATATATATATATATATATATATATATATATATATATATATATATATATATATATATATATACTGCTGGTCACCCAAATTGCAACACCAAGAAAGACAAGAGATATCACAACAAAATTTATTTTGTAGATAACATGTTGACCAAGTATCAAATGATTAAATTTATAGACTTCTGTGAAGTGTGGTTCCTGCCAAAATCAGTAGCCAGAGTAGCCGCCATTGTTGGAGATCACCGCTGCCACACGCCTCGGCATTGATTCAAAGAGACTTTGGATGAGTTCTTGGGGTACAGCAGACCAAGCAGCTTCCACACGTTGCCAAAGTTGATCTGCTGTGGCTGCTGGGGATGGAATCTGGGTCAATCGTAGAGCAACCATGGACCACATGTTTTCTATCGGCGAAAGATCCGGAGAGCGAGGTGGCCAGGGAAGCAATTCAATCTGGCGATTGACGAAGAACCGTTGGACAATGCGTGCCACGTGTGGTCGCGCATTATCCTGTTGAAATATGGCTGTGGGCAAGCCCTGAAGGTAAGGAAGGACAACTGGCTCCAACGCCTCGGAGATGTAGCGCTGGCTGTTTAAAGTACCGGCAATGCGTACTAGAGGTGTGCGAGAGTGATATCCAATACCGCCCCATATCATAATACCCGGTGCAGGACCAGTGTGGCGGTGCATAACGCAGCTGTTCAGCATCCTCTCTTCACGGTGTCTCCAGACTCGAATGCGACCATCATGATGTTGCAGACAGAAGCGTGACTCGTCAGTAAAGACAATTTCATTCCATTCTGTCGTCCACATCCTTCTGTCATCGCACCATTGGCGGCGGAGACGTCTGTGGTTCTGCGTCAAGGGTAGACAAAGCAATGGACGTCTTGCGGACAGACCACTCTGCTGTAAACGGCTTCGAATGGTACGCGCAGACACTGGATGATGCGTTACAGACTGCATGTGCTGTGCTATGGTTCGTGATGTGACTGAGCGATGCGTCACTGCCATGCGCACAATTTGCCTGTCATCACGTGAAGTGGTGCGCTGAGGTGGATGCGATCGAACAAGCCGGTCCGTCGTACCCTACTCCATCCAACGATCACATATCCGCATTACAGTTGTTTGGTTTCGTCCAACACGACTACCGATTTCCCTGAAAGATAATCCACAATCTCGGTAGGCCAATATCCTTCCTCTGTCGAACTCGGATACTTGATCAAAAGATGATCGCTGTTTTCGACTAGTCATAATTGATCGTTTTTTTGAAAAAACCACAAGAAAAACACAATTGCCGAACTTGAAATCGTCGAAATCTCCAAGCCTTAAATAGCGCTTTGAAGTGGTGCCACAGGCGCGCGTGATGTGCGTCTGCGCTGAAATTCTAATCATTTGCATATCTCACCTCCGCTAATGCATGTTGTAAATTTCATGTTATTTGCATGTTTTGTTCAGGGTGTTGCATTTACAGTGGCCAGCAGTGTATATATATATATATACATATATATATATATATATATATATATATATATATATATATATATATATATATATATATATAAAGCAATGGAAAAGAATAAAGTATCTCTTTCTTTTGAGTCTGGGCGAAAAAATCGAGATTTAATTAGAGAAATTATTACCTGCGTAATATAATAACCCAGGGTTCATTAAGATGACTCTATGGCGTGTCATCGAACCGAAACAAGTGTAATTAATTTTTCCCGACCCTCCGCCGATAGCATTTTCAACTGGATGCATAATTGATTGAAAAAATTCTCAGAAAAGGACATCAAAGAAGCGTTTTTAGCTGCCGACGAACCCGTATAATAAATATATTAGATTATGTACCATCTCTATCGATAAAATTTAATGTCATTTCGGAGGGATTTTTTTCTCTCTTTATAGCCGATTCATATTGTTTCTTCTTCGTGGAACCAGGAAAAGTTTTTCAGCACGACATCCAACATCCATCGATTCCACAGTTTTTAACTGCACGGAATTCAACTTTCACTGTTGGAAATGTAGAGTGGGCGTAGGTTGGTTCTTCGTATATATATATATATATATATATATATATATATATATATATATATATATATATATATATATATATATATATATATATATATATATATATATATATATGTGCTGTTTACCCAACATTGCCGATGTATTTATTTATCCTATTTTTTTATTAGACAGGAAAAGGTATAAATTCTACCTATAGTGTAAAATCTAAGTAATTTTATTTACAGGTATTTTAAAGTATATTTACAGTATGCAAATTATAAATTAAAATTACAAATTCACTATAATATTAATTTAACTCAGAACTTGATTATAAAAGGACATTTTTAGTTCCACCTATTCAACACAGCGACCCCGAAAACTATGGATTCGACACTACTCACGGTCATTTTGGATATTCCCGCCCCCTCCCCCGCCAATCCTGATGGGGACTGAACTTGCACTTAAACGGCATCGAGAGTGTCACTATTCATCTCAACGACCTCGAAAACTATTGATTCGACACTACTGTCGGTCATTTCGGACATTTTTAACTTATTCTTCTCCCCTCTCTCTCCTTTCCAATGGTGATGGGAGGCTTAACGTGCACTTAAGTGGCATCGGGAGTGTCCCTATTCGTCTCAGCGATCCCCAAAACAATAGATTCGACATTACTCTCGGAAATTTTGGACAATTTATCTGATATCCCTTCTTTCTCCCCATTCCTTCCTCCATGCTGACGGGGGCTTAACTTGCACTTGAACGGCATCGGGAGTATCACTATTTGACGCAACGACCCCGAAAACTATGGATTCGACACTACTATTGGTCATTTTCGAAATTTTATTTACCCCTCTTTCCCTCGCCCCTCCCCCTAATGCTGATGGGGCTGAAGATCACTTAAACGGCATCGGAAGTGTCACTATTCATCTCAGCGACCCCGAAAACTATGGATTCGACACTATTCTCGGTCATTTTGGACACTTTATTTTCCCTCCTTCTCCCCCCCCCCCCGTCACCTCCCAACCAATGTTGAATGGAGGAAGGCTAACTTACACTTAAACGACATCGAAAGTGTCACTATTAATCTCAGCGATCCCGAAAATTATGGATTCAACATTAATATCAATCTATTCGATTTTTTTACATGTCCCCCTTGCACCTCCTTCTCCCCTAAGGGTGCTAGGGATGTCTCCTCCCCCTCAGTGTTTTTTTCCAGATTGCAAGTAATATGTGTACTAAGTTTGGTTGAATTTGCTCCAGGCGTTCCAGAGTGATGCTGGAACATGCATGCATACATACATATATACAATTATACACTGCTGGCCACCCAAATTGCAACACCAAGAAAGACAAGAGATATCATAACAAAATTTATTTTGTAGATAACATGTTGACCAAGTATCAAATGATTAAATTTATAGACTTGAAGTGCGGTTCCTGCCAAAATCAGTAGCCAGAGTAGCCGCCATTGTTGGAGATCACCGCTGCCACACGCCTCGGCATTGATTCAAAGAGACTTTGGATGAGTTCTTGGGGTACAGCAGACCAAGCAGCTTCCACACGTTGCCAAAGTTGATCTGCTGTGGCTGCTGGGGATGGAATCTGGGTCAATCGTAGGAGCAACCATGGACCACATGTTTTCTATCGGCGAAAGATCCGGAGAGCGAGGCGGCCAGGGAAGCAATTCAATCTGGCAATTGACGAAGAACCGTTGGACAATGCGTGCCACGTGTGGTTGCGCATTATCCTGTTGAAATATGGCTGTGGGCAAGCCCTGAAGGTAAGGAAGGACAACTGGCTCCAACACCTCGCAGATGTAGCGCTGGCTGTTTAAAGTACCGGCAATGCGTACTAGAGGTGTGCGAGAGTGATATCCAATACCGCCTCATACCATAATACCCGGTGCAGGACCAGTGTGGCGGTGCATAACGCAGCTGTTCAGCATCCTCTCTTCACGGTGTTTCCAGACTCGAATGCTACCATCGTGGTGTTGCAGAGAGAAGCGTGACTCGTCAGTAAAGACAATTTCATTCCATTCTGCCGTCCACATCTTTCTGTCATCGCACCATTGACGGCGGAGACGTCTGTGGTTCTGCGTCAAGGGTAGACAAAGCAATGGACGTCTTGCGGACAGACCACTCTGCTGTAAACGGCGTCGAATGGTACGCGCAGACACTGGATGATGCGTTACAGACTGCATGTGCTGTGCTATGGTTCGTGATGTGACTGAGCGATGCGTCACTGCCATGCGCACAATTTGCCTGTCATCACGTGAAGTGGTGCGCTGAGGTGGATGCGATCGAACACGCCGGTCCGTCGTACCCTACTCCATCCAACGATCACATATCCGCATTACAGTTGTTTGGTTTCGTCCAACACGACTACCGATTTCCCTGAAAGATAATCCACAATCTCGGTAGGCCACTATCCTTCCTCTGTCGAACTCGGATACTTGATCAAAAGATGATCGCTGTTTTCGACGAGGCATAATTGATCGTTTTTTTTTGAAAAAACCACAAGAAAAACACAATTGCCGAACTTGAAATCGTCGAAATCTCCAAGCCTTAAATAGCGCTTTGAAGAGTCGCCACATGCGCGCGTGATGTGCGTCTGCGCTGAAATTCTAATCATTTGCATATCTCACCTCTGCTAATGCATGTTGTAAATTTCATGTTATTTGCATGTTTCCTTCAGGGTGTTGCATTTACAGTGGCCAGCAGTGTACATACATACACACATACATCCATTTATATATATATATGTGTGTGTGTGTGTGTGTGTGTATATGTAAGTATGTATATATGTATGTATGTATATCTGTGTATGTGTAAAGCCCTGTTCCCATTGTAGTCCGTTAGCATAAGCGTGAAAGGAAAAAAGACGGAAATAAACCATTCTTAGGCCTTAACAGTTTTGTTGCTAAACGTTTCGAGGTTTGTCATTCGTTAAATATACACTCAAGAGCGAAAACATTATGACCACCTGCCAATAACGAGTTGGCCCACCTTTGGCTCGCAACACAGCTTCAACCCGCCTTGGCATGGATGCCGCAAGTCCTTGGTAGATGGCCGGAGACAGATTGTACCAGATGTTTAAGCAACGGTCACGCAAATCCGAGATATTGCGAATTGGTGGTCTTTGAACTCTGAGCTGTCGTCCCATGACATCCCAAATGTGTTCTATCGGATTGAGATCCGGTGGGTTAGGCGGCCAGGACATTAACTGGAATTCAACATCATGTTCTTAGAACCACTCCAACACAATTTTAGCCTTGTGACACGGGGCGTTGTCCTGTTGGAACATTCTATTTCCAGCTGGTAAAACAGAGGCCATGTAAGGGTGCAACTGGCCCGCAATGATGTTCAGATACCCTGTAGCATTCATGGTCTGCTCTACCACAACCACGGGTCCCAGAGACGCCCAAGAGAACGTCCCCCAAAGCATAATTCCGCTACCACCGGCCTGTGTATGACCTACTGTACATTGAGGGAGCAACAGTTCGCCTGGAAGACGGCGTATCCTGACACGACCATCGGCGTGATGAATGACAACCCGTGATTCATCTGACCAGGCAACTCTCTCCCACTGATCCATGGACCAGTCGCGATGTTCCCGGGCCCAACGCAGACGCAGTTGGCGATGACGCTTGGTCAGCAAAGGCACACGAGTGGGACGTTTGCTGCGTAGCCCCATATCCAACAGTGTCCGCTGAACAGTGTGCTGCGATACTATTCTACTTGGCTCTGCATTGTATTGGGCTGTCAGCTGAGCCACTGTCTGGCTCCGATTTTGCTTCACCATGCGAGACAGTCTCAGACGACCTTTTTCTTTGATAGCGTGTGGACGTCCAACACCATGTCGTCTACTGCTGGTTTCACCGTCATTCATCCACTTTGCATAAGTACTAACAACTGTAGGTCGCGAACAACCCACGACTCTTGCAGTTTCGGAAATACTTGTTCCGAGCCTTCGAGCCATTACAATCTGCCCTCTATCAAAGTCGCTTAGATCCGCAGCCTTTCCCATCACACACAGAAGTAACTGAAAGAATGATTCTTCAGACTCTCCAGCAGCAGTTAAATACCACTTCCACCTGATCACGTGCCTTCCACGTCATCCAGGCGAATTCATTGCAAAATGTAGGGGTGGTCATAATGTTTCGGCTCTTGAGTGTATTTCAATAGTTTTATGCTTACGCTAAAGGACTGCAATGTGAACAGAGCCTAATAATAATACCCTACCATCCATTGATCCTTTACCTTTAATATTGTCTTTCCCCTTACGTAACTTCTTCCATTTCTGTTTGTGCTGTCACGGTAGAATATAACCCCATATACTGTACCTGTACGGTCACTTGTCAATAAGGAATTAACTTTCGGCTGACCAGTTAAGACAATGGTCGGCAAACACATTTGTCAACAGAGCCAAATGTCAACAGTATAACGATTGAAATTTCTCTTGAGAGCCACATTTTTTTAAACTCAAACTATATAGGTAGGTGCATTGTTATTAATTTAATAAGGATACTCCGAAGCTGGCCTTTGCTAAAAACGTCATCAATCTGAATGAGGTACGTTCGCTGAGGTCAATCCCTTCCAAAACTTCCATCCACACTCGTTTTGTATGCTTATTTCGTCTATCTCTATTCGTTCATCATCTCTGTATGTCCAAACCATCTCAACATACCTTTCTCAATCCTCAACACTACATTTTCTTTCACTCCACAGCGTCCCTAAAATTAATTTAATAAACTGTACTTAAAGTTTTAAGTCTTAGTTAAACTATAGGTATGTCGAATAAAACTTGATATCATACTTAATATCGATATTATTTATTGATTAAATTATAAAATTAAATTGTAAAGTATCGATAAAATTAAAGCATAACAATGACAGACAAACACCTATATGAACAAGGGACTCGCATCTCCTAGTTCAGGGAATGGCGAACCTTTATCTAACGCGTGTCAAAAAATGTCTTTGAAACCGTAGAAATTAAAACCGCGTGTCACTTAAAAAAAATTTTTTTCGATCTTTGGAAGACCTTCGGAAATTAAAAAAAGAAACTATACGATATATATTTAAATCAAAAAACAAATTTAACTTATTATAATTTGTTTAAAACTATCGGTATCAGGAAGAAAATAAGTACAAAAATTATCGAACTTAATGTGACACTTGTTGTTGTCTTTCGGATGATAATTTATTTATACGTGGTTCTATATTTGTAACTTTTAATCGTACACACGCGGCGGACAAGTCGATGCCGAGGCGATTTCTATTCTTACTTTTAATAAAATTCATTGTCGAAAACAACTGTTCGCAAAAGGAGGTTGATCCAAACACTTTCAAAGGATCTCTTGTTAAGTTTTTCATCGACATTAGCGAATTAGGCAACGAGTTCTATTCAGTTAAAATAATATTTTCAGTGCTTGTTGTTAAAATATATTCGTCACAATTTTCCAGATCTTGTAATTTTTTTTCTATGTTTAAGTTTAGTTCTGCAAATTTATTCCTCCGTAAAAAACTGTTGTGAAATTCAACCATTTCCGTTTCTAACTTATCAATTTGAAGCCAATCGGAAGAGGATAATTGAAGTTTCCTCCATTTCTCAAAATTGGGAGAATCTTTTGTCAAATACACTGCTGGCCACCCAAATTGCAACACCAAGAAAGACAAGAGATATCACAACAAAATTTATTTTGTAGATAACATGTTGACCAAGTATCAAATGATTAAATTTATAGACTTCTGTGAAGTGTGGTTCCTGCCAAAATCAGTAGCCAGAGTAGCCGCCATTGTTGGAGATCACCGCTGCCACACGCCTCGGCATTGATTCAAAGAGACTTTGGATGAGTTCTTGGGGTACAGTAGACCAAGCAGCTTCCACGCGTTGCCAAATTTGATCTGCTGTGGCAGCTGGGGATGGAATCTGGGTCAATCGTAGAGCAACCATGGACCACATGTTTGCTATCTGCGAAAGATCCGGAGAGCGAGGCGGCCAGGGAAGCAATTCAATCTGGCGATTGACGAAGAACCGTTGTACAATGCGTGCCACGTGTGGTCGCGCATTATCCTGTTGAAATATGGCTGTGGGCAAGCCCTGAAGGTAAGGAAGGACAACTGGCTCCAACACCTCGGAGATGTAGCGCTGGCTGTTTAAAGTACCGGCAATGCGTACTAGAGGTGTGCGAGAGTGATATCCAATACCGCCCCATACCATAATACCCGGTGCAGGACCAGTGTGGCGGTGCATAACGCAGCTGTTCAACATCCTCTCTTCACGGTGTCTCCAGACTCGTATGCGACCATCGTGGTGTTGCAGACAGAAGTGTGACTCGTCAGTAAAGATAATTTCATTCCATTCTGCCGTCCACATCCTTCTGTCATCGCACCATTGGCGGCGGAGACGTCTGTGGTTCTGCGTGAAAGCAATGGACGTCTTCTGGACAGACCACTCTGCTGTAAACGGCGTCGAATGGTACGCGCAGAAACTAGATGATGCGTTACAGACTGCATGTGCTGTGCTATGGTTCGTGATGTGACTGAGCGATCCGTCACTGCCATGCGCACAATTTGCCTATCATCACGTGAAGTGGTGCGCTGAGGTGGATGCGATCGAACACGCCGGTCCGTCGTACCCTCCTGCATCCAACGATCACATATCTGCATTACAGTTGCTTGGTTTCGTCTAACACGACTACCGATTTCCCTGAAAGATAATCCACAATCTCGGTAGGCCACTATCCTTCCTCTGTCGAACTCGAATACTTGATCAAAAGATGATCGCTGTTTTCGACGAGGCATAATTGATCGTTTTTTTGAAAAAACCACAAGAAAAACCCAATTGCCGAACTTGAAATCGTCGAAATCTGCAAGCCTTAAATAGCGCTTTGAAGTGGCGCCACAGGCGCGCGTGATGTGCGTCTGCGCTAAAATTATAATCATTTACATATCTCACCTCCGCTAATGCATGTTGTAAATTTCATGTTATTTGCATGTTTCCTTCAGGGTGTTGCATTTACAGTGGCCAGCAGTGTAGTATTTCTTTTGCATTCGCTAGTACTGAAGAAGAGTGTTTTAAGACTTCTGTTTGGCAAAAAGAGGAAAAAATTAATTTCAAACAATTATTTTTTAAAAATTATTTCTAGTACAAATTAGATTATAGATCTCTCAGTCCGACGAATGAAAATCAAAATTTGAAAAGTTAAATGGATCTTAAAACTATGTGATCGTCTCGCGTGTCGTCTAAAATTGCTTCGCGTGTCACTATGTGACCTGCGGGTCACATGTTCGCAATCCCTGTCCTAGTTTATTAAATGTCTGCGCACAAAGCGCGTCTAGATGAATTTCTCTCAAAATACAGAGGCTGTTCGCACATTTTTTAGACGATTTTGGTAAGCGGTAATAAAAATTCGTTTTCTGCAAAAGAAATAATTGCAATTGTACTATGTTTTTAGAAGTCAAAATTATCGTCTGTGGCTTGAAAGTTTTGTTTTTATTCAAAATGGCGTTTTTAACAAAGCAGTGGTTCGAAGGTTACAATTATGCTCTTTCCGAAGAGAAATATGCATACCCCGTTATCCAAAAACGATGTGAGAGTCATGGTTTTGTGATATCTAAAGCGTCGATAGGTAATATCGTCAACAAGAAAGGAAAAAAACGTCAAATTGGAGCCTCAAGTGGGACAAAAATTCCAAACAAGTATCCAAGGAAAAAACGGACATCTTCGACTATTGCAAAGGTACGTTGTTTAATGTTAAAAGAAAATCCCCCTAGTCAAAGAACAGTTGCAAAATCATTAAAATGCTCGGTGTCCACTGTAAATAAAATTATAAACGTTGATTTAAATCTTAAGAAAGCGAAAAAACGCAATGTGCATCGTCTTCTTCCAAATCATATCGTTGAACGCAGGACACGCTGCAGAATTCTATATGAGAAACACTTATCCAAAGGAAAATGGAAAACAATTGTCACAATAGATGAATCATGGGTGTATTTAAATGATTGCAACAAAAAAAGAGCCATTTATTATCATAAAAGGGGAGAAAAAAATTTAAGTACATGCTTCAAAGAATCGAAAGAAAGTTTTTCTAAGGGATTCATGATAGTTGCTGGTTTTTCTTATAATGGCAAGTTAAAAATAAAGAGAGTGGAAAAAAATGTCATGATTAACTCCAAATACTATCAGGAACATATTTTATCTCCAATTTTTCTGAATGAAATACCATCGCTTTACCCACAGTGCCATCAATCTGTGAGACTCCATCAGGACAAAGCTAGCAGTCACACATCAAAATCCACTGTAAATTTCCTAAAAGAAATGGAACAAAAAACTGGTATCAAGGCCATACCCTTCACTGATATCCCTACTAAATCTCCCGATGTATCACCTATGGATTTTTGTGCTTTCGGACTTTTAAAATCTGCATTGTCCAAACGTCGTCCCAAAACCCTTACAGCACTCTGGAAAGCTGTTCAGGAGGAATGGGATAGAATAACTCTTCTGACACTTCAAAAGGCATTATTATCCTGGAAATTGCGGTGTCGAAAGATAGTTCAGAATAAGGGATGTCAAACAGAACATTTAAAACACAAGAATTTTATGTAATTTAGTTTTGTAAATACAATATACATCGTCTAAAAAATGTGTGAACAGCCTCTGTAGCAACAAACCCGTTTCTTACGATGGTCATACTTTTCGCCCCATCTGTTGAAATTGAGACAATTTTGTCGAGTAGAATATGATGTTTTTCAATGCACTCAATTGCAGTATTTGCTATATCCTCTCCACGTTTTTGACCTTTGAGTGGCAATAATCCTAAATGCTCTTCTTTAGGACCTGTAGATGAAATAAATCGTACAAAAAGTGAAACTAGCGCAGTATCACTTATGTCACAAGAGTCATCAACTTCTATTGATAAAGCTGAAACTAATTTAGATCTTCGACTTGCTGGTTGGTTATATTCGAAGACCATTTTGACTAGTCTAGTGTTTTCTACGGGGACACGCTCTCGGAAGTAATACATTGTAAATCACGATGCAAAGATACGACTTAACGATACGTGTTCACATTTAATCTCTTTAGAAATGTTTTCTCATGAAGTCGCTTCAGAGCACTCGCCTAAAGATAAAGACACATAAACACCAATCTGTGATAATTACAAGATAAAAAGAAATTTTTATGCACCATGTTTTTAAATTTTTTGTTGAATCATATAAACTTGACAATTCTATGTATTAATAAATAATTTTTAAAATTTTTTGATGAATTATCCCATCAACTTGAAAGAAAATGAAGTTAATTGGAAGTTAACTTGCGTTTAACTTTTAGTTCCCGTCCCGGCCGATATATGGCTGCACCTATCTACAAAACAAAATTAACTGAAAAAGAATTCAATTCTGCGTAAAGATGGATAAACGTATTAAAATAATGCATTGTCATCGTGTTCTGAGCTATTCTAAAAGTTTCAAATGTCTAGCTCGTCGGGAAGTTAGATAAAAATCGATTGCAAGATTTGTACAGGATAAACACACACACAAACAAACAAGAAATCGAGTTAATAAAAGCATGGTAATAATAAAAATAGAAATTAAAAAAACAGTCATAACGAAGTTTCAATCTCACTGACAGTGAGTCACTGTACGTGCGCGCTCGCACGTGGTATTTTCTAGAAGAGCCATACTCAAGGGGCCAAAGAGCCACATGTGGCTCGCGAGCCATGGTTTGCCGACCACTGAGTTAAGAGAGTCGATCTGCCGGTCACTTAGCGTGTTGGATATAGGTTGAACAAGACGTTTCTGTGTCCATTGTAAATATATATATATATATATATATATATATATATATATATATATATATATATATATATATATATATATATATATATATATATATATATATATATATATATAAGTAAATAGCTTTTGTGATTAATTCTCAATCTTTAAATTTCTTCCATAATGTGTTCAAGTAAAAAAATGATTATTCTCATCAGCTGGACTGAGTGACTGGATTTGATAACTACTCAAGCAACAACTACAATCCAAGAAGCCACCGCCTGCCGTAACGGTCCTTTCTTTTGTTTCTGATCCCGTTTGGTTTGGATCTGAATTATAATTATTATTATTACTATTATTACTATTATTATTTTTATATACACTGCTGGCCACTAAAATTACAACACCAGGAAGGAAAGCAAATAACAAAACTTTACTTATTGTACGTATACAGCATAGTAGGAAAAAATGATTAAATTTGTAGGCTGTTTAGGGGTATACAGGGTCCGAAATTAGTACACACAGTTGCCGCCTCTGGCAGCTAAATCAATCATAGGGGCCGGAGTGCGGTTGCGGCCCAGTCTCTCAGGAACCCAAGACCAGATGTTTTCAAAGTGGGTGAGAGACCTAGAAAACGGGCTCGCCAGGGCAACAGTCGAACACCCTCTGTGTCGAGGTAGGTCAGGACACGACGGGCAACATGCGGTCTTGCGGTATCTTGTTGAAAGGGGGCGTCTTCAAGGCTTCGGAGATAGGCCGCAGCCACCGGCCTTAAGATCTGAGAACTGTAACGCTGCCTGTTTCCCCTTATAGGATGTAAAGTCGTAACATGGATCCATTTTACATCATCTTTGAGAGAGGAAAAAGATATGGATTTGCCGACAAATCACGCATGGATAATATTTTAACTATTGGTGAAAAAGCTCAGTTGAAAACTGCCCAAACATTTATTCGACACAATCTCCTCTTCCCTTCATCGATTTTAGAGATTGATTAAACTTTGAGCTGAAAAAATTTTCTTTAATAACTCCGGAATTGAAATTATCAGTTGTAAGGAAAACGCGAGGTTTGTTGTGACGTGTTGTACGTTCGAATGTTTAAAAACAGTTTCTCTTTAGGATTCAGAAATGATCCGGATTTGATTTCAAATGTAGTGGTTGATAATATCAGTTCGTTGTAACTCTATTTTATGTAATAATAGCTGAATACCCGTCCTTCACTGAGAAATACATTCATGCCATCCCCTTTTTTGTGTCATTTAATTTAACTTTAGCAATCAAGTGCTGTCATTCCTCTAAGGATTTCATCCTGTCATTCATTAACCGTGATCTATCATTCATTACGGGTTTTAGATTTTCTTTTTTTTTTTTAATGGGGGATTGAGCCCCTCTTAACCCCTTAAATGGGGAATGCTTTGTAAAGCTTTCTGAGTGAATAACTAGTGCTATAGGGGAGCCCCCTGCATAATGTCAGCTTCCTAGTCCCTATAGCTCCAAAGATACAGTGATAAGTCAATGTTTTATTTTGGGGATTTAAGACCCTTTTAACCCTTTTAAAGTTTGGAATTTTTAAAAAGATTTCTTATTGAGCACCTAGAACAAGGGAGAGCGTCAATTAATCTGGAACCAATTAAAGACGAGTACCGATGTACTACTGTATGTATATACAGGGTAGTCATAAAAAAACTTTGCCGATATATGGACCTCTAGCGGCTGTTCCGTTCAACCGAAAATTGAGATATAATTATTCAGAGGTATGAGCACGGGAATTCTCTGAACGGCAACCAAGTGACACTCACGGTTACGGTTATAGGTACAGAAACTCGAAATTTCCGAATGGCAACGTCCACTTTTTACAGTCGCTAAATACTCAGCGCATGGGAAAACCCTAAAGAGCGTTGGAACGGTACGTATATCACAAAAAACGGACGCGTTTTGCACGCACAAAAAACAGATCTGCTAACGGCCTGTGATGGCACCTATGTGGAAAGTGTGTAATCCAAATAAAATTTTTCTTTTGTCCGATTCGTGTTGTCATCAGTAATTGATGTTTTGCCTCTGTCATATGCAAATTTCCTCCGTGCGCCTCGAACGTGTTTTTGTTGGTCGTTCGCAGAACTGTTGCATAACGTGCGTGCATAACGCGTCCGTTTTTTGTGATACACGTACCGTTCCAACGCTCTTTAGGGATTTCACATGCGCTGAGCATTTAGCGACGGTAAAAAGTGGCCGTTGTCATTCGAAAATTTCGAGTTTTTGTACCTATAAACGTAACCGTGAGAGCCACTTAGTTGCCATTCACAGAATCCCGAGCTCATACCTCTGAATAACTATATCTGAAATCTCATCTCGATCGGTTGAACGGTACAGCCGCTAGGGGTCCATATATCGGCAAAGTTTTTTTTATGACCACCCTGTATATATACACGCTATCTGCCAATAAGTACACTGAAGTGCCACTGAATTAGGGATACCTACCTAGTAACGAGTTGGGCCTCCTCTGGCCTTGATAACGGCTGCCACACGACGAGGCATAGATTCAACAAGTTTCTGGAAACGTTCCACGGGAATGGCTTGCCAAATATTGGCTAAAGCTGTCCATAATTCAGTAAGGTTCTTTGGTGTTGTGTGATGGCCTTTCACGCCTTGTTCCAAAACATCCCAAAGATGCTCAATAGGATTTAAGTATGGGCTTCTAGGTGGCCAATTCATGACAGAGAATTCAGAGGAATGCTCGTCCAACCAGCCAGTAGCCAACCGGGACTTGTGAGAGGTACAGTTGTCTTGCTGGAAAACTCCATTACCGTGCGGATAACAGAACAGCATAAACGAATGGAGGTGATCACCCAGCAACTCTACGTACCGAATTGCATTGAGGGAGGTTGGTACACGCACCAAAGATCCCAAACTGTGCCACGAAAACACACCCCAGACCATGATTGAGCCACCATGCCCTTGTACAGTTCCAGCCAGGCATGCAGGATCCATGGCTTCATGAGCCTGACGCCATATTCTCAGCCTCCCGTCGGCGTTAAGTAGTCGGAATCGAGACTCATTACTCCATGCTACTCGTTTCCAGTCCTCTACACTCCAGTCTCTGTGCTCTCTTGCCCAGGCAAGACGTGCAGCCCAATGGCGAGTATAGAGCAATGGTACTCTCGTAGGTCGACGGCTCCCGAAACCCAAACGGTGAAGCGAGCTTTGCACAGTCCGTTTACTGACTGTACGACTGGCACCGTCATTAAACTGGGTGTTAATTTGAGCTAATGTTTCGCTTCGCTGGCTACGTACAATACGCCTGAGCCGTCTCTCACCACGCACTGTGAAGGCTAATTGTCCTTTGTAGTTTGCCCGATCGCTAGTTTTTTTTCCACCATCCATGTATTCTTGGTATACTCTTGACACTGTCGACTTTGAAAATCCTATCTGTCTGACGATTTCGAAAATTGAATGGCCCATGCGTCGCGCACCTACGTTTTGTCCGCGATCGAAGGCGTCTAAATCAGGCAGTTTACCCATACTTGCAATTCCAACAACTAATTGAGAACAACCACAGTACGCGCTATATATGCAGTTACCACAGCGCCCTCACTTGCGCATACATGATGCGCAGCGCTATATAATTTTCATAGGCTTTGCTATCCCTAATTCAGTGGCACTTCAGTGTATTTGAACACCTGTGATAGAAATGAAAAACAAAAGTTATTCATATTCAATAGTCGGTAGAGCGTCAACGAGAGGCAATTACAACCTCAACCTTCCGGTTCCTGCTTTCCATAAGTCCTTGTTTGACTTGTAATAATAAGAAATTTGTTAGGGGGGGTGCCCCCCCCCCCCGCGAATAAAAGTCAGTATAGTGCAACTAATAATAATTCATTTAAATAAACATAAAATACATCTGTTTAAATATATATATATATATATATATTTCTTGATTAAACATAAATTAAAGCTGTGATGTTGTCATCACATCACTCCATCGCTATTCGCAACAGCGATTAGCGATCACTCTTATCCCCTTGGTTTTGGTGGAGGAAGTGAAGTGGAGTGACGGGTGCAGGGTTTTTTTTTTTTTTTGAGCGGGAAGAAACAACGTGCTTGCATAAAAAAGGTAGTTTTTAGCAGTACGGTGGTATCCGCAGGTTGTGATAGTATGTTTTTTTTTATGGTTTTAGAGATAGCTACATAGCAGTCTTCTCAGGCAATGTTTCCAATCCTCAACCATCTGAGTTAAAGTTCATTATAAATGTGTAATATTACGATATGAGAACTGCTATTGCTGGATCCTATTAGATGCTATTATTAGTTTGTTCAAAAATGTGTCCCAAGGTGTCGACATATCTATATATATAAGTGTGTGCCTGTGTTTTAGACAACTCCATTAAAATAAAGTTGATTTTTGAATATAGGAAGTTGATATATATTTAATCATCGTTCAGCTTAATCACATATGAAGGTGAGTGGTGCATCATTATTATTAGTTTTATTTTACACCAGCTCAATCACTCAGAGTTGACCTACAAGATACTGTAAGAGGTTGTTGCGGTCCAAAATATACACAACGCTTTTAATTATGAATTGTTCACACCACCATTGTATTAATCATTCCAGAAGGAACCAAATATATAACACCACAGCAATTACAGCCTCAACCTTCCGGTTCCTGCTTTCCACAAGTCCTTGTATGACTTGTAATAATAAGAAATTTGTTAGGAGGGGTGCCCCCCCAACACCCCCCGCGAATAAAAGTCAGTATAGTGCAACTAATAATAATTCATTTAAATAAACATAAAATGCATCTTGTTTAAATATATATATATATATATATATATATATATATATATATATATATATATATATATATATATATATATATATATATATATATATATATATATATATATATTTCTTGATTAAACATAAATTAAAGCACAAATACAATAAAAAAAATACATGTTGGCAGTAGAATTTTTAAAAAAAGTATGTATACCGAAATTTTATACTCCTCCCAGTTAATCCCCGAACCGATTTCAATAAATTTATTAAAACAATCTACATTTGCCGCTAAACATGATTTCCGAAGCATGTACATCGCTAGGTAGAATTTAAAATCTGCCTTACGATTGTATGTAGGCAACGTTGCTTTTACATGCCTCCACGTACTTTCAGTTGTATTCCTGTGACACCCAGTATCGGGGTCAATGAATGTAAGCTTATGGTTTACTTTAAGGTGATCAAATCCCTCCTGCTCGAGACAGTCGTAACTTTTCCTGCAATCGAAATACACTGAAGTCCCTGGCAGTATCTAATCTTTCATAACCCCCAACAAAATCTCCTGAGTCCTATCATGCACAGCAACTAAAAAAACCCTCCCGGAAAGCCCTCTCAACCCCTTCAAACACCCAATGGCCCTCAACCTTATGTCCCTTATGATACTTTCGTTTCCCAAATTTTGACTCATTAATTTCGACGACCTTACCCTACCCCCCCCCCTACTTTGTCGGAAGACAATTCAATACAATCCAAAACAGTCTCATTAATAAATTGTCTCCAATGAGCCAAAGAAGTCTTTGCAGAAGAATATTCCTCCATAATTCGACCAGTTGTACCCCTCAAAATCTCATAAGTAATATATAAAACCTCATATAACTTTAATTTAGAATTAGAAAACCACGAACCATGCCGAATAGACTTCTCAGTGTTACATTGCTTCCCCCCCTAATAACTTTCTTACAAACAAATGTAAAACCATCAGAATAAGAACTTTTAACTTTAATCCTAATCTCTGACCCACATTTTTTGCAATTCGCGCTCTTTAACAATCCAACCCCCGTCAAAAAATTAAATAGCAACTGTTATTTAATATTTTGACTGAGCATTACACCAAAGTAAAAACCGACAACACTACAACCAAAACAAATGGCGCCAGATTTGGAGAGAAATCTCTTGGGGGGAGATATCATACTTGTACCCATATGGTTGTGGCCCGGGAGAAAAAACAAGTAATATAAAAAAAAATTTAAGTCAATTCCTACTTAGGTCAACAAAGAAAAATTTGAGTGTGAACTAATAGTAGGAATTGAAAAAAAGGATTGTCTGCCAGAACCTTGCCTACTGTGCGAGATTAGGAGGGGGGGAAGAGAGAGAAAAAGTTTGTCAGGTTGGGAATTCGATCCCGCAACCTACAGGACGGGAGGAGCCCGCGCTACCGCAGTGCTACCGTTTACACAGTAAGAACAGGGAAATTACCATTCAAGAGCAATAGACGCTCTAGGTCTCTTCCTATTGAAAGGGCTCCCATATAAAACTAAAATTGATTAATTAAATTTAATTAATGAATTAATATTTGAAAAAACTGTATTAACATCAAGTGTCATCCACTACAAGTTTAAAAAAATGTATTTGAACTTGAGTGGATGAATAAAAAGTGTTTTATTAACGATTGAAAATTTGAAAAAGATATATAAATATATATATATATATATATATATATATATATATATATAGGGAGAGTGTGAACTAATAGTAGGAATTGAAAAAAGGCCGAGTATGGATGACCTAGAGCAGGGGTTCTCAACCTTTTTCCTACATCGACCCCTTCACATCTTTCTCTATAATATACCGCATACAACATAATTTTAATATTAATAATTGCACATAAAACACTTAAAGATAACTATTTGACTAAGAATATGAACAAAAATTAGAAAAAAGGTGGTTCATTAGGTTTATGGTTTATTCTTTTTGTACTATTTTCATTTTTAATTTTATAAATATAAACAATATTTCAGAAACACAAATTGTAATTGCATAAAAGTTCGATTTCAATAAATGTGGCGATTTCAATAAATGTGCTTGGTGCATTGATACAATTTTTTTAATCTTTGGCCTGAAATTGCTTATCATCGTATAGTCACAATACCTAACATAACGAATATAAATATATATTTTACTAAACAATTTTTCTGACTTATATCTATTTATAATATAATATCATTCGACACATACACAAAAGCTTCATGACATTCGACTTTAGATGGGTGGATAACTCCGACCTATACAAATCTTTATTTATAAATATTAAAACGGATATTATTATCTAACTAGCTGAGTGGCAACCCGATGTGTTGCTTTTTTCGATTTAAAATGAATTAGTTTCATTTTTAAAGATTAAAAACCGCTTAATCACTTTTAAAGATATATTAGAATTTTTTAAAAACGAAATAATAATTTAAAATTTTCTTTCTCAAATTTCGGTTTTTGGCTTTTGAAATAATTCTTTCAAATCTCCGTTTTCAAATTTTGCTTTTTAGACAAAAAAGAAAGTCATTCAATTAGAAAACATTCAAAAAGTTTTAACTTCTCATTTCCTAAAACTAAAATTATTTCTGGTACTTTAAAATTATTTCTGGATTTCAATTATTAAATGACTCGTTCTCAACTAATAATTTTTCCTTTTAGCAACTGAGCAGAATTTCTTTTGACAAGTAGAGTTCTTGGGTCTATTGACTTTAACTCCTGCCGCAAGATGCTTATTATCAATATGTATGTATAATAATGTATATGTGCTCAATAGAAAAAATTATTAAGTTAAATTAAATTTAAAGTTACCAGTTACATTAATATAAAAATTAAGTTTAAAACCTTCAAAAAGTAGAATGGTAAGATAAATTTAAAAATTAGAAATATATTAAGATTAAATAAATTAAGATTAAAATGAAGAATTAAAAAATTTAAAGAAAATAAGTTGATATTATTTATAAAGTTACGGAAAAAATGGCCCTCAGCAAACAAGATGGAAAGTTCGCATAATAAAAGAGAAAAAAGGCCCTGTGCAGGGTCAAACAATTCGTAATAAGATGATTGCAGAGTTTCGCGGGGGGAAAACAAAAAACACCAAGATAAGGAAAATTGGAAAATGCAGCACCACCTAGGACTGAACCCGTAACGTAGGGTTTACCAGGTCAGCGCGATAGCACTGCGCCACGACAGAATACAGCCTGTTGAAAAAGATGGCAGGTATATCACGGTAAGTCCGAATGTAAATATTAATCTCGGGTGGAAAAAGTCAACACCTTCTGTCAGCGGAAAACCCGTTCGCGCTTCTGTGACATCACTGATGGAGGCTGAGAAAGTTTCGTATGACGAGCACTTTTTTAGAAGTTCATATAGAGCGCTCGAAATTTATTTTTGCTTACTTAATCAAAAATTTTCGAAGCATTAAAATATTTAAAAGGTAGATATAAAACTCATAAACGGTTTTCCTTTTGTCGTATTAATTTTGCATAGATAGATTGAATGAGTATTTATCAGTATGCAGCTTCTTAGAAATTCTTTACAAGTTAAATTATGAATCGAAAGCTTGAAGTCATTATATTAATTAAAGACTACATTAAAAGTTAAGCATAAAATTTCCAATATTTTTAATTTGTACTTTTAATATTTTTCTTTAAAAAGTTGTAATATGTTTATCTCATAAAAATATATGTTTAGAATAAATAACACATAATCATCATGCATAAAATTTTATTGAAAACACATTTTTATATATAATTTATTTGCAATGTTTTTCAGGCTAAAAGAAAATATAATTTGCAAAATATTTAGATGCTTGCATACAACTAGAGAGAATCATTGAAAATAAATATACTAGATTAACAATTTTTTCTTGTGAATTTAAATTGTCATTTCTTATTAACATTCAAGAATCACAAAGGGTATTTTAATAATAGCCATGTATCAAAATTTAACATCATTAACATCAAATTCATATTTTTCTTTTCCTATTAATATTGGCAAAATATTTAAAATGCATCTTCAATTAAATTAAATATGTTATTCACATTAAGCACCAAAAAGGTTATAGAATATAAAATTTCCATAATTTGTAAAATATTTTCAGCATCAAAGATATTATCTATTTTAAATGGAAAGTTATATTTCTCTAGTTTTGTTAATTTAATTTCCTTATGGAAAACTGATATTTGCAAATTTTCATCTATGATTATGGAACAGTAAATCTTTGGATAGGGTACATATTCTATGTTCATAAACATCACACGTTCATCTATAATTTTTACCCAAAATTCAGATACTTTTATATAATTTAAACAATTTAATAGACCTTCACAATTTGAAAACATATATTTCTTTTCGTGTTCTTTTTTAGTCTTTAGGCTTTCTGCAATTGAAATAGCCAAATGTTTATTATTTAATCTAACCTTTTTTTCACATGGAGATTCTCGTAATGTTGGTGAGGAGGACAAATATTTCGGGCAACCTTCAAAAATTGTTGGAACTGCATCCTTCACCAGCCGAGGATAAGGCAAATCGACTACCACTTTCTCACCGGTTTCCTCATTAAATACTCCAGTGGTTCTTTCAATGAATTCAGGTTTAAAATGGAGTTTACATACCTACAAAAATTAATAATTCTTGAAAATATATATACACTCAATTGCAAGAATATTTACACTCAGTTGCAAAAAGTATGCACCATTATGCTATTCCTAAAGAGTGAAATTGTTTTATTTTATATCTTCAGAGAGAGTAGAAATATAATCTAAATATCATAGCCAGTTCAAAATATTGATTAATAACGATTGCAATTTAAAATGTTTCTTAAATAAGCTTTTTATTTAATGAGATATTCAAAATAAAAACATGGTTCAATAGTTGCTATTGTTGCAATATTATAATGGTCCAATAGTATTATTGTTGCATATACTTGACATATGAATACTGATTAAACAATATTTTGATCTGGTTTTGAAATTTTGATTATATCTTTATTCTCGATGGACATAAAATAATGAAATTTCACCCAGTAGGAACAACATATACATATATAGTAACTGAGTGTACACATATAACATTATTAATAGAATAAAAAAAAATTCTATTTTAAGGCTATTAAGATTATACATGAAAAATACCTATTAGTATTTAGTATTTAAATTAAAATATATAATTATACTAAATACATTCCTTTAAATTATGATCACAAAAATTTTAAGAATATTTGTTCTTTATTTATTTATAATGTATAAAATGCACAGTATTTTATAAAGATTACTCAAAACACAATTTTATAAGGAATTCAATAGATCCTTTTGTATGATATACAAGTTCATTTTTAGAATCTTTTATAATGTGGAATGTTTTTAAATCAATTTTTGAATCCATCTTTTAACATTTAGACATGGATAATTTGTTGCCTATTGATATCTGGCAATAATAACATTGTCCATTTTCCTATTAAATATATTTTACATTTTTTCACCATTGAAAATTTACTATGCAGCAATCATGTGTAACTGATTTATCATACAGTAGTAAAAAAATGTTTAATTTGGATTAAAATATAAAAAAAATATCAGTACAATTTTCTTTTAATAAATGAAACGGAAAATATTATACTGGAAATGAAAATACATTTTTATTTTTCAATTATGTAGATTTGGAATCGATATTTGTACCATGTATTTTATACTTTCTAAAGGATATAAAAATATAAATAGTGCGTACAAATTACAATTCTAAATAATAATTTAATTAGCAAATACTTAAATAAATAAACATAAAATTTCAACTTACTCTGGAATTTTTTGTTACGAGGAAATTTTCTCTGGGTATATTATATACCCACTTTTTTATGACACTAGCTGAAGTACCCGGCGTTGCCCGGGATTTTAAGAAAGTTTGTTAACCAAAATCAATTTAAAAATTAACACAGTATAAATAACATAGAAAAAATATATGTGAAATGTTATACAGATCTCAGAATTTAGGAATTTCAGCCTTTCATCATTGTAGCACTAAAATATGAAAAGTAAAAATGTCAAATTGTCTAATGTTTGTTAACCAAAATTAATTTAAAACTAAACACGGTAGAAATAACATAGAAAAAAACATGTGAAATCATATACACATGAATAAAATGAAAACCCAATAAAAAATATATAAAATTATAATAAACTCCTCAGAATTCAGCTAGATTTAGCCTTTTATAATATCGGCAAAAAAAGAAGCTGAAATTACAGATTTAGCAGAAATTTCCAATAGAACCATGATATGACTCTAGCGTTGCCTCTTAAAAAATGAAGTGTTTGATTGAGGACTACAAACCCTTCAACTCCTCTCCACATTAAACTCCTATAATCCTTCCTCTACATACTAAATTTATTTTCTCTCCATAATAAACTCCTCAGAATTTTGGTAGATTCAGCCTTTTATCATAGTACCACTAAAAACTGAAACATCCTCTCCAGAAATATAAATTTATTAATTACAATAATTAAACTCACACAAATGTATAAATTACATAAAAGTTTTTTAACCAACATTTGAATAATTCGTAAATGAAAAAGCATATGAAAATAAAGATAATAAGAACTTCCGGAATCGAAATTAATTACCCTTAATTTTTAATTAATAAAAAACCAACATAATATGAATAAAATCGATAGTTGTTTAAAAGCATATGAAAATAAAGCTATTATAAAGATAATAATAAAAAAAGCATATGAAAATAATGCTCGCACATGAAGTTAACGTTATGATATAAAGATAGTAATAATAATATAAACCACGTGCTTTTCAAGCGAATAAATTTATTTAGCTTTTCAAGAGAAATAAATTAATTTTTAGAAAAAAACTACTTTTAATCCAGAAATTAAATACATTGCACAAAATTTTGATTTTACTAACTTTCTACCCTACAATTTACACCCTACTTCTTTGAAGTTGGGTGTTGAAACATCCTCTTTGAAAAATTTACACCCTACTTCTTTTAAATAGGGTGAAAATATAAAGTTTTATTAGCCAATTGAATGCCAGTTAAAAATGATTGTTGTTTAAAATCATATGAAAATTACGCTATTATAAAGATAATGATAAAAAAGCATATGAAAATAATGCGTGCGCATGAAGTTAACGTTACGATATAAAGATAGTATTAAAAATCTATATATACAAAACAGTTCCGTAACTGACTGACTGACTGATTGACTGACTGGCATACTAAGTACAGACCAAACCGCTGGACCTAAAGGGCTGAAATTTTGCATGGCGATTCTTCTTATAGTGTAGCGGTGCACTAAGAAAGATTTTTGAAAAATTCTTCTTAGATTTTTTTAAATTAAATTTTTAAGCTGTTTTGGTAACTTTTTTTAAGTTTGCATTTAAAATAATAATTTGAGGGTTATAAAATTTATATCACGAAAAAGATCATAAAAATTTCTTCAAAATGAAATCTTTTTCGAATCTTTACCTCCATTTTATGATTTTTGGTGAATTTTTAAAGATTAATTTTTAGAATTTAACCTTTTACATGCCGCACTATGATCCAGGAATAAAGTACCATATTTTGCTGCTTAACTTTGGTCGATAACTTCCAGGAAGTCGGTCCAACAGGTGTATTCCAACCATTCCTTTATTTAGTGTAATTTTATAATGTAATTTTATTAAGGAAAATCAACTTTTTTTTTAGCTCGGACATATCTTTTTGCTCTTCCTAATGGTTCGTGAGTGATAAAATTTGATGTAATAGTTACAACAGAACTATCGTTCCAATGGCACATATAAACTTCTCCATCGCATCGGTAATCAAATTCTCCACGTTGAAATTTCGATATTTCTTTTGCTATTTTAAGAGGACATTGTCCCATTATAGAATCTCGTACTATGCCGATTGCCTTAAAGCCTTTTTTAGATGAATCTGTCAGCAGACTGTGCGATGTAAAAAGTTATCAAAAAATATTATGTGTTTCTCTGGATTGTCAATAAATTCCAAGCAGCAAATTTTCCTTTTTCGAACTTTTTCCACCATAGATAGACATAGCATAATGATAACATTTGCTGAGCAGATCATCCAAACTTTGAAACCAAATCGAATTGGCTTTCCACATATGAACACCTTAGCCTTACGACGTCCATAACATGGAACCATGGATTCATCGATACTCATATTTTCATGAAAAAATCGAAATTGACGAATTTTTTTTCCAATCTCTTTATAAAAAGGAGAAATTTTTCCTAATTTATCACCTGGTTCCAATTTACTATTATCAACAATGTGGAAATACTTTACTAACATCCGAAATTTATTTCTGGGCATTGCATTGCTAACAATTAGGATATGCAAATCTTCCTGTGAGCTCCAATATGTATTTTCATCAGGTACTGAGTGGTAGCCACTAAACAACAGTAATCCAAGAAACTGCCGAATGTCATTTGCGTCGACGTCCAAAGAGTCTCCTTTTTGTAGGGCATACAGCTTTGTAAGTTCGGCTGAATTTTCTAAGTAATCAGACGGCAGAATCAGACGTGTGATATCATTGATTTTGTATATCGTTACAAGCCAATGTTCCTTTTTTGGAACATTGCATTTTTACGCAGTCTTGAGGAACTATTTCTTGCTATTATTTTAATTTATTTTATTAACTCGTTAAACTTGTCCTTTGCAAGTACGATGGGGTTATTTTTGGGTGGATTTGAGTTTTTAGGAATTTTATAGAATTTTTTTTCTTACGTACTGTAAAAATTGTCCAAAAAGCCAATTTTTAGAAATTTTTCTACGCTAAAATATTCATATTTGAAAAAACATTATGTCAAAAAATCAATCATGCCATCTGTATAATAAACGGTAATTTTTTCAAACTGACAGATATGATAGTTTATTTTTTTTTAGATATTAAACATGGTGTTCCAAAAAAAACATTGGCATGTAAAAGGTTAATTTATTAAACGCTGATCACGTGATTTCTTTTTCTGGTACTTTAAATAAATTTATCGTCACATAACAACGAAATAGACAAAAAAATACTTTTTTTCTTGCTAATGCGGCAGACGATTGGACATTATCCAAAAAAATATTAAAATAATGTAAAAGATATGTTCCTCAAACTGTACTACATTAACTGTACTATATTCTTTAGTATGTCCTATGAGATTTAATTTGAATATTTTCTTCTACATTATTTTGTCTATAAAATATCCTTACAATTTTTTTATAAATATATTTTTTTGTTTTTTTTCATCATTGTATACATTCATCGTCGTATTTATTATACATAAATATTTATATATATTTATATATTTATATATATATATATTGGCATTAATTGCATACATTGTCATTGTATGCAATGCGTGTAGCCGTAACGAAGCGCGAACTCCGTAGCGAAGTGCGGGTTTTCAGCTAGTATACTATTAAGATAAATTACAAATGGGTTGGAAATCTAAAAGTTTAAAATAGTGACGCCATCTACTGCACGTCTGTGAATCGAGAGTCGCATCCTTCAAAAATTGTTGGTTATTTATTGATGAATGTTTACTAACCAAAATCAATTTTAAAACTAAACACGTATGAATAACATAGAAAAAAATCATATGAAATGTTATACTCATTAATAATATGAAAAACCCAATTAAAAATATATAAATGTATAATAAACTCCTCAGATTTCAGCTATATTCGGTCTTTCATCATAAAAAAGCTGAAAAAAATAAAATAAAATAAAAATAATATATAAAAAAATAATAAAATAGAATAAAAATAATAATTAAAAAATAATAAAATAAAAGCTGAAATTAAAAATGCCTTCATAAAAAAGCTGAAAATACAGGATTAGCAGAATTTGCACGATCCCGTATTCGAACCCGTGTCGTACAGGGTAGGAAATGCGCGGTTTTACCGAACGCGCCACGATGACACGATAGTCTGTCGCGTAAAGTAAAAGATATTTGCACTGAGTTTATTGGAAAGTTGCTATGGGTTGGTGAATATACATGCATTTATGGAGTAAGAGGAGTTTTAAGTGAGAAATAAGTTAGCAGGATAGAAGCTTAGTCTTTAACTCTTCAATAGACACAAAGATATAAGCAAGGGGGATTGCAGTAACGATTAAAAAAGTTCTCGTGACACTTAGCATGGTTGATTCGAATTTTTCATCGTGTCTCGAGAGTGTCAATATGCCGTTGGATCTAATCTATTTTAGAGTATAAAATCTGACTTGAAAGATTATTATTTTCATTTATTATTCGGGTTTAATATATGACTTGAAACTGTTTGATTGTATTTATTTTTCTATCGTTTTTGCTTCTCCCTGTTCTTTAAACCTAACATGTCGGCCTTTCAAATTGTGAGGCTCTTAGATTTCTGGATTCACCCTTGGTACACGGCTGGTTGGCTCATTCCTTTCTAGATTCACCCTTCAAAAATTGTTGGTTTTTTTAAATTAAAAATTGACGGTAATTAATTTCGATTTTGGAAGTTCTTAAGACCCTCGGCTGTTTTTAAACACATCTGTAAGTAAAATTTCACGATCCTTGCTCCTAAACTGTGGATTTCTATACAACTATAGATAAATAGATAGATAGATAGACAGACAAACATTTATTTTTATATATTAGATCTTCATCTTTGGAAAATCTGAATAGAGAAACTTTCGGTTCTCCATCATAATTGCGCCTACAGGATACTACAGAGCACATATAGGGCATCTTAAAATTATTTTGCTATAATATATCCAGAAAAATGTACATGAAAATGCACTGAAATGAGCAGAAGCAAACACATGTGCAATCACCTTAACGTTAGGGTTGCGAAAATAGCGCCGGCCACCAGCCTCCAAAAATATACGTCACGAATGTTGAGGTCACGTGAGAGCCGGCTTTCCGCTGAGAGAAGGTGTTGAAAAAGTGCTTAAAAAATAGAAAGACAGTTCTGACGCATTCAAAATTGGTGGTGGAAGAATCCTATCAGTTGCTCATTAATTAGAAACAAATTTCACGCACTTGCTGGAATTATTAGTGAGTAAAATAATAAGTCGAAAAATTACGAATTCGGCATTCAGCTAAAAGTGAGTTTTGAAAGTACGCTCTTTTAGAATGAAAACTTTTTTTATTGAATGTATTTGGTATATTTTGGAAGCTGAACATCTAGCAAATGCCGATAAATCGTAAAATTGACATTAATAGGTGCAGAAAACCGAAATACTTGTCCATCAAAATTGTCGATTTCGTGAAATTCGGAAAACTGCTTTGGGGAAAAAGCTTTGTTTGTAATGAAAAACATTTTTAAATTTATAAAAATGTGTATATCCTTAAAGAGTTGTAAAACACATGGAAATAAAAAATTTGTTGATTGGAGGAAGGAAAAGTTGAATTTTGCATGCATGAAAATAGTGGGAATTTGTGAAACGGAAAGGAGCTGGCCCACCCGGAATGTCAGCTGCTTCTGCTCTCCTCTTCTATTGAGTTCGGCGGTTTTAATTGAATACTTAAAAAAGTTTAAAGTTTTGAAAGTTGAGGATAGCATCAGTGCACGCGTCTCGGCCGTCCGCGTATATCGGTACCAGTCGCGATATCCTGCTATGCTCGGTTCGCGAGATTAGCCCGTCCCCGTGTCTGCTGACTGATAAGCTAACATTTGTTTACCTTCAGCTGTTAATAGTAAGATAATTACATTCCTAAAAAATTAAATTAAATTTTAAAACAGAAAAATTTATCATCGACCTCCTATAAACCTCTGGAATACTATAGACCCTTTTTAAACTTCCATAGACCCCCCAAGGGGTCCCCGTGGACCCCGTTGGGAATCCCTGACCTAGAGCCTCAGAGGAACCCTTCAAAATTTCAGCTTCTTCAAATTTTCAGGGCTTATGGTTCGAGAGATACTCGTACAGTGGGGCGAATCTAGGAAGCTTTGGGTTGTAAAAATTGCCTGATACTCACCCGACTTATGCAAAGTTGCTGCGTGCCACAGAAGGCACGGGCCCAACATTCATCCATGTCACTTTTCCAACAATTAATGCCGAGAGGAAAACATCCCAAAATTCGACTGTCCTTTGCCTTTCTCATTTAATTTCGTTCATCTTTGAATTCTTGAATTTTGATTTCGAATGTCATTAGGATGTCATCTGGGTAGGTATCTTTCAAACCAAACGGCTATGGTAGTCGCACAGAGTTTTATCTCCATAAAATGTATGCTCAGTATTTGGGACGAGTGCATTTTGTAAAGTTCGAACGTGTGAAAGAAGTTTTGTTATTTATATACATTAAGTGTATTATATATTTTATAGGGCCCGAGGTAGCCAATAGGTAGCGCGTTGGACTTTCGGACTGGGGATGCTCCGTTCGAATCCCGGCGGACACTATTAAAATACCTTCATGTCTTGGCCGGATAGGGGCAGGTC
Source organism: Dolomedes plantarius (assembly GCA_907164885.2). NCBI lineage: Eukaryota > Metazoa > Arthropoda > Arachnida > Araneae > Dolomedidae > Dolomedes > Dolomedes plantarius. The sequence goes on along the minus strand of OU015492.1, from coordinate 24,729,386 downwards.
CAATCCGTAGACCGGAGAGTCCTTCCACGATGTCAGTGGGTGGGGGAAGGTACGAGGTCGGCCCTAAGAGTGCTCGGTCAAAATTGTGGTGGCATCTGGCTACTTTGGACTCTTGTGGTGCCATTAAAAACGGAAGCTGCATCCTTCAGCGGATCTAGGTGCTCCTGTCAGGGGTCATAAGTAGCAACAACAACAACAACATATATTTTATAAGTGGCCCAAACAAAGCTTCTTCAATCTACGCGACCCATGATTCAGAATGTTATGGCAACACATTTAATGAGTGTACGAAGCCTTTTCAATATTTTTTACGGAAGTTATTTTCCTGACTCTCTATTCAGTCTTTTTGATTAATTTATTCACAATATCTGATTTCTCTACATTAAAATCATTCACCTCGCATCGCAAGTAAATGATTTATGCGTGTTTTTGTCATCATAGAGATCACATGCAAAGTAATACCTTTTAAAAAAGTATATCTATTCGTTAGCGTGCTTCGACTCTTGTTGTTCAGTGAAAACAAAACGATCTGTTTAATGAGGTAAGGAAAAGCAAAAACAACTTTCTCGTCTGTGAATAAAAACCGACTCTTTAAATAAGAAGCTCCATCCATTATTCCGCGAGTTCAATCGATGAGCATTTGCACAACGCTTAATCTCTTCATGATGAAAGCATCTTTCTTCTCTCACATTCCTCGCAACTCGGGAATAAAAACGAAAATCTGGTGTCTAGACGCTTTCATTGAAGTCCCATTAAAATATTTATAAAACCTTTAATTGAATATCATTTCACAGCATGCAACCGGTAATGCGATTACGAGTGTATGTTAGTGCATGTTAGAGTGTGTCATGATCTTCCCCTCCCCTTTTCGAAGAATTTCCTAATTCGGCCGAGATGCGCCTGAATGGGTTGGAAGACGACGATTTCTGCTACGGCGTTGGCAATACGAACAGAATTGTGGACAGATCAAGACACTTTCATAAATGGTCAGGACCTGAGTTTCCATCAGGCCCGGGCCTAGGGGCCCGCGAATGTTGGGGGGGAAGGCAAAAAAATTTTATTTAAAAAAAAAAAAAATTCCTAATTCAATTTTTTTTTTTTTAATTTTACCTTTTTTAATAGCAATTTTTTATATATATATCCTTTCAAATTTGATTGATTGGTTCATCATATGTATAGTTCATCATATGTATATGTTATAGTGTATATAAGGGATTAATAGGTTTCTCTGGTTGCATTGTACTAGTGTTTTAATGATGAAGTTAATATGTTGTATTTCTTTTTGTTATTTGATAATGCTCTAGGGTTCTACGCTTCAAATATCCAATTCTTGGTAAAATGGTACTTTCACAATGATTCAAGATTATTTTTTTCTGTGTCAATTTTGGAAATTTTACGCCGACATCAGTATTAGGAGGCCCCCATCCCGAGTTGTGCCTATAGTCAAGAATTTTCTAAATCGGGCCCTGCAAATGGTACACGCGAAATAAATTTCTTATTCTAAAGATTCTGTAATCTGATCATATTCATTACATATATATATATATATATATATATATATATATATATATATATATATATATATTGTGATATCTTCAGACTCTAGGTAGCGAATAAACTTTCAGAGTCAGTCTGCTACATTAATTTACACTTTTATTTGAATTTAATTCGATGAATTTTTACAAATTATTTACAGAGTAGTTGATCTACCTCTAGACATAGAGGGAACTGGCCTTCTCAGTAGCCCAATAAATTCGCGAACAAAATGTCAGCTATTACAGTCACGAAACTGAAACAAACAATATGGGTCGGCACACAGATCATGCAGCTCTGAAAGTAGAGTAACTCCGGGATGGAGTATCGTTTTCGGCGAAAGTCTCTACAGCGTGTAGCTCTGAAATAGATATAATTCCATGCCGCTCAAAGGACCTCTGAGACGAAAGGCGCTCTCGGGACAAAAGTCTCAACCAAGTCTGCTAAAAAACTGGATTTTTTCCCGGCTCCTTAAACTCGAACTCCCAGTCACGTGACTGGAATTTTATAGGTTGGCTGACCAAATTTGTAACGTCATGTTCGTTGGCTCTGATTCGCCTGGTGACGGCGCCACTCTGCTGGCTCGTATAATCAGCAGATCAGAAAATCATTAGTTCATGTCTAATAAACCATTAGTTAACGTTCACCCTAGGGGCGGCACATAGATGCAACGCTTTTCTCTGCTTCCAGACTTCTTGGCGCCGATCTATAGAATTCCCGTAGGTCACATGTTGGGGGATGTTCGGGTCTGTCTGGGTGTTTTATTCGGAAGGTCGTAACGGATCTTTTACAATATATAACAGCTGACGTTGTCCCCCCCCCCAAAAAAAAAAAAAAAAAAAAAAACTCTGGACAGGAGCCGCGCCTGATCTCAGGCACTATTTGTGCGAGCCTACGGCACGCGAGAAATTGGACAAAAAATTAAATTCGGAGGACCTTCAAATGCAGTTTGTAAAGACACAAGAGTAGATCAGTTTTAGAAATGATCCAGAACTGTTGAAATTGGGGGACCAGTAGAATGGAAAGAGTAAGTACCACTGAAAGTAAACTATCAAATGGAACCAGAATCGCTACTGGTGAAGAATGATTTTTTAAATGCCTTGAATATTTTTGTTTCTATTTTTATATTTTTAACGTCATATATATCGTTTCCTCAGTGTCTAATCCCTCATCTCTACAATTGACCAATTCTTTTCACAAATAAACACAAAATTCGTTATAAATATAGGATATAAGAGTGATTAAATTATGTTACGAGCCATTTGTTTAAAATGCAAGTACTAGATGGCGCCACTTTTTTTCTACTGTACAATGTATTTTGTACTAGCTGAAGGACCCGGCGATGCCCGAGATTTTAAGAATGTTTGTTAACCAAAATCAATTTAAAAATTAACACAGTATAAATAACATAGAAAAAAAACCACGTGAAATCTTATAGACATGAATAAAAGGAAAACCCAATATCAAAATATATAAATTTATAATAAACTCCTCAGAATTCAGCTAGAATTAGCCTTTCATCATTGGGGCAAAAAAAAGAAGCTGAAATTACAGGTTTAGCAGAAATTTCCAATAGAACCATGATATGACTGCAGCGTTGCCTCTTAAAAAATGAAGTGTTTGCTTGAGGGCTGCAAACCATTCAACTCCTCTCCACATTTAACTCCTATAAACATCCTCTACATATTAAATTTCTTTTCTCTCCATAATAAACTCCTCAGAATTTTGGTAGATTCAGCCTTTTATCATAGTACCACTAAAAACTGAAACATCTTCTCCAGAAATATAAATTTATTAATTTCAATAATTAAAAACACACAAATTTATAAATTACTCAAAAGTATTTTAACCAACATTTGAATAATTCATAAATGAAAAAGCATATGAAAATAAAGATAATGAGAACTTCCGGAATCGAAATTAATTACCCTTAATTTTTAATTCATAAAAAACAAACATAATATGAATAAAAACGATAGTTATTTGAAACCATATGAAAATAAAACTTATATAAAGATAATAATAAAAAAGCATATGAAAATAATGCTCGCGCATGAAGTTAACGTTATGATATAAAGATCATAATAATAATATAAACCGCGTGCATAAAATATTTAGCTTTTCAAGGGAAATAAATTAATTTTTAGAAAATAACTGTTTTTATTCGAGAAATTAAATACATTGCACAAAATTTTGATTTTACCAACTTTCTACCCTACAATTTACACCCTACTTCTTTGAAGTTGGGTGTTGAAACATCCTCTTTGAAAAATTTACACCCTACTTCTTTTAAATAGGGTATAAATATAAAGTTTTAACAGCTAACTGAATGCATTTTTAAGCGTTAAAAACGATTGTTGTTTAAAATCATATGAAAATTACGCTATTATAAAGATAATGATAAAAAAGCATATGAAAATAATGCGTGCGCATGAAGTTAACGTTACGATATAAAGATAGTATTAAAAATCTATATATACAAAACAGTTCCGTAACGGACTGACTGACTGATTGACTGACTGGCATACTAAGTACAGACCAAACCGCTGGACCTAAAGGGCTGGAATTTTGCATGACGATTCTTCTTATAGTGTAGGGGTGCACTAAGAAAGATTTTTGAAAAATTCTTCTTAGATTGTTTTTAAATTAAATATTTAAGCTGTTTTCGTAACTTTTTTCAAGTTTGCATTTAAAATAATAATTTGAGGGTTGTAAAATTTATATCACGAAAATGATCATAAAAATTCCTTTAAAATGAAATCTTTTTCGAATCTTTACCTTCATTTTCTGATTTTTGGTGAATATTTAAAGATTAATTTTTAGAATTTAATTTATTAAATGCTGATCACGTGATTTTTTTTCTGGTACTTCAAATAAATTTATCGTCACGTAACAACGAAATAGACAAAAAAAAATGTTTTTTTTCTTGCTAATGGGGCAGACGATTGGACATTATCCAAATAATATTAAAATACAGTAAAATATATGTTCCTCAAACTTTATATATATATATATATATATAAAGTTTGAGGAACATATATATATATATATATTTATATATACTTTAGTATGTCCTATTAGATTAAATTTGAATATTTTCTTCTACATTATTTTGTCAATAAAAATATCCCTTACGATTTTTTTAGAAATATATATATTTTTTACATTATTTGTATACATTGATCGACGTATTTATTATATATATATATATATATATATATATATATATATATATAGGCATTAACTGCATACATTGACGTTGTATTTAATTTGAATGTATTCCGTAGCGAAGTGCGTGTTTTCAGATGGATTGGAATCATGAAGCTACAGAATCATGAAGCATCTTTAGCTTCATGGTTGGAATACTAAAACTCTAAAATAGTGGCACCATCTACTGCACGTCTGTGAATCGAGAGTCGCATCCTTCAAAAATTGTTGGTTATCTATTAATTAAAAATATTGGAAAGTTCTTGTGGATTGGTAAATATACACGTGGGAACAGTTTTAAAATTTATAAATTATCAACCTACACAGGTGATAATTTATCCGGCGTTTCCCGGGATTTTAAGAATGTTTGTTAACCAAAATCAGTTTTAAAACTAAACACAGTATAAATAACATAGAAAAAAAGCATGTGAAATGTTATACACATCTCAGAATTTAGGTAGATTCAGCCTTTCATCATTGTACCACTAAAAACTTAAAAATAAAAATGTCAAATTGTCGAATATTTGTTAACCAAAATAAATTAAAAAACTTAACACAGTATAAATAACATAGAATAAAAAGCATGTGAAATGTTATACGCATGAATAAAAAGAAAACCCAACATAAAAAAAAACATAAATTTACAATAATTTCTTCAGAATTCAGCTAGATTTAGCCTTTATCATTGGAGCAAAAAATCCTGAAAAGTAAAACATAAAATATATAAATTTATAATAAACCTACCAAAATCCATTAAAAAAACTAAACACAGTATAAATAACATAGAAAAAAAGCATACAAAATGTTATACACATTAATTATATGAAAACCCACTTAAAAATATATAAATGTATAATAAACTCCTCAGATTTCAGCTATATTCGGTCTTTCATCATAAAAAAGCTGAAAAAATAAAAAAATAATAATTAAAAAAATAATAAAATAAAATAAAAATAATTTTAAAAAATAATAAATAAAATAAAAATAATTTTTTTAAATAATAAATAAAAATAATAATAATTTTAAAAATAATAAATAAAAATAATAATAATAATAATTTAAAAAATAATAAAATAAAAGCTGAAATAAAAAACCTTCATAAAAAAGCTGAAAACACAGGTTTAGCAAAATTTGCACTATCCGTATTAGAACCCGAGTCGTGTAGCATAGCAATTGCGCAATTTTACCGAATGCGCCACGAAGACATGTCAAGTGATTGAGTAAAGTCAAACATATTCGTACTAAGATTATTGGAAAGTTCCTATGGGTTGGTGAATATACATGTATTTATAGAGTAAGAGGAGTTTTAAGTCAGAAATAAGTTGCAGGATAGAAACTTAGTCTTTAACTCTTCAATAGACTCAGCGACATAAGCGAGGGGGATTGCAGTAGCGATTAAAAAAGATCTCGTGACACTTAGCGTGGTTGATTCAAATTTTTCCATCGCGTGTCGAGAGTGTCAATATGCCGTTGGATCTGATTTATTTTAGAGTATAAAATCTGACCTGAAAGATTATTACTTTCATTTATTATTCTGGTGTAATATATGACTTGAAACATTTTTATTTTATTTATTTTTATCTTTTAGCTCACTGTTTGCCAGCTAACCCTAACGTGGACGCCATATTCAGAGGGGTGATTCCACAATGTGTAACAGCTTACATTTAGTTTAAAAAATTGTTGGTTTTTTATTAATTAAAAATTAACGGTAATTAATTTCGATTTTGGTACTTCTTAAGACCCTGGGCTGTTTTTAAACACGCCTGTATGTAAAATTTCACAATCGTTGCTCCTAAACTGTGGATTTCTATACAACTATAGATAGATAGATAGATAGACAGACAGACAAACATTCATTTTTATATATTAGATGTTTACTTTTGAGCATGAAGCTACAGCTTCATGCTTTTGAAGTTAGCCATCGAGGTATAGTCATTTACGTAGCGAGGGAGGAGCAAGGGGGTCTATCATGCTCCGGGCGCCACTCGCAGAGGGGCGGCAATATAGGGTCTATATTTTATATTACTATATGTTTTTCGGGGGGGACGCCATATAGGAATTGTGCCACGGGCGCCAGTTATGCTCGCTACGCAACTGGGTATAGTGCAACCATAAGTAAGTGCTCTTGAGTCCCGATAATCCGAACTTCGGTAATCCGAAGACAAAGGTTACAATAAAACCACAGTGATGCTAAGTAATATAAAGTATATTTCTGAAAATTACAAGAAAATTCAAAGGAAGACAATGTACTGGACTAATTATTACTGAACTACATTGGTTTGAAAAGTCTGTTAATTTTTTTGTGTGTAAGAGAAGAATACCTCTCCCTTGAAGCCAAATTACGCCAACGCGTCAGAAAAATGATGTGCGCTGGGGTCGCGGCGAGTGTTGCTCTACGTAGTGTAGCACTACATCAAATGCAGCCGCAGCGTCTGAGTGGGATACCGTATACCCTCTGCTTGCTGTCACCGTCTGCTTCACCTTCACTCTCGTCTGTGACATTGACAGGTTCTCTCAAAACCATTTCAACAATCTGCTGATCGTCTAAAATCTCATGGTCGCAACCCCTCATTCACATCATTTTCGTTTGCGTCCTCGCAGCCTGGAATATTTTGTAAAAGCTCTGATAGGAAAACAGCCTTAAAATTTCCTCGGTCTAATACGCTCTACTTATCACCCATTTCGTCCCAATATTTGGTTATGTTTAGACAGACCTTATAAAATAAACTGTGTAATCACACGTAATATGTAATTTTTATGTAATCACACTTTATGATGTAATTTATTTTAAGAATGATTTCGCTTAATCCAAAAAATTCGTAAATCCGAAAGTGATCTAATCCCAATCATTTCGGATTATCGGTACTCCGATGTAGTGTGCTTTCACGCTTTTAGTCTTTTTAGTGCTTATTCCACATGGCTTGTTCCCCAGTAAGAAACGCTATGCATGAATCTAAAAACAGAAATAGCCAAAACTATGATACTAATCGATTCTTTTCATTACTTTCAATAATATTTTTTTAATGTATAACTGAAAATTTTTACTTCAGTTGTGTAATAATTATTATTCACGCTGTCGTCGGTTTTTAAAGCCTATTTGTTTAATGTTTGCATTATTCATTAATATATAGCTGACCACATTTCAATGAAACCAAAACTACCGAAAAAAATTGCAGTTCCTTTGACGAAAGAGAAAACTAAGATTTTCAGAAACTTAAATATCCGGAAATCTTCTGCATTTATGAAAAATTTTTGCAAGATCCGCCATTTATGAAAGCAAACGTGATTCTAAATGTTATCATGTATTTCTGAAACTCCCACCCGTTACTTTTGTAAATGGTATTATGATGCAAGGTTAAAAGTCGTAAAATACGTCGATTACATAATAATGTAAAAGCGAAACATGCGATAGCTTTCAAAAAGCTTAAATAGTAAAAATCCTTCATGAAAGACTAAAGAGCAATAAATAATTCTCGTGACTAATCCCAATGTGTGGTGTTTATAAACCCCAACCCCTATAGCAAGAATCGACTTCCCTGAGGTAGCTACCTTAGAAACCGTTTCAGGGTTCCTCTCTCTACAGGTGGACAACTTATCTCTTAACCTTTTCTAAGGCAGGATTCCTGGCAATTTTTTACATTTTCAACCCTACATTTCCCTAACTTACCAGAGATTATTTTGGCCGCATATTCCAAGACTTTTACCTAGACATTTCTTTCGACATTTTTCTTGGCAATATTGAACATTTTTGTTTTTATATTTCCTACTCTTTTCTTAAAACTGTTTCTCCACAATATCCACATTTTTTCGCCCCTTTTTCTAATGCAGTTTTCGTTGATATTTTTAGCACTTTTTCTGCGAAATTTTCCGCACTTTTCCTTAAATTGTTTCTTCCATATTTCCCATTAATTTTACGTGACATCTCCCGTTACTATTCCTAAAACATATTTCTTACCAGTTTTTGAAGCTTTTATTTGCCTTCCAATTTCCGAAGTAGTTTGTTTTTTATTTTTCTAAAACTTTTCCTCCAACATTTCGTGCTATATCTCTCCTGGGTTTTGTTTTCCCTCGGCAATTTTAAATAATTTTTTTCGGTATTGTATCACCGATCTTAAGATTGTTTTCTCCGCAATTTCCACGACTTTTTCTAATACGAATTTCACGACAATTTTTAGTACTTTATCTTCAGTTATTCTGGTACTTTTTCGAAGACTATCTCCAGACAATTTCCACGACATTTTCTCCCCCCCCCACCATAGGCGTAGGTTCGGGGTGGCACGTGCCCCCCCCCCCCCAACTTAACTTGAAGTAAATTAAAACGTTAATAGACGTTCAGTTAAAATCAGAAAATTGTAGAAAACTTTTATGAAATTGGTTTTTTTCCACCTTTTCAAACTGTGAAACGATGATCCGATTGAAACGAAGTGGACTGTGAAACGAAGATTCCGATTATGTATTTAGCCTTAACAAAATTTTTAACAATGTTATGATCCATAACAAAAATCCAATGTTATATATTTTTTCTCATTTTATTTATATTATATTATATTTATTTTTCTCATTGTATAACTTTTGAATACTACTCAAACAAAAATTCTATTGTTATTCAAATTCAAAAAATCACAATATTTCATATTTTAAGGACCGTCCAGCAGTCAATGCGCTGAGGAACCTAACTAAATTCAATTCGTGCCCCCCCCCCCCCCCAAAAAAAAAAAAAAAAGTTAGAGGCACGCTACACCTATTTTGTATATTTCAAGTCTCCTTGATGCCAAACTCCTTGACGAACATTTCCAAATTTATCCCTTTAAAGGCTGTTTCGTAATATCAGGAAACAGAAACAAGTCAGTAGCATATACAGTGTACTCTCAATTATCTGGGTGTGGATTATCCGGTTTGCGGATGATCCGTTCAGAAAAAAAATCTGAAATCTTTATCCAAATTAATACTTACATATTTCATTAAAAACGGCTTGCAAATTTCTACTAATATATATACATGAAAAACAAGATTTTAAAATTAACAGTTTTCTATTGAGAAGATTTTTATTTCATAAAAGATACGATAATGTACTAATAATAATGTATACTAATATATAAAGAGAGAGAGCGGATTTTGTATGTGGAGGGTAATCTCTGGAACCACTGCACTTATTTGAAAATTTATTTCACTGTTTGAAGGGTACATTATTCCAGATGGACATAGGCTATATATTATGTATATCTGATCAGTAGAAAGAAAGTTAGGGGCCTAAATGTTGAGCTGAGCTTCACCTTTACAATTTTTCCTTTGTCAACCATAGTCAAGTACCCATAGCAACACATCAAACGATATTTTCATCTATTATCATTAAAACATTTAACATTTGAATTTTCTTTGTCAACCATAGTCAAGTAACCATAGCAACACATCAAACTACATTTTTATTTATTATCAGGGAAACATTTAATATTTTAATTCAGTATCTGCCTGTGAGAAAGATGTTCCTGCTAACGTACTATCTATTCAGTATCTGCCTGTGAGGCAGATGTTCCTACTAAAGTACTATCTATTCAGTATCTGTCTGCGAGGCAGATGTTTCTGCTAATAACTTTTCAGTATCAGCCTGATTATTTAAATTAAAATTAATTTAAAAATTTCGGTCGTAAGTCGAGGAATACCTGTATAAGCAGTGTTTTAGCCACCATTTGCTTCTGGCAGCTGTTACGAAGAAATGCAGATTGTGCACTGAGGAAATGTCCTGGATTTTTAAAACTTGTTATTTGGTGATTAGTAATACTCCAAAATAATGAGGGACAACGAATGTCCCTCAGCGGATAGAAGCTTAGTTCTACAAAAGAAAAAATAATCCAACGAAGCTGAATAATTCTTGAAAAGACAATTATTCCAACTGTATCAAGGAAATACACAGGTAACCCTCCTAAAACACTGTAGATAGGTTCCTAGAAAATACCATGTTGTGTGAAACCGTGTTATATGAAACCCAAAGCCAGTACAAAAAGGGGGGTTAAGTTCCGAAAACTTATTAAAAACAAACATTTTTAAAAAATATTCCATATAAGCAACCTAATTTTTATTAAAAATACAAATCTATATATACACTGAAGTGCCACTGAATTAAGGATACCTAACTAGTAACGAGTTGGGCCTCCTCTGGCCTTGATAACGGCTGCCACACGACGAGGCATAGATTCAACAAGTTTCTGGAAACGTTCCACGGGAATGGCTTGCCAAATATTGGCTAAAGCTATCCATAATTCAGTAAGGTTTTTTGGTGCTGTGTGATGGCCTTTCACGCCTTGTTCCAAAACATCCCAAAGATGCTCAATAGGATTTAAGTCTGGGCTTCTAGGTGGCCAATTCATGACAGAGAAGTCAGAGGAATGCTCATTCAACCAGCCAGTAGCCAACCGGGACTTGTGAGAGGTATAGTTGTCTTGCTGGAAAACTCCATTACCGTGCGGATAACAGAACAGCATAAATGGATGGAGGTGATCACCCATCAACTCTACGTACCGAATTGCATTGAGGGAGGTTGGTACACGCACCCAAACTGTGCCACGAAAAAACACCCCAGACCATGATTGAGCCACCATGCCCTTGTACAGTTCCAGCCAGGCATGCAGGATCCATGGCTTCATGAGCCTGACGCCATATTCTCAGCCTCCCGTCGGAGTTAAGTAGTCGGAATCGAGACTCATCACTCCATGCTACTCGTTTCCAGTCCTCTTCACTCCAGTCTCTGTGCTCTCTTGCCCAGGCAAGACATGAAGCCCGATGGCGAGTATAGAGCAATGGTACTCTCGTAGGTCGACGGCTCCCGAAACCCATACGGTGAAGCGAGCGTTGCACAGTCCGTTTACTGACTGTACGACTGGCACCGTCATTAAACTGGGTGTTAATTTGAGCTAATGTTTGGCTTCGCTGGCTACGTACAATACGCCTGAGCCGTCTCTCACCACGCACTGTCAAGGCTAATTGTCCTTTGTAGTTTGCCCGATCGCTAGTTTTTTTTCCACCATCCATGTATTCTTGGTATACTCTTGACACTGTCGACCTTGAAAATCCTAGCTGTCTGACGATTTCGGAAATTGAATGGCCCATGCGTCGCGCACCTACGATTTGTCCGCGATCGAAGGCGTCTAAATCAGGCAGTTTACCCATACTGGCAATTCCAACAACTAATTCAGAACAACCACAGTACGCGCTATATATGCAGTTACCACAGTGCCCTCACTTGCACAAACATGATGCGCAGCGCTACACAATTTGCATAGTCTTTGCTTTCCCTAATTCAGTGGCACTTCAGTGTATATAAAACAGTTTCGTAACTGACAGACAAAGCACAGAAAAAACCGCTGGACCTAAGGGCTGAAATTTTACATAGCGATTTTTCTTACAGTGTAGGGGTGCACTAAAAGAGAGTTTTGAAAAATTCTTAGATTTTTTTAAATTAAATTTTAAGCTGTTTTTTAAACATTCTTTAAAGTTTGCATTTAAAATAATAATTGGAGGGTTATAAAATTTATATCACGAGGAAGATCTCCTAAAAAGTCCTTTAAAATGAAATCTTTTTCGAATCTTTAGCTCCATTTTCTGATTTTTGGTGAATTTTTAAAGATTAATTTTTAGAATTTAATTTATTAAACGCTGATCCCGTGATTTCTTTTCTTTTTGTGATACTTTAAATTAATTTATAGTCATGTGCATAACAGCGAAATAAATTGAGAAAAAAAAATATTTTTTTCTTTCTAATGCGGCAGACAATTGATGATTATCCAAAAAAAAAAATAACATACAGTAAAAGAAATGTTCCTCAAACTGTACTATATTAACTGTACTATATTCTTTAGTATATTTTATTAGATTTAATTTGAATATTTTCTTCTACATTATTTTGTCTATAAAAATATCCGTTACGATTTTTTTTATAAATATATATATATATATTTTTTTTTTGCATTAATTGCATACATTGACCGTTGTATTAAATTTGAAGGTACTCCGTAGCGAAGTGCGGGTTTTTAGCTAGTTACAAGATAAAAAGAACTTTCTATATACCATGTTTTTAATGTTACGGTTCATTTAGAAACCTCAAACTTGTCATTTAGGGATATTTGAACGTTTGCTTGTAATATGTAATAGTTGGAAGTTATGTCTGTTGTTGTGCTACAATTAAGGAATTGTATTGGTCTTGTTCAAAACTCCTCGCATTGGTTATGTGTTTAAATTTGTTATTTAATGTAAGAAGTACTTGTTATTGGGTGCGCAGTTGCGCTTAAGTTAAAAAAATAAATAGAATAAAATTAAAATAATAATAATAATAATAATAATAAATTGTAAGGTGACTGATATGTACTGTTGGCTGGCTGGTGAGTAGTTAAAATGTTAAATTATTATGTTTAAAGGTAAATGTTCTTGTATTTCATTTTCCCTTTAAAACTATGTAAATTCTTTGGTACTCTTCTTTCTCTCTGTTGCTAAGCAGTAATTCAATACGTACTTGTGCGCCTTTTCCAGTCTCTCACATTTGCAGGGCCCTCATTATAGGGGTGAAGCAGAGATCTCTGCAACAGATCTTTGGAATGTTGATGACTCCCCCAGTGCTGGCTTGACTAAAATTGAATAAAATCTAACCAATGGCCAAGAAATAATTCAAGGAAAAAAAATTTGGCATTTAACTTCCACAAATATGAAAGAATATCAGCGTTCGAAATAATCATCTGGCCTCAGTGCTCGGAGCGAGGTGGCACTCTTTTACGTGTATCCCTTGATACAGCTCAGGCGAAGCGGGGGTGAAGAAAGTTTTGCTCCTGAGGGGTAATCGGGCTGGGAGAATCAGACGGGTTATCTGGGAGCTCCATGGAACATCGTCACCCTTTTTGCCGTCCTAGATGCCTGGCTTCACCACTTGGAATCCATGAAGAATGCTTGCTCCGAAAGATCCTAAGAGGCCTTAGTCCACGGGGCATGCGCTTCCTTCTTTGAGCTCTCCTATGTTGCCTTTCCTTCCTTCTTCTCCCCCTTTTTTTATATAGCTTAAAATCAACTTAGGTAATATGCTTTTTTTTATATTTATTATGAGCTCATATAAAGTGTTAAATAGCTACAGGTCACCAGCCACCCATTCTTATGTAATATGTGAGTGTAACCAGTGTGATTAATGTATTTATAGGTATATATATAGAGAGAGATATAAGGAAATGGATAAGTGTAGTTTTAATTTATGATGAGGATGGTCTTAAGAGTAATAATTATTGTAACGTTAAATCATGTAATGTCTGAATAAAATATTGTTAAGTTTAAAATATAATTGTCAAGCCTTTTTTTTGGTCATTTGAATTTAAGTGTTATTTTTCATCTTCCCTCAGTTTAATTCTATTGCAGCAAGTTTTATTTCTGATTTTGGAGATGTTGTTTTTGGGGTCAATTTTAGGTCGTCTCCTTTGAGGGGAAGTCGTTTTCTGTAAACTTCTTTAATTTAATTTAATCTTGTTTACGGTCTTAACATTAAATTTTCTGTTGAATCATATAAACTTGACAATTCTATGTATTAACAAATACTTTTTAAAAAATTTTTGATGAATTATCCCATCAACTTGAAAGAAAATGAAGTTAATTGGAAGTTAATTTGCGAGTTTAACTTTTCGTTTCCTTCCCGGCTGATAGATGGCAGCACCAGTCTACAAAACAAAATTAACTGAAAATTAATTTAATCCTGCTTAAAGATGGCTAAAAGTATTAAAAAAAAGGAATTGTCATCGTGTTCTGAGCTATTCTAAAAGTTTCAAATGTCTAGCTAGTCGGGAAGTTAGTTAAAAATCAATTGCAAAATTTGTACTGGACAAACACACACGCAAACAAGACAGCGAGTTAAGAAAAACATGGCAAAAATAACACTTCTTGAATCGGATGCACTTTCCGCGAAAAGACCGATTTGATTAATTTAATAGCAAATTCAAAATTATTTGAGGAGGTTGATGAAGAAAATCTTCTAGACTGGTTAGAAAGAGATTGACGTGAACCAGGATTTGAACTCATAAATCTCAGGCAGAAGGTGGAAGAAGAAGAGAGTGACAGCGCTACCGTATGTCGACAATTTGATAGATCAGGGTTTCCCAATCTGTGTTCTGCCAAACACTAGTGTTCCACCGAAAGTTAATAGGTGTTCCGCAAAAATCCGGAATTGTTTTATATCCTGCGACGGCTACAAGAAATTCAAACGTGTTTGAGAGATTAATGGTCTAAACTGTCTAAAAATTTAAATACTGAATAAATACATAGGATGGAACTTTAATAATAGCAACTTTAATAGTAGCTACAAAGTATGCAGAAGAGATGCAGGAGTGAAACTTTTACAGCTCTTCAAAGTATTGCTTAGCACCCGTTGCTAACGCCCTGGAAGTAGGAATGCGACATCGATGTCGATGTTTTCAAAACATCGATTTATTGAAGCCGATGTTATTTAACATCGATGTTTTGTGCTCGATGTTTTACGTTCTCTCGATGTTTTTTTTAATGAAAAATCCCCATAATAAAAAAATTTGGTGGAGATATGCACAGCAAAGTTTCTCAAGCTATTCTTTATATGATTTGTAGACATTCTCAGCTGATTTCAATTATTGAAGACGAGGGTTTTAAACACTTGTTAAATGTAACAACTTCAGATTTTTATTTTTTTTTTTACTAAATCATTTAAGCCTCCTGGAAGTAAAATGTTCTCCAACTTGTAAATAAACATTACAATAATTTTTCACAATAAGCCAAATTAAATTAGAAAACCACGGATTTTTTTGACTTAGGTCATATCAGTTGTTTTTATAGAAATAAGTTCTTCCTCAATTTTCTGGTAAAAGTAATACAGTAAAATGTATCATGGAAATTGTGTGATATGCGCTGACTCTAGCAACCAAGATTTTGTCATTTGTGTCAGCCCAGTCAGAGAGTAAAATTAATCCATCCCCCCCCCCCCCCACGACCAACAGAAGTAACATTAATGTTAGGGGTTACTAAAACAGTTTTAAAAAAGTGATGTTTTAAATCATCGATGGTTTTGGGGCAATGTTGTATTAGCATTGATGTTTTAATATTGAATATCGATGTTTTGTTGTCGATGTCGCATCCCTACCTGGAAGCTGCAGGATGCCGCTGGCAGCACCTGATCTGTTGACTCTTCGAATGGAGCGGTCTACAGCCGGCAGAATCTCTGGTGGAATCTACGGAGCGACTCCTTCATCTTGCGGATGAGATCAAAGTCATAGAGACTTAGGTCATAGTCATAGTTTAGGTCAAAGTCATAGAGACTTAGATATCGGGGATGGTAGAGTTCCTCCCAGCCCCAGAGAGCAAACACATTAGCCACAGTGTGCGCACAAGCATTTTCCTTCCATCAGTACGATGCAACAAATTATTTCGTACGATAGAACTAGGTAACTAAAACTTGCCTGTGTTCATCCTGTCACCGTGCAGGCGTGAGAAGTTTGTGGGGAGAGCTCATTCACTCTGAGGTAAAGCAGGTATGTGACGTACGTGTGGTATAAGCTGCTTTCATGGATTCTGCTGCGTGGGAGTTCAACAACAGTGTTGCCACAGGGGCGCGGTGGCCCGCTGGCAAAGGCGTCGAGCCAGTGATCTGAGGGTTGCGGGTTCGATGCCGGTCGTTGACAAAATCCACCGCCGTGTTCACTAAGGGTGGCCGGTGCACGTTAAATCTGTCGTGGCTCAAATTTACCTCTGGAGGTACGAGGTCAAGTGTTCCAGTCTCGTCACTGGACTCGGTCCTAAATTACGGGACAGGCTTCTAGGATGTAATGCTGGCCACCTATACGACGCCCCCTTAAATGAATGGCCAGTAGTCTTGCCCTTTACTGAGCGCAAATGGCGTCATATCCAATCTTTCGGGCATTTGTAATAAATAAATAATAAACAGTGTTGCCACTATTAAAGTTCCATCCTTCGTAATTAATGTTTTCTTCGCATTTTTTAAAATTTTATAGATTACGTGTTATTACATACCTTACAAAATAAAAAGGCGTTCCGTTAAAATTTCAGGATTTACGAAGTGCTCCATCGGTTTAAAAATTTCGGAAATCCTGTGCTAGATTATGTGAGTCGATGGAATTGTGTAGAGATATCATAGCTGGGAAAAAAATTTATATATATATATACATACATTTATATATATATATATATACACTGTATATATATATATATATATATATATATATATATATATATATATATATATATATATATATATACAGTGATTTCCGCTTATAAGAATCACGTTTGTTATTACTGTTTTTGATTCTTATAAGCGGTTGATTCTTATAACCGAAATTTAGGTTTTTGGACTGGAACACACACACCTATATATACATATATTAGATAATTTACCATAAAATACTCTTTAATTTACATTAACTATCTTTTATTAAAATTTTTTTTATAGTTTTAAAAATAAAACTTAATTTTTAGACCTCTAAGTAGATACACATGATTATAGTAAGAGAAGAAAAAAATACAATATTTGTTATAAGTTACAACATACCTGCTTAACAGTTTTAACATTTCAACTACAGGAAGGGAGCAAGAAAAAGTTTTCTACTGTAGTTTGACGTAATGAAGTTTTCAGAAGGCTGTTTATACCTCTTTCAATACTTAGTCTCAGACGAAGATTTACTCGGACGGGTAAAGTTGCCCCCGGGTCAAGCTAATAGGACAGTGTTGTGGTAAAGCGTTTAAGGGGAAACGATTATGTTATGTCTAATAAAGAAAGGGGTGAATTTTACGACTATATTCCATCCCATCTTATCAAGCTTTCTTTAAAAAAAAAGAACGAACTTCGTGCCTTTTGAGGGTTTAAGTAGGTTTTTTGGAAAAATGGAAGTAAAGCGAAGAGTGTAAACTGATTCTTAAAACCGGTGGATTGATTCTTTAAAGCGAAAATTTTAACATGGAAATAATTCATTTGTTTTTGTTTTCGCGATATTGATTCTTATAAACGGTTGATTCTTATAACCAGTGATCACTATAAGCGGTGGTTACTGTATATATATAATGCGGTAAAACAACAACAACAACAAAAAGATTACGCATTACATAAATTAAATTAATAAAGAAGAAAAGCAAATGTAGTATATATTTTGAAAATACAATAAAATTGAATAGAAATCGAACTATCGGTGTTTTAAGATGATTTGTGCTACTCCTCCCCTCCATGAACCCGGATAACCGGGAGTACACTGTATAACTATGCTGAACATTATAATGGAAAAGTGTTGAATTTAATGTATGTATTATAACACCTTTTTCACATAAACTAGGCAAACGTATACTTTTTTTTTTCTCTTTTTATTTAACATATCACAATAGTACATGCTCAAAATAGTCCTTATAAATAAAAATCTTGCATATGTTTTTCTAGTAACAAAAATGCAATGAATTAAATCATTGCACATAAAAAAACAAGCATAAATTACACATTTAATATACAGCATCAATTTGATTATAAAATTGAATAAGAATTTATTCAAAGAAGGTATTCATGGCACTTAAATGTATTCTTATGTGTCATTAAAAATTTCAAATACATGAAATTAAATTACCATAATGTTATTAAACTAATAACAGTAATAGTAAATCTGTGATCCAAGAAATCATTCTCTTGATATTTTTCAACCATGCATATCACTGAATACATAATTGAGAAAAATGATTTGTTTCGAAGATATTAATTTTAGATTGTTGGTGGCATTCCTAATATATTTTAATATAATTTGATATTTTATTATATACATATGAAACTTTCCTTTGATTTTGCCGCTTTTGGAGGGAATATAAAAAAGTAATAGGCAGGATTCTAGAGTTTTCCTTTTTTTTTTTTGGCAAAGATTTTGTCTAACAAATTCAGACACTGATTACTACAGCAATAATAACACTTATTGTAGGATTGGATAACATCTGATATTTGTTAGTTCTCAGATTAATTCCAGTTTAGTAAACATAAATATAAGATATGAAATAAAAGCAGCACTAAATGCTGAAAAATTGAAATATAAATGCTATGCAATGAAAATTAAGTGTTTCAATGCTATACTTTTCTATTATTTAAACTTCAATTTTATATATACATTAATTAAAATTCAGTATTTTATTTATTAAAATGAAAATAGGAAATAGTTCCTAATTTCGTGTTATGGAATCATTGTGCATGGTTCAAAGATAGATAATCATATTGTTTCCACTGGAACAAAAAGCAAGTAGTCTCCAAATTGCCAGAGCCATAGATATCAATTCAGTTTGCAATAATCAAAACAAGATTAAATACACTGCAATTGAGAAATGATAGGTGTATTATTTTCAAATGCACATATTGTAAAAATTAATGGGTAAAAGAAGTTCACAGAAGAAACATTATTCTTATCTATCTGTAATACTGATAATACATTGCAAAATAGTGCAATTTAAATTTATTGCTCTTGAGTTATATTCACAATAATGCACAGTTCAAACAATGCAAACCATTAAGGTTTATTCTTATAGAGATAAAATGTAATTTGTACTTATTCATACATAAACAATTTTTTTTTAATTCAGCAAATTCTAAATTAAATGATCAGGCCTGATTTTCTTAGTATGAATACCTACAATTTCAATGGAATCACAAATCTGGAAGAAAACTCAAAATAAGTGCAGCGGTATTCGTCAAATTTCCTCATGCTCCTTCATATCCACCTGGTTGACACTCCATTCACTGTTATCTTTTAGTACACTTATCGAAACTCTCTGTTTAATGAAAGTACAAAGTTTTTTTGTTGTTGTTTATTTCATACATATATATACATATTTAGTTACAATCTTTGGTTAGCCACCTATGACAAAGGACATGTGGATAATTCATGAGTACTTTAGGAGCAACAATATGTGAAGTATATTGTTAATAAAGTATAAGTCAAGTTTTTAAATAATAAATATCACAATATAATAAATGAATAAAAATCACTATGCACCTTAAATTGAAATTACTTTTAAAGGTGTAAGAATATGGTAAATAAGTTAATTTACAATTTTTAGCACATAAGTAGTAAAAAATATTAAAAGTATAAAATATACAGAATTTAAATCAAGCAATTAAATACTATTTTTTGTAAAAAAAAACAAAGAAGACTAGATTTATCTGAGATGCAGCATGTATTTCTGAAAAAGTAACATTTTGTCATTGAAACA
This sequence comes from Dolomedes plantarius, assembly GCA_907164885.2. Taxonomy (NCBI): domain Eukaryota; kingdom Metazoa; phylum Arthropoda; class Arachnida; order Araneae; family Dolomedidae; genus Dolomedes; species Dolomedes plantarius. Next base: position 24,709,418 of record OU015492.1, on the reverse strand, counting down.
TGAGATAAAATAGAACATTGTACAAAAATGGAAAGACTAATCAGTAAAAAAGCTTAAATGTAGGAAAGAGCTCAAAAATTAAATAAATTTTGTACTGAAAAAAATTTTATGAGTATAACAGTTTTCATGTGAAAATGGAAATTTAATAAGCTAAGAAACATTCTGTAACTTATTTTGCTTGGTGCAATTTTTCATAGGAAATTTTTTCATTGACATCTTTTGATACAGTCTTATGTCCCAGATTACTTTAAAAAGAATTAGGGTGGGGGAGTAAGTTTGGCTGTTATATTAATATTTGAGCTCTCTGCCCTACTAAGAAGCAATTAAATTCATTAGTAGCTTTATATTTGTCAAAATAATTACAAATTCAGTAATTAGCATAAATAAAACACAGGAAGGCTGTATCATACATCTTCCTTGTCACTGTTATCAGAGTCAGTGTCTTTTTTATTTGTAGAAAAAGGGGAAGTGCTATTACCATTGACCTGTGATGAATACCCTTCATTTGCTGTCAGATCATCTTCCTTCTTACTTGCTTGTGCACCATATGCAAAAGGTGCTGTTACAAGTGGTATGGACACTTTAGCATCTTGCGAACATCTAGAGGTTCTTTCAACAGAAATGCATGCTGATGAACCAGAAGAAATAGCGTAACTTCTCATATCAGAGAGAGGACTATAATTTGACTGTCGTAAAGATTTTGAGGTAATTACATTCATTTTGGGTCGGGGTGTAACTGGTTTCACAATTCTTGGGCCTCCGGATGGTTTTGAAGTGGGTGGTTGATATTTTTTTGTAACAGGCTTTGTCGCAAATGAGGTTTGCCTTGGCCTTATGCTCTGTACTGTATTAGTTGAAGTTTGCTGTTGTTTAGCTGTATCAGTGGCATTTGTACCTGATTTAGAAATTTTTTCATATGTTGAGCTTCTTGGAATGCTTTTCGCTGCTGGAGGTGTAACACTATTGCACCTAAAATATTAACATTGATTTGTTTAGCTCAAATATAAGACTCATATGTCAACTATATGAACACTACATCATAAAAAAAAAATGAATACTAAAAATTTTCCCCTTCAAAATGCTTATCAACATTTTTAATAAAGTTTCTAAGTGATATAGAAATAGTTATGTTTATTTATTATAGCTTTGATACTGTAGTTTAATAATAATGTAGGCAAATGACACTGTGAAGTTATTGTCTTTGCATTCACATTGGTCTACTTAAACTTAGAAAATTGATTTCAGTATAACACTTATGCTAAAATAATTAAATTAATTTTACACCTAAAAAAATTACAAAAATACATTTAAATTTATCAAGACTATGCATCTGAAATAATTAGGCAAAAAAAAAAAAAGAATACTGGAAACTAATAAAGTATAAACAACACTGAAATCTGATGATTCCAGGATTGGATTTTCTGGTTATGGTCTAAAAAAAATTACCTTAAACTTGTTATTTCTTAAACTGTGCTGTCAAAAGTTTTGTTGTAAGACTTTATTTATTGTTTTGAACTTTTCAATTAATGAACATTTCCTATATATTATTGGATAATTTCACATAACTTGCATTATTATAAAAATTTTTCATAGATTTATTATACTTTAAATATTAATAAATTACTATAGCTATTGCACATCCACATATTAGCTGGTATCAAAGGCACCTTCTGTTGACAATAAATATTCTTCTTCTTCAGCACAACAGGCTGAAGCAGTACGATCAGATGCCAATATTCTCCACCGGTTCATTCCAATGAACTTAAGATCTCTCTCGACACAATCAATCTATCTAGCACATGGTCTCCCTCTTCTTCTAGTACCTTCCATTTTATAAAAAGTAAGTTTTTTAAAAGGGTCAGTGTCTTCATATCTATGACCATGGCTGAGCCATCTGATCAATGATTTAATTATCCTTATTATATTTGGTTGCCTATATTTAAGGTATAATTCATTGTTATAAGTAATGCTCCAGATGTTATTTTCTCGCACTGCACCCTAAATTCTACATAGAATCTTTCACTCAAAAATTATGAGTTTTATTCCCATCTGATTTATTCAGTGTCCAGCATTCGCAGCCATAAAGAATAATTGGTCTTATTACAGTTTTAATATTATTACAAAATTTTAAATCATATTTTTCACACAAATTCATAATATGATATATTGTCAAATATCTCCCTTTTGGAAAAAAACTATGCATCTCTAGGACTCTCTAACAAAATATTCTAATATTTGTTGCTAGAAAATTACTTGATAATTAACTTTTTATCAATGAATTACTAAACTAACTGTAGATAAAAACAAACACAACCCCCAATATATTTCAATTAATTTTAAAAATATATTTGGGCCTGAACAAAAAATACCTTATGGGAATTAATGCAGAGTAGTCTAAGTATTCTTCATTGCACTTAAATAACAACTTTTACTATTTATTGATATTAGTTAATACCTTATAATTTTTTTTTTATAAAAAGCCTGTAAATAATGCTGAAAAAGATTGTACAAACATAGTTTGAAGCTCTAAATATTTTACTTCTGGTACCAAATGAGGAAAATCTTAAATTTGTCAATTAAGTGTAACTCAAGGTAGTTATAACTACCTTGAGTTTTATTTTTTCTTAATATTTTTAATTTCTCAAGTCTTCAGAAAATAAAAAGTTGTAATCATTCTTATCAGCAAAAAGGAATGTTCTGACAGAGTAATGGATATAATCTCAAGCTAAACTAACTTTACATTTTCCCCTATGCTCCCTTTTGGCCCTGTTGTAAATCATTCAGGATTACTCCTTTTTAATTAGACATAAACAGTTATTTAAATTCACATTTAATATTAAGAAACATTTTGCAAGTATTTAGACTCCAGTTTTTTTTCTATTATAACAAATCTTGGTAGAGTTTTAAACATGCACTTTACAAAAATTTTTTAGTAACTTTTATGATTCTTATTTCTTTGACAGATACTTTAGAAGCATGTGTTTTCTTAGAACTTGAGTGATTAGCTTTAATTTTAGATTAATGTTAAGGGGCATGTTTAAGATCAAAATTCAAATCAAGGCAAGGTTAAGAGATAATAATGTAAAATAAATAATGGCTTGTCTGAAGAAGAATCTAATTTATGCTCCTGTTTGCCTAGTTTTTGCTTTGCTCTTAAGAATAATATCACCAAATTTTAATTCCAAGTTGTAGATTGCTTGGAATTGCTTAGGATTAAATATGATACTGTATTAAACTATAATCTTTCTCTGCAAATATTTATCTCAACATTTTCAGTGGTTTCATATTTTTGCCTCATTACTGTAAGAACTGACAAATGCACAAAATTCATCTGTTTCTTAAATTTATAAATTAAAATATACCTAGCTAGCAATCTATATATGTATTGAAACTGGTAAGAATTGAATATATTACCTTAGTGTAGCACTTCTAGAAGATAATATTCTATTTCGCGAACTTCCAGGAGCCACTTTATCTGTATTTGAATTTTCAGGGCTGTTGGAAGAACTGCTTTCACTTCGCTTCCAAATTGAAGAAATTTTGCTTGGCACATCTTTTTGGGAGTTTGATTTTTTAACTGAGAGACTATTGGAAGACAATGATGACAAACTATTTGTACTTGCAGTTCGACTACCCACAGCTGTTGTCCTGACCACATTGTTGTTACCCGGGCTTTTCTTTTCTGTTGAAAATATAAAATACATGTATAAATAAATCTAAAGCATTTAAGAGACATTTATTAAATGAAGCTACGAGACAAGCTACTTTTTGACTTCATTTTATAAGGGAGTAAGCATTTATTTTTCTCATAATGCAAAATAAATAATGTAAATGTTATAAAAGAATTTTTCATATTAAAAGATTTAAGGGAAGCACTACTGATATATAGCTGATTTCATAATTTTAATTTCCTCATTAACCTGCTTTGACAGGTTTGACAGAACATTAATAGGGGAATTCCTCAAGTAATAAATGGAAACAGAATGGGACAGTTATTATTTCATAAGTTAATAGCTCTTTTCTGAACAGCATAACAGGAGAAATCATAATTTGAGCATATTTGCAGCAAAAACTGAGTTACCACAAAATAACAAAATCTTGCCAAAATTGCATGGTTACCATGCCAAACACAAAATCGCCAAACTTGGCAGGGAGGTGCATCTAACACATCTGTACCATATTTTGCACATTCAGACACACCTAGGTAATCTGCAAGAATATTTCAATTATGATGGCTTGCTAGACTGTAGTTCAAATAAAAATAATATCATTCTTGTAGAGGTCTTTCCTTCCCATATATCACTATGCATGCCTTTTACTTCTTTTTTTTGGTCTTAATATAAGTAACTACTTATTTCTCTTGACAGTAAGTTAACGCTGATGTTTAATTTTTAATAAATAATTGCACATTACAATGTCTGATGACTTAAACAATAAAAAATTGAAAAGGTACTGATCTTAGTTTTCTTTCCATGTATGATACCAATTTTCAAATTTAGTAACATAATAAAGATGATCTAACCACTGCAGTTTGGATTGTTCTCTGGTGGTGGGCAGTTACCATTTTCTCTTTAAACTTTATTATCTCCTTGGGAGACTTACAAATTTAATGTGCCCATTTTCTGTATATATATTTATATACAGAATATATCTGTACCCTGGAACAAAAAGGGCCAATGTCCTAAGATTTCTAAAAATCCTTAAACTGACATTGATGTTCTGGCATTGATGTTCTGACATTGATGAACTGACATTTGATTAAAATGGACTTTGGCTCTTTTTGTTCCAAGGTACAGATATATATGTATAGCTTTTACTAAATTGCTCATACATACAATAATCAAATCTTGGACTCAGTGAACACTAGTGAACATTAATAAGCTAGGTGCTTTAGCTTCCATGACTAGGCTCTGACCAATGATTGTGCTGAGGAGATTCTCATGGAACAAAATGTATAATAAAAAATATTCTAAATTTAGACACTATATTTTATGATGGTGTTGAAAGTATTTGCATTCGATTTAGGGGCTGGTGGTGCCATCCGTCCAGAGTTACTTATACTCCTTGACACGGCTCCTAAGGCCAAAAATCATATAAAGAAAACATATAAAATCCTAAAGCTGCATATTCAGGAATTACTACAGCAACTGGTTATCAGGTTTACACTGGATAAGCTAAATGATGTAGCTGGCTTAATCTTAGTGAATTCTATTCTATTTATTGGTTATCTGTTTAATCACTCTTAGGTATTACAATAATTCAAGATATCTGATAATAATAATAAAAATATAATAATGAAATTATGAATATGAAAGCTCTTAACTCCTGGATAAAATTACTGGCTAATTCTTTATATTTATGAACAACTTCCCATATGTTTTAAAACTGAACATGAAAATGCTTAGATACTTCTAAATAAGTATTTGATATCATGTCTATATCTAATTTTTCTAGATGAGTTACCAAGCACTAATGAGAGTTTAATCGCTTAAGGTGGTTACATGAAAAAGAATAAAATTTTTTCCATCTGTTCCCCTGGATATTGGAGAGAGAAAAAAAAAAATAACCCTAGTAACTTGGCCTCCTGATGACAAAAATGCCTAAATTTAGGCAAAATTTATAATAAATTTAAATCGAAATACTTATGTAAAAATTGAGAAAATAATACACAGGATTTATAGTTCATAACATGAGAAATAAATGAAATTTAAAAATTAAAAATACCTGGAATTTTTTTCCCAGTTCTGTCATCATGAGTTAGGCTATGTGAACTAGGGGATAAAGGTAAACCTACTTTTTCTGAGGTTTTCCTTTGAACTGGAGCACTAAGTTTGCGCTGCACATAGCGATTAGGTTGACTGTGTACATTTGTTGGTAGTGCTGAAAATGATAACTTCCTGTCAAGTACTTTTGGCTCATTAGTGCTAGGAGAAGTTATTACTCCATTTTGAGGTTTGTCATTATTATTTTGATCATCACCAGATTGTTCAGAAGGCAATTCATCAGATGCTGGTGATGAAGAAGTAGGCACTTTTGAAGCTGATTCTTCTTTGGTAAATGTACCTTGTTTTACCGGTGGGCTGGGCCGTTGAATTTCTGAGGGCTGAGTAGAAGTTTTGCTGTCAGAACTTGATGAATTTGTTTTAACAACTGGTTGTTTAGTAACTTTTGGTGTTCTATTAATTGTAGGTGGTCTACTAAGAAATGATCGAGGAGAAACTTTGCCACCAATAGATCTAGTAGTTGCCTGCTTATTCTGTGATGCTCGTAATGCTGATGTTCTAGTTGGTCTCACTCCACTAACAACTGGTGAAGATGCTTTGGAAACAGCAGCTTTTGCAGTACCATTAAGCCTACTAGCTGTAACTTGTTGAAGGAGATTTCTAGGTCTATTTACTGGGACTCTACCTCGAACAGATCTGACTGATTTTTCAGCATTTTTCTTCTCTTGCATTTGTCGAACAGTTTCTCTATTTATTGGCTTGACTATTCTAGGACCCCGTCTGATAGACGATACTTGGTTATTAGATGCAGTATTTTCAGCATCAAGAGATTCATTGGGCTCTTGAGATTCTGCAATTCCTGCTACCAGTTCATCATCAGTCATATTGGGAAAAGAATGCTGAATGCTGTTACTGTCAATATCAATTACTTTAGTATTTTGTGGCTCAAGAGCTAAACTGCTAATCTTCTTAACTGGATGTACTTCTGCTCTGTCTAGAAGGCTATCACCATCTACTGAGCTAGTTAAGTTATCTGTACTACCATCTGCCTCTTTTTTTGAAGACTGTAAAAATTGTGAATGAACAGTTTCTGAAGGCACAGAGGCTTCATCATCATGAGGAAGTTCCTCCTCCAATTCAAAATCTGAAACTAGAGGATCAGAAGCTACTTCAGTTCCATCCTCCACTGTTACTTCAGCAATATCCTGAAAGATTGAAGGTGGCTTCACAAGGTCTAGACAGTCAGAGTTACAGCTACTTTTCATGCTGCCTGTCATTATGTTTGATAGCTCTCGTGAATACACCTGTACCATTGCTGCAGCAGCATTAAGCCGCTGGAACATTTCAGAATTACTTCTAGGATCTGCTAAAGACTGAGATCTACTTTCAAGAATATCTGAACTAATACTGTTGAGACTAGCACAACTATTAGTCATCGATATGTCATCTAATATTGATGGCGGGTTGATATTATCAATAAGATCTGAAGTACCACTACTTTTCATACTGATATTCTCAATTGAGGTAGAGGCTGATATTGGCTTGTCTACAGTATCTTTTTGTTTTGTTACATCCAGATTGTTTGCTAAAGCTTGTCTTACTGATTTCAACACAAACCTTCGACTATTTGCCAGTTTTTTGGACCTTTTAATACTTCTTCTGCGGTCAACAGCTCGTTTTCCATTGATGTAACAACCATTTCCATTTGATAGAAGATCTGAGAGCCCACTACTTGTCATGCTCATTTCTGCCATACAGGAGGGTGGCTTCATATTTTCTAGATCAAAACTGGTACTGCTGTGAGTGCAATCATCAATATGTTCTTCTAGTTCAGCTGCTATCATTAAAGCTCCTCTTCGAAGTTCCATTGAATCTGTCATATTACGTGGTATACCACTCCTGGTAGAACTCTGAGGCCTTCTGTCAGCATCATACCCCAAATTAGAAATCCCATCATGAAATGCTGCACCTTCTAAAAGGTCTGGAATGATTCCTCTAGAAACTTTTTCTTTGGTTCTTTCATCTTCTTTAACCTTCTCTTCACTACCACTAGAAGGAATTGAAGCATGACACATTGCTGATGATGAGACAGAAACAGTGAAGGCATTTTTGTTGTCATCTTCACTTGACTGTTCAGATGGAGGTCGAATTTCCATAGAACGGCGATTAGCTTTTGTTTTTCTTGATTTAACTTTATTATTTCTTAGCTGAGGCTCAGATGCTTTAGCACCTTGTTGTGCATCTTCAGACTCATTTCCTTCTGATTCATCACAAGCAGAAGGACTGCTGCTAAGAATATCCTCTGAAATATTTTCTTCAGTTGAACTGGTGTTTTCTGTTGTTCCTTTCTGGATACCTTCTTGTCGGTTTCCACTAAAAGTTGTAATCCCTTTAAAAACTGGTAAATTTTGAGATTTAATATGGAGTTGCTTTGGATGTTGTTCACTGTCAAAATTAGGATTGCCTGGCCGAACTATTTGTGGAATAGCAGTTTTAATTTTATCTGTAATGAAAGTTTTTTCACATAAGTTCATTCATACAATAAACTATTTCAGAATATTAAGAAAAAAATAATGCATTGCAACAAAGAATATAGAATAAATTTAACACACACATACATTCTTATAAATATTATACAATTTGAGCTGTAACTCTATGTTAATATTTGTATATATATATAAAAAGAAAAAATACCAAAAAGGAAATAAAAAATTGATACAGCTAATTCTCATAAGTCTCCATTTGTGCAATTAATTTTTTTAAAATTACAGCAAGGTTGTAAAACGTTGAGAATTTAGCAAAGAGTACAAAAGTAAATGCATACATTAATATTTTATTACCCTAATTACTATACATTGTATCGCAAATAAAAGCATGTTAATAACTAATGGTATGTATAATTTATTTAATTTACTTTTTAAACTTAAAAATCTAGTTGTCAAAAAACCCACCAGTTTCACTGCATGAGGCATTCAGATATTTTTGAATCCAGATACAAACTATTTTTAGCCAGATTATAATTCGCCTAGTTCTGTTTACAACACACTGAGATGTTTCATCAATTACATTTTCAAAATTTAAAATTGTATATCTTTTACACTTAAAAATTACTTTAAGATTCTATATTTGTTTCTCAAGCACACTGATATAAAACTGACTTACTGAACAGGGTTAGCAAATACCTGAGTTTTTGGACAAAAACCTAGCCCATATGAGTTTTTGTGTATTTTTCAGGGTCTCTGGTGGGATGTTTTTTTTTAAGTATTTGTAAATATTAAAGTAACATATAATAAATCATATCTTCTTTTATTGTTACTGCAAAAAAAATTCAATTATTTAATTGCTCCATTAATTAAAAATAAAATAAGAATCCATCAAATGTTTTTAATAAAGATAGGAATAGTAGGTATTTTGAATAGTAAATTAACAATTTATTGAAATTTAACCTATTTACAGTTCAGGAGTGCAGATGGCAGCAACACCAAACACAGGAATGAGGGTATTTTTTGCTCTAACTAGTCACACAGAAATAAGATGCCTGTTCTAAGGGAGTGTAGATAGAATCAAATGGACATAGCATTGCTTATTTCTAAATTGCTTTTCTTTATTAAAGCATATTGTCAAGTTGACAAATCACGGTAGTAGCAAAAAATTATCTCTTAAGTAGAATACAGTAACTCATGTAGAGAAGGACATCAACATTCTTGGTAAGAATAAAATAGAGACAATTTCTGCTAAATAAAGACAATCATATACCAACTAAAAGTGGGTACAGTAAAAGAGTTGTAAGAAGAAACTTGATATTGTCAATCTATGTCCTCATCAACTAACCATACCAGTCAAAGAACATATTTCCTCTAACTCTGATGATATTTATTTCTAATGAAATTGACAGCATAGAATATCTTAAACAAATTCCTGAATGTGGAAAACTTAAAACCTCAAAGTCTAGTTTTCTGTCATAACTATAACAGAACACAACAGAATTGACTGGAAAATAGCCATATATACGGTCTATGAGTAACAAAAACATCATGAGAAAGTTTTAAAATCCAAAAAAATGCTTATAAGGTAAAACTGCAAACAAAGATTCAAAAGTACAACATACCAGAAACACTAGTAATATACTGCCATTAAATCAAATAATTAAAATTACTATATATATATATATATATATATATATATATATATATATATATATATATATATATATATATATATATATATATAAGATTCAGTACAAAAAACCCAAGGGATTTTTAATGGTGTCCTCACCAAAAAAAAAAATAACAATAATAATAAGTATATGGGGGTTTTCTAGACCTAGCCCAATTTGCGGACACTGTTCATGATTTTTAGATCTGCAAGTTTCATAACATTTTAAAGTTTTTTTTTACTTCAAAACTCTAAATTTAATAAATAAAGATTTAAAAAAAATTAAACATGAGTTACTGAATAATAATTATAACTTACTACCCCCAGATGAACTCATTTGTTGATAGTCATCATCATTAAGTACTGTGTTAGCATCACCTGCAGACTGACTCATTGCCATAGAGCTGTCAGTTTTCTTGAAGCCAGACTTTTGACTCAAAGCTGGATACTTTTTGCAGATATTAAGACACTTAGATTCAAATGCACTTAAACCACTCTTTTCTGGTTCAGAAAAATTGTGTTCAGATGTAGCAAACTTTTTAGGCTTCACAAAAGAAGCAGCATTATTATCCAGAGGCACATTATTATTTGGTCTTTCTGCAGATTCAGTATTCCCAGAATGGATCAAATTATCATTATCATCAACAGGCTTTGCACATGTACTCCTTGAAGTGGAATTAACAAACTTTGAATGAGAAGGCATAATGTTGAGAGAGTTTAACTGAGGGTTGCTGCTGGCAGATGTAACATCTGGTTTAGATGATGAAGGAAATGATTGGGATAGTCGAGATTGTATACCAGACTTGATGGGTATTCCACTCCGAGAGATGGTGAATGAAGAACATAAATTGTTTAACTTTGAATGCAGTATGCTGTTGTTATGAGGGATTTCTCCAGTATTATTGGGCATTCCTAAATTAATACAAGCTGCAACAAGATCATTGTCCCTAACTTTATCTTCACTTTCTTCAAAGTTTTCAAGTGAACTTGATGTCTACAAGAAAAAGTAATAAAAGACATAAATAACATCATTTTAATCAAGATATTAGCTATTCAACAAATATTATTTTTAATAATAACAACATTTATTTAAATTATAAGTTTGTAACTATGCAAAAACATCTTATTATGGTATATGCATTTCCACTTAATAATACAGAAGTATACTTTGTTTAAAAGCCATTATTGCCCAATTATTATTTGAAAATCAATGCATCAAAATATAATAAAAGAGAGAGTAGCATACAGTTATTGTTTAATACTGTAGTGGAATTCTGGATAGAAGAGCTACAACTGATCTATCAGTGAAGTAGGGTTTTTTTCCCTTGAATAATGGATTGTGAAAAAAATCATGTCATATGTTACCACCTTATGAATTGAGTGAAATTCTCAGCAATAATTTTTAGTTTTTGGCCAACATTTTACATCACTTTTTTTTCATTGCACTATATTTGGATACTCCTTTGATGGGGAGATTGTAACAATTCACATTGCTCTGGACCAACTTTTATGCCAGATGAATAATTTCTCTAAATTGATTATCCTTAGCGACTCTAAGGCAGCTCTTCAAGCTATCGGCTCCTGCGCTGTCCCCAAGTCATCTGAAGTATATAGGTGCCAATTGCTATTAGACAAACTCTCCAATAATGGTAAGGAGAATGTGTTGCAGTGGATATCCGGGGTAATGAGCTGGCCGATGCTGTGGCAAAAAAGGGTGCATCTGTAAAAAAGTTACTAAAAACTTCCAATAATGAGATCTCTGACAACTTGCTAAAGTTGCTTGTAAGAGAGACTTTTCAGAATTCCCTCTCACAAGAACTGTTGGTAAGGAGTTCAAATAAGATATGGTGGAGCAAAATTGCTGAAATCCCAGAATGGCCAAGGCAGAAAGCAGTTGCTTTGTTTTGATTAGTGACAGGCCATGATTGCCTATTGAAACATCTCTGTCATATAAATATCATTTCAGAACTCTTTTGCAAGTTCTGTAATCGATGAGAGAACATGGACTTTACCCATATACTGCCTTGCCCTACTCTACCTCCAACTCCAGCATGGGAGAGATATTGGATAGCTAGGAGACTTTTGAGTTCCCAGACATTTTAGTCAACTTTTGTTTGTTTGTTCTTGTTCTTTTTTTTCATATATATATAGTCTTGTAACCCGCCATTGGAAATTAAAAAAATATTTTGATACTTATCATTAACACTTTACATTAATGGACAATCCTTGCAAATTTATCGCTTTACTAGAAAATCTGTTTGACAGAGGGTAAAAATTCATCATTTTAATACTAGGTGAATTTTAATTGTATTTATGAAATAATATGGGTATGAATAAGAAAAAAATGGAAGTACATTTCCTTCAGCAGATCACCAGTAAACAGTAACAAGTAAATTAATTTTTAAACTTCACAATATTTATCTGGAAAAATAATTTTCTACTTAGTATATTTATTCCTTAAAAAATGAATCAACTTTTCTTTTCCATCACAGTACTTAAACAAATTTTCAATGCATGCATAATTTAATGTTTCAATTGACTACTAATTACATATGAAAAAGAAACTGCTTAAATATCCACACATATCTAGAAAGCCTGTAATAAAACATGTCGATTTTCCAAAGTCAGATAAATTAGATTCTCTATGGTGCCCATAATTAATACATTCCTTTTGTGAAAATAAACTTTTCCTTGATTTAAAACTGACACATTAATTTTAATGATCTACGAGTCCCCATTCTTTTGTTATCTCAAGAAACAATAAGAATTATGGTTCTAAATTTAAAAAAAATAAAATTTTTAATTTACTGAAAGGAATTGCATAACTAGAAGTTTAGTTTAAAAAAAAAAAAAAAGAGTAGTTCACTCCCCTGACATTTAAAAACTCTGATATACTATATGCTTTACTACAATCAGTAAAAAGACAAATACTAATTTGTATGTTAAATACTTTGTGTATTTAATAGTCCATCATTAAAAAAGGTGTCAGAACCTGGGCTTGAAGAAATCTATCTGAAGAACAAATCCTTTTTTCTCCAACCTGAATCTCTCCAACCCGAATACAAATATTATGGGTCAAACGATTTCTATCCAAACTGGAGCAACAACAAAAAAAAAAACTGTTCTCTCGGAAAAAGTTCCTATGCAGATTGAATATAAAGGATTGAAAATTTTTTTATTCTTCTGAATTTATCTGGCTTGGAGCAAAAAAATTTTGCTCTTTGAAATTTTACTCCGATTTTTATAAAAACAAATTTATTTTGCAGAAATCTGTTTCATCATTCTAAATGTGATTTAAGGATCTCATCACTTTATTTATGTTATCTAAGGTGTTTCTTTTAATGTGTACTACCCAGTTTCCCAGAAGTAGGGAAAAAGACAAGATGATAAAGGAATTCAATACTCTTTTCTTTTTGTATTCTAACTTAAAAATAAATACTGTGTCCTGGAGAAATTTATAGCATTGCTTACAAAAGAAATTAATGCCTTTACATGAAATATCCATACAAGCCATGTATACATGAAAATATATGTTCCTATACATCATGATAAAGCCAATATTTTGTAAAGGAATAAAGGTTCATGTTGTGAATTTAACACATGTTATTTCCATTTCAACTCAATAATAGTTTTGAAAACACACTATTATGAAAAGAATTCTTCTAACTCTGAACAAATTATGCAAACTGGTTGAATCTGTCAACTTGATTTTAGCCACTTTTGATTTAGAATGAAAAAATTCATAAAAATAGATACCCGACTTGAGACATTTGTTAAAAACCTCTCATAAAAATAGATACCCAACTTGAGACATTTGTTAAAAACCTCAATCTTGAGAACTTTTTGAAAATTTTGCATTGAAATTTCACAATTTTCTTATAGCCACATTTTGCTGGCCCATGAACTCTTCCTTCTACTAGACAAGAACTATTCTTTTGCCAAAGTTGATTGCTCTACCTCAATCTATTCAAAAGTTATCGCACAGGACCATAGATATATAGATCTATATATCTATCAAAATCAATTTTATTTACCTAAGTATAGATCTATATATCTAGACATACCAAAAAATGATAAAGTTTAGTTACCTTGGGACCTGGGATGCTTAAAACAATATTCTGTATAGAACTATCTTGAAAATTCCAAAATTTTAAATTTTAGCCACATCGGAATAGCTTAATAATCTTTTGAAATTTGCTAAAAAGGAAAAGGAGCAAAATTGTTTGTGAGAGATATTTTTTGTTTGAACTCGGAAAAATTCTTTACTCAGAACAAATGAATTGCTCCGGGTCAGATAAATATCCTGAATAATAAAAACTGTTTGGAGCAAAATCAAATCGATCCGATAATAATGGTTTCATATGGATAAATAAATTAAAAAATTCAGCTTGGGCCAATTCGATTAGAACTTTTTATTTTGGTTCATATCCATTTCAAGCCCTGATCACAACTATTAATTTCCTGTTATACAAATTATCTATATGATCCTGGTAGCTGTAAAAAGCTACTCAGATAAAAAAAATAATTAAAACATGAAGGACTTTGAAAACAATACTCACTTCATTGCTTGAACATGAATCTTTTTCTGGAGAGACAGGTGAGTTAGGAGGCCTTGGTGGAAATGTGGACACTGGAGTATTAACATCTTCAGGTTCTTCATGATCTATAACTGGTGTAAAAGGAACTACTTCACTGGAATTAACAAATACATCACTATCCAAAGACATTCGTTTGACAGAAGAGGGTAAAGAGTCACTTGAAGGCAATGAATTAATTGGCCAGGCGGGCCTTGGTCGAATAAGGCCATGAGTTTCTGCATCAGGAACTTTATCTGTGAATTCATAGATATGGGGTCTTTCTTCCGAATTGCAGTACGCTCCAGGAGAATCAGGTAGATCTGAAGGGGATATGACTGCACTTGTTCGCTGGCTGAAACCCAATTTTAAACATTTTATTCAATAGTAGTATGATAACAGGTTTCCAAATTATAAAAGTTAGAGTGGGACAAAAACTCTTATAAATGATATGTACAACAATTTTAAATTTTTTTCTACATAAACAAATAGAATCACAAATAAAAGAATGAGGGATCATTGCAAATATTACTGCACACAAATACATACAACATCAGATATAATTAAAGATTATGATTCACAATAATGTACAGTATGAACTATATTACATTTTTTAGCGACAAAAAAAATTACAAATTTATAAAGGGGATTTGATTTTTTTTTTCTGGGAAACTTAAGTATTTATTGAAAAAAAATTAGATTCAGGTAAGGAAAGATCACACAGATTTACTGAAAATTATCTTTTTAACAATTTTAGAGTATTTGAAAAAAAGTTTGCTATACATAAGACAGCAAAACTCATCTATAATATTAGAAAAATGAAATTTTCTAGTTCAAGAAGTTGCATTAAATATAGAAATTTGATAATTTAATAGCTATTTAATAATAAAATTATTTCTCTGGTATTTTCCTTAAATTTATTCTGATACTTATACAGGTGTCAGTTCATATTAAAAGGGAATATAGTACAGGAGAAAAAAAAGTTAAAAACATCATAAAAATTAAGTTACAGTATACATTCAAAAGTGAGCAAGTATGGAATGCAAATGGTAATAGCTTTGAGAACTTTAAGCTTCAATGTATAAAAATATTTAGATTGGATACCAGCATTTATAAAACTAAACACAAACACTCCTATCTAAGATAGTTGTGAACTAATCGGTATAGCTTTGCAAATACTAACACTCTACGCCAAATATATTTCTTTGTATTAATCCTTATTCATTTTAATTTTAATTTACTCAAATTGAAATAATTAATATACTGAAACATTTTAATTTTACCATTAACATTTTTTAAAATTTCATTTCAAAAAAGGTGTACACAAAATTGTTATTAAACCATAGATTCAAATAGGAAAATAAATTCTCAAAAATACATATTTTTTCTGCTATCAATGATCTCTACAAGAATACAATCTAACTGGATCCAATGCAATCTAATTTTGCTATTCTTAGAAATTTTGTGGCTGTATAACATGATTTAAATCACTTATTTCATAGCACAATATAATGTGATATACATGTAAACTCATTAAGGTTTAAATAATAAATTAACTAAGTACACAAAACCACTTTTTGATAGGAAATTATTCATATAAATTCAAATGTAGCAATATATAAACCTAATGTCAAAATATTTTAAGTGCATGTTATTATGAAGCACACCTAACATAAAATAAAACTACTAGAAAAAGTATGCACAGGTATTGAATAGAAATATATTATGTATGTATACAGTATAATCCAGTCAAAACAGTTAAACTTCAATATATTACTACAATAAGTTACTCATATGAGTTAATCTAATTTTATTTTTAGTTAAATATAATTTAAATAAATAGAAATGTGTATAACTATTGTCTGTTAGAAGTCTGAAATGACATAGCCAAACCACATTCAAAATCCTTAAAGAGGACACTCTTCATCATAGCAGAAATCATAGGTATACACTTTGACTTGACCAACAATAACATTATACAACTCAGAAAAGAGAGAGGAAAGAGGACTATTGATTTTGAATGTATTAATAATTAGTGGCCAAAGATGGCTATATGCCAAGAAAAGTAGAGCCACACCTATTCTTCCAGCTTATCTTACATATAAGTACATAAGATGATGAACTGAAAACCTCTTTATACAAAAATATATATGATTATTATAAACTTTTAACTAACTATATATATATATATATATATATATATCATAGAGAAAATATAAATTTCTTTACAAAAAGAGAAAAAAAGACAAAACTAAAGCATGAAAAATATTAATCATTATAAATTAATTTTTATAACTTTCATAAATACTTAGCTAGGGTTTAAGCACAAATTCTTAATATTATTATAATTAATAAACATAACCACCAGAATGATTTAGGAAATATTAAATCACTTTAATAACAAAAAGCCTTTTAAAAGTCCCAGAAAAAAGTTACAAGAAGTTATTGGTAAGGAATTTATGTCTAGCACTGTGCTAACTAAAAGTAGTACTAAAAAGAATGTTTTAATTAATCACAATGTGAATAAGAAGTTAAAAAAGGAAACATGTAATAATAAATTCATTATAAAGGAAATATAAAAAAAAAAAAACTCTTTAAAATTTAAGCAACTGAATTATCTTTATTGCTTAGAAAAAGTAAATCTCTGTAGTTTTACACTTTAGAATCCAATACAAATGTAATAGCTGCAAGAACTTGGTATTTTACTCAAGAAAATGTGTCCTTAAGGAGAATATAATAAATAAATAACCTACCTAACATCGCTGACCCAAGAGCTGCGAGCTGAATGCTGAAAACAACTTGTTAGGGAGCTTAAAGAGCTACAACGTGATATAACTAAAGGTGTATGATCTACACTGTTATCTTCACTAACTGAATCTAAAAAAAAAAAAAATGTGATATAACATTCTTTTTGGGTGAAAACAATAACTTAGTATCAAAAACTGCATTAAATAATAACAATTATCTAAGATTTCTATAGATGCAATGTTTATAATAGGCTTCAAAATTACACCAGAAAATATACAAAATCAGATCCTCAAAATAATCAAAAAGTAGTGAAAGTCAGCAGTTGGTTACACATATTTTTGTTTCACTTGAAAAATGTATAATGTAAAACTACTAAGGAGATATTATGAATGTGTTATAATAAACTAACATTTATATATAAATGTGCAGCATTTATTATATATTTATATTCATTAGCATAATTGTGCTACATTCTCTCTCCATGCTGAGTAACATTTACATTTTTTTAGACTGAAAAAATCAATAAAATAGTCAAAATAGTAATCTCTCTTTGGTACTTAGGTTAGACCATGTCCATAATTCGATAACAAAGTAGAAAACAATTTTATCTCAACTAATTTTTCAATATTTATCTACTGATCTTGATAATATAGTAACTAAAATACGAAAATCTATATCAATACAAAGGTTACAAGCAAGATTTTAAATTGAGGTCACTCATTTTACTGTTTCAATTTTTAACTAATCTTTAGTTCGGGGTCATCAATGTAGAATTGAATTTTGTGTTCAATATCAAATTTCAGTTTAACCATGTTAATAAGATTTACTTGTGAGCCACAATAAATGACAAAATTTGAGTTTCAACTAAATTAATTTTTGTAATAATACTCAAATCAACACATGTAGATAATAATACTCAGTATTTAAAATTTTACGCTTTGCTTAATAATTTGCTACATCCTAAAACATGAGAAATATTTTTCACTGCTACAAGTAGATGCGAAAAAAAAAATAATATTTTGATTCATTTTTCTTTTTGTCCATACAAAGTGGATCATTAATTTTCTTCTGTCAAAAAATTAGCCAACTGTTAGATGAAACTCTGTTATCAAGATAAGGTTTAAAATTGCTCACATTTTAACATACTTCCTTTGAAGATGAAAGAATTTCAAAAGACATACCTTTCTGAAAAAAATTCAAATAATACAAACCAAACAAATTTGGAATTATTTTGGTCAGGATAATGGGTTCTTACAGCAATATGCCAGCAGGATATAGCTATGAGACTGGTCTAGAAAAGTTTTAAGCTTAATCTGTGCACAAACTAACGGTTATTTAATTTTAAAAAAGAAAATTTGAAGAAACACATTTAGTTTGAAATGCATAAAATTATTAAAAAATGCATATCTAAAATTTACATGATATAAATTCATTGTAAGTAAAACATAAAATTTGCATACAAAATAATAAGATAAAAAATAACTTAAAACAATATTTAACTTGAAATTATATATAATGGGGCCATACCTTTACTAGAAACTATAGCTGATGAAGACATTATATCTGTAGGTTTTTTCCGCCTAAGAACAACAGTAGGTTTATTTGAACCCATTTGTTCTCTAGTTGCAACACTTTCATGAGCTGTATAAGTGTTAAATGCAGATGTGCTATTCCAAACTCCCTCAGCTGCCATATTCTGTTGCATTAATCTATCATTGACAAAACCTCTTCTGTTACCAGGAATGTCAAGTAGATTAAAAGAATTAGAATTTCCTGTTTGATAATTTTCCACGTTTGGTACTTCAGGTATATGTCCATTAGTCCTAGAGTATGCATATCCACTTTCTGTTGGGGGGAAATGTAAACCATTATGTACATTGTGACGTCCATTTCTAACATTCCAAACTCCCCTTTTGGGTGGTGGCAAGCTGTTAGGTCTTACAGCTGGTTTATTATCACCAGATTCAGGTCTTGAGTTACATTCACTAACTGTGTCTTGAGCAGAATCTGAGCGAACACCACTTTGCAACTGCCTGAATAACTGTAAAACCAAATTACTATTATCCTCATAAGGAAGATTAGTCTTTTCTTTCCACTCTGCAGGCTTCTCTTGAACAATTCTACTATCAAGAGTTGCTCCTCTGTTGTTGTTGACAAATATCTTGAATCTTTCCCTTTGTGCTTTGTAGTGGGGAGGCTCTGAACGAGTACTTCCAAGGCTATCCTTACTCTCAGAACGAGGAACTCGTATTGGTGAACCAACATGACCATTAATACTGTGATACATTCTACCAGGAAGATAAGAAAGAAACTGTGGTCGTTTGTCAAGACCATTGAAGCCATTTGTATCATACATGAATTTCCTTGAAAAGTCATTTTGAGGAGTAGGACTAGTCTTTGGACTGTCAATGTTTTCACAGGTTTCAGAGAGATTTTCATCAATATCAGCTGCCAAAGCTCTTTGCTTCCTGACTAGTAAAGTAGGCATGTTAGACATGCTTCCATTTAAGTGATGTCCATTTTCAGAATGGAGGCCAAGGCCCTCTGGTCTCGCCGTAAGAAGATTTTTTAGAGCAGCAGAACTGCCCATTGATATCATTTTGTGTTTTGAATGAACTAAGTTTCTCAGCATTCCTACAGCTCCCATTTCCCACAGAGCTTTCTGATCTTCTGCACATCGAGCAGAGAGGTTCCACAAAGTACCACATGCATTGCTCACTATTGTTAGACTAGGAGATTTTAAGTGACACAACAATGTTTGTAGGCACTTGTGTTTTCGAAGGATAGCTCGGTAATCTTCCCTTACGGCAATGTGACTAGAGACATTGCGAAGAATACCCCCACCATTTTCAATAATAGAGAGAGTATTGGATAAACTTTTGTATGTTAAGGTAGATACCAAAAACTCTAGAGCACCCTCAATTTCACAGATGTCGGCTTTGTTCATACTACAATGAGCAGAAAGATTCCACAATGCAGATAAAATACTTTTCAGTGTAGATTCTTTATTAGCTTCCATAGCAGCTTTCATAAGAGTAATAACAACGCCTACTTCTCTTAGAATCTGCTTACTTGAGGCATCAGCCCTCCAGGACAAGTTACGCAAAACACTTGCAGTAACCTGTTATAAAGAAGATTTATAGAAATTAATTATTTTTTTTAATTAAAAAGTATACTCAGAGAAACTTCTTATAAAATACATCTCACATTTGGAATGCATTCTCACAATTTATTTATGTAGAGGAAGTTTACTTCTTAAGCAATGCACACTATTTAAAAAGTGATGCAGCTTTTCTATTCTCATCAGGATTGGGTTTTCGACAGATTTTACAGATATAAATTAAAACTTAACCATTCTAAAGGAGTACAAGCATTTTTTTTTAAATTCAGGGCTCTAAATAATTCTCTTAAAAATATAGAAAAGCTACAAACATTTTAATTCTTTCATCATAGCAATACATCTTGAAAAAAAAAAAAACAGAAAAAACAAACAAACATAATTTTAAGATATATGAAGAGCATTCAAAAATAAATTAGAATTCAGTTCTGATGTGCGCCAGAAACAATAAATAGAAATATGAATGCAAAGTGAGGTTAGAACATATTATAGCTCATCACTGGTAAGAATGTAATCCTGTTCTATTACAACAATCAATCAAAATCAAAATGTTACAATGACAGGTACCATCTAGTCTCGAGCAAAATTCTAGTCGCAGTGCAAAATTATTCAACTTTTGAAGAAGAAACATGTTTTATAATTTAAAATTTTTACCAGACTTAAAGCACTATATGAATATGAAAGTTTCTCCAAGGGGATATAGTGTTTATCTTTCAAAATGTTTCAAGATGGGATTGTATGGTAAAAGAACCTCATGCTTAGTAGTCAAGAACATGGGCAGTTTTTTCTGGGTTTCACAGAATGAAGTGCTGGTTGATCTTCTCTTGGAGCAAAAATCCTTAACACTCAATTCTACACAACACTTTCCACTGAGAGAGTGAAGCAAGCAACATGTTCCAGGCCAACATAATGAAATGATTCATCATGTTTTTTCTTCCAAAGCAATGTAAGCTCCTATAATACAATTTCTTTTTGTGTTATCAGCTTTGAGAAAATTGAAGTAAGATGTTTTATATATTCCAAATATACACCTGACATGTCTTCCTTGGATTACCATTAGTATGGCTCATTGTAAGATATTTTTTGGGGAAGGTCAAAAATTCAATCCCAATGAGGAAACTATCACAACTTTGCTAGCTTGGATGCATAGTTAACCTTATCCTCATGGCTAAATCCTTCTTAAAGTTGAATACACAAACTTCATGGAGACAAGTGGATGAGTATTGCACATGTAGGGAACTATGTTGATAAATAGTTTATTTCATATTTTCATAGAAATCTTTATAAAGGTGCTGCAAACAAAGTCTTGTTTATATTTAAATGCTCTTTGTATAAGTTCATATCAAGAAAAAAGAATAAAAAAATACAATGTACTGAGCAACAACAAATTATATTATTGTTTATATTTGAATGCTCTTTGTACCTATTTAAACCGAGAAAAAAAACTATAGTGTACTGAGCACAAAATAAATTAATTAAAAACACAGTAATTTTTTGTTGGTCATCAAAATGTTTTAACTTCATATCTTACAATACTGATCTCATAAAACAAACTTTGTGTTTCAGAGCAAATTATCTTTTGATAATGCAGTTTGTTTGTTTTTATGATGAATGAAGCAAATTTTTGCTGTGAAACAGATTGAGTTTGAAACAGATATGAAACTGGCAAAGAGTACATTTTATTTACTTTTCCCCCCCCAAGTAATTTCAGCTATTTTACATTAAAGAAGATAAATACTATAATGTTAATCATGAAATCAGAAAAAGAAAGACTTTTAAAAAGTCTAAAGTCAATACAAAGGCAGGTAGGTATTTTGGCACTCTAATAACCTTCCAAGAGGTGAAAATAGTTTATCCAAGGTAGTGAAAATATATTTTATTTGATTTCAGAAATAGACACCTAGCAATATCATATTCACAAGTTCAAAGAAAAAAAAATTGAAAAGTATTGACATAATACCAGATTATGTACACAGTTAATGTTTACATTTATACAGAGACAATACTTTAAAATAAACAGAGAATTTCATAAATTTACAGCAGTATGAATGATTAAGAAAAAACTAATAAATACTCAAAGCATAATTACAGTTTGACCGCAATGAACAACAAGTTAATTTAAATTGCAGGAAAATATTAAAATTGCAGAAGTATTAGTCTTTAAAATGTAAGTGGTTAAGAATCTATGACAATTAAAAATTAATTTATATACCTGTCGGAGATCCTCACTTGGTGAATGTAACTGTGCTACTAAGGCTTGCATGAATGGCTTCATGGAGCATAGTAAAGCTTTATTGGTTCCATCACCAAATGTCAAATTTGTAAGTGCCATTCCAGCATAACGACGAACAGTCACACAAAACTGATCACTGGTATTGCCATGTACTTCATGATCAGCTTGGATCAACTCTGCAATGGCTTGCAGTCCTCCTAAAATGTTCCAGAATCAAGGAATATTATTTAAATTTACATACACAACAGATTAATTAAAAGAGTGTTAATTTATAAAGATGACCTAGTTTTATTAACAATCTGAAAAAAGTTTAACTGTTTGAACTACCAGGTTACTTCAAATGCTTAAATTAAAGATTTGATTGGTTCATGTGTAAAGCCTTTAAAGTAAACTAATCTTTGATGCACATATCTAAAAGCATTTCGCAGATTTTTTTTGGAGGTAACACTCATTATGATGGGCTACAGGATAGTTGAAAAATACATTTTTCAGTGGCATTCATATTTTTAGTGTTTGATATAACTATACCTGGTACAGAATATCAGAGTATATTTTCATTAAACTGAAAGTAAATGTGCAGTATAGATATAGCATTTTAGTAACTTTTTCCTTAAACTGGAGAAAAAACTGTCTAAATATACAACATGTATCTAATACTTATTAGAAATTACTTTATAATGTCAGGAAAACCCCAACAAACGAAAGTTTATCAAAACAATTTAATCTAAATTAATCATTTTTTTTCTATATTTGCATTAGTTGATCACTAACATATATAATGAGGTGACGAAGTCATATATATACCTCCAATTTATAATCAATAGCATTGTAGTGTTCATAACAATGGTATGTCTCTTTTGTGATCAAAAATTTGATGCATGTAAGTTTAACCTAATTCATTTGTGGCAGTAAAAACTAAAACCTGAAAAATTATATACTCATGTTAATGAACAATGATTTTAGTTCCAAACAAATCATCAATAGTGCAGCCAGGATTATGGTCCATTTATTTTACATACATTTCCAAAACATGTATGTAAAATAAATAATGAAATGTTTAATGTTGAACCATGCATATTATATGCAAACACTTTGGGCAGTGGGTGCAACCACAGGAAATGTGTGTGTGGGGGGATGGTGGTGGTTGGTACAGTAAAAAGCCCAAAGGAGCCTAAAAATTAGTAGAAATAATGGGATTGCAAGGTAATATCTCCCCTCCCGCAGTAAAAATGTTGTCCTTTAGAAATGCAATCTCCTTAAAAAATTATTCTGGTTGTGTCATTGAGAGGCGGGTGGGTGGGGTTGGTAATTTCTCTTTCTTTAAGAAATAGAAATCATTATGTAAAACTGGTGATACCATGACATGATGGCTATAATTAAAAATATATAAACTGACCAATGGTGCAACAGTCCATTGTGAACCAAGATCTATGGTGCCCATCTCCACTTTCTTGATGGTAGGCTTGGGGTGCCATACAGCATATGTCTCAAGCAAGTGGTCAGCCTGCCACGGAACTCTCAGAGTTAGTTCCCAAGCATGCTTGGTCCTCATTTTATCGACCCACCCAATCAAACAAAGGGATGAAAGGCTGAGCTGACCTTGCCCAGTCGCATGGTTGAACCCCGGACCTGTGGTGTGGCAGCTTTAAGCTTTTAACTACTATGCCAAATTAAATATATATATACATTCCTATAAAGGAGTATAATTTTTGTTCTGTTTAGCTTAAGAAAAAATTAATCTGATTTATTACACACACACTAATCTATATAAAGTTGACTGAGAGAAAATATTAGTAACAAAAATGATCAGAAATGACAAAGTATTAAAGATGAATAAACAGATTCTAGTCTCTTCAGTTCTTTAATTTTTTTGTCACATTTTTGAACTAGTTTATTTTCTTTTATCTGTAATTCTTCTAGAATAGATGCATTATCATACATGTAGA
Source organism: Dolomedes plantarius (assembly GCA_907164885.2). NCBI lineage: Eukaryota > Metazoa > Arthropoda > Arachnida > Araneae > Dolomedidae > Dolomedes > Dolomedes plantarius. The sequence goes on along the minus strand of OU015492.1, from coordinate 24,684,921 downwards.
GAACCTTTTATATATTATTATATGCTTTTTGAAACTATCTTGGATGAAGTAAAAATCAAGTTCACTCCACAGAGTAGTTTATTTCAAGTGATTTATACTTAAAATAAATGATTTTTAACAAAAATGACATTAAGATAGCAATGCCAGATTAAACCATGGGATATCTTTTATTCATCTAATAATAAAAACATTTAGTTATTTACAATGAAGAATTGATGCAATTAATAATTTTGATAGTAATTTTAATGCTTTTAGCTAACATTCATAATTACAAAGCCAATTAATAAAGGAAATCTGCACATGTCTGCATATAAAAAAATTTGACTTACTAGCATAAAAAGGAGATCACATATACATACACACACACCAAAAAAAAAAAAAAGGGTCTTCCCTTATTACTATTTTTTAAAATTTTTTTTATTATTTCTTCCTCATTAAACAATATGTGTTAAATAAAAAAATTATGGGCTCTACGAAATTCTGTATTTGGTTTGATTAGGAACTATTGCCATATGTGTCCACAATCTCTCTATGTGTCAAAAAATTGTGTGAATTTATAATAGCTAGAAACAATTATCAAACATTCTATAAGATTTCAAAAAGATTATAGTTAAGACAATTAGGACCAATTAGTAAGAATGCTGACTTCAACATTCTTTAGCTGTCATCAATTAAATTTCCAATCATAATAACAATTATATATTTACTAAACAACGAGAAAATGCAATTTGCAATTCATTTCATATATATGCATAACTATTTTAAGTAAAACTCATGAAATAAATTATTTCATCTTTATTGTCCATACAGTATACAATAACTAAATTAGTATTTGCATAACTGCTAAAATTAACTAGCTATTGTAACAGGTTTTAGCAGATTCCTCACATTCATTTTCATATATCAATAAGTCCAGATTTAAATAATTTTTCAGACAGCAGAATGAATAGCAACACAGCTTGACAAATTAGTATGCAAACTTTAGGGAAGGCAAAAAAACAAAACAGAAATTGTGCAGGAAAACATTTTTATAGCTACTGTTTTCGCTAATTTAATAATCATATATTAAAAGCAATTTATATTACTTCAAAACTTGACAAATATTATACACAATTTAAGGGAATAAATATCCCTTAATTGAAATGTCATTTGAAATCAATGAAAAACAAGCAAAAAGATTTTTGAAACAAGTAAAAAAAATTTACAGATACTAACCAAGCTGACACATGGCATGTCTATGTTCTTCATCAAAGGAAAGTTTCATAAGTGCAGCAATAGCTGGTCCAGGATGGAGATCTAAATTTTCTATATAAAAAAATTAGTATTGAGTATTTACAAAATGCATAAAGTGTGACAAAGAAGCAGAGCTTAAAGCAAAAATATACCTGTACACTGGAGATGTATATTTTTGCTTTATTGAGTTTTTACTCTAAAAATTTTAAAAGCTGCATACTGACAATATAATTTTATGTAAACTAGTAACTTAAGTCAATTGCAGTGTGTTTTACACTTATTTAATTTTATTTATACATATCTCAATTTTATAACTTTTTCTGAGTTACAGATTATAACTCTGGGTTTTTTAAAGAGGACCTGATACTTAATAACACAAGTTATGCTTTTTTAATCAACACATTGATAGAAGTCATCTAAAAATACATTAATAAGATATTAGTATGTGAACTCATTTTAAATAAAAACTGCAGCTCCTAAGAAACAAGTTACATTAAATTCTAAAAGTTTCTATAACACAGGACTTGAGCCCAAGCTTTCACCAGCAGAAATCCTACGAAGTAGTAGAATCAAAAGCACATGCACTTATCAGCACGGATAAAAGTTTACTAATATGCGAGAAAAAAACTTAACAATACACAGTGGCAATTAAAATATTTATATAACCCAGTAAAAATCAAAATCAAAAGTTTTTGTATATTTTCTACAATCTCATTCTTTAAAAGTTGTAACACTTCCCAGTCATTGTTAATAACGAAGCTACATTCAGTTTCTTTAATTTTGTTTAGAACGATCTCTAACAGATTAAAAAACATTTTTCTAAACAAGGTGTTAGAGCAATTTGTACTACACATGACAAACCTAAATTTAATTGGTACTTTATGGAATTTAATGGTAGGAAATAAGTATGATTATTTTATGCTAATACTCTTGCACTTTTGAATTTGAAACCCTGTTTACGAGTATTCCCCACTATAACTTGATGAATATCTGTTTGGAAATCTATGATTCCTACTTGGATAGTATATTAATTTCAAAATGCGATTGGATTGAACTCTGTAAATTTAATATTTTTGAAAACTAACTTTTTAACAGTATGGGTTTTTTTTTTAAAAATAAAAGAAATAGCTTTAATAGGAATAGTTTTAATGAGAACTAGTTTTTCTAGCACCTTGGCCAATATCTTCTCACATACTTACAAGACTAAATAATTTAACTTAAATAGTGTTTCTGAGTTTAGATATATTGATGACCTTATAATTTTTTAAATTCAAGATAACAGAATTGAAATTGGGATATATGATAAAAGATTAGATTTTAACTTTGAGGTTATTCCGTTTACTAATTTCCACAGCAATTTAAATTATAAAATTTATTATAATACTTTTCACTCACAACTGTATAGAATCAAAAAAATTTGCAATAACAGTAATGACTTCTTAGAAACGTGATATATTGGAGGAAAACCTATGCAGGAATAATTTCCCTAGAAACTTTGGTAACTTAAAATTATTTTTAAAAATGGTATTTAGAGTCGGGTATATTTTAATGGAAGTTAAAAGTCAGGTTTTTTCCTTTTTTTCTTTTAAAACTTATTTCTATGCATATCAATTAAGTTGGTGGCACTGTAATTCAACTGCAGTGCTGCAATTTTTAAGGATAAATAGCTGGTTCTTCTTTTAAACTGTCACTTCTAAATTTATCAGGGTATGGTAAGTTTGCTCAGAAATTTCTGTTTTGTATGGTTCTTTTGTATTCTTAATATTTTGTTGTAATTTCAACTTATCAAATGTTTTTGACTTTCTGTTTTCAATGTGGGGATCTCGGGGCCTTGGGATGTTTTTTAGCTTGACCTTCATCCTTTCAAAAAGTTTTCCCTTGAGGTGATCAACTCGGTTAGGCCTCCTGATGAAGAGACTGGTCGATTGCCTTGTTATTTTAGGTTTATTTTAGTTCTTTTGGATTTTTTATTTTATACTTTGGTTTCTATTATTTTCTATATCAATTAACAGAATGGAGTGGTTCATAATTAAACATTCAAGCAATGTATTAACAATCTTTTTACATGTCAATAATACTTTCATCTATTTTAGCTGAAGTACATCTGTATCTGTTAACATTTAATACACAAATAAATCAACCATAAAAATGTTTAGGTTCAAACTGCATAATTATGTGTAAAAATCCCAGAAATTTTTTTAAAAATTCAGTTTGAAAATATTTACCATTATGAGAAAAATCTACATTAGTTGCATCCAAATCTCTCAAAAAATCTGAATAATCTCTAATTTGTTCTAAAAGCCTGAGTACTCTGGCTTCTCTCCGACCCCTACGATCATCAGGATGAGCATGGACAATGTTATGCAATGCTTGACTAGCTCTTCGGCGTGCTTCTCGAACTGCCCACTTCACATTTGCAGAACTTCTTTGCTCAGTTAAAACCTGATCTCTTTCACTGCCATGAAGAAGTTGTATCAGAAGAGGTAGACAACCTGGATGGAAAGATTGAGCAGGCAGAGGTTTACTATATTTTAATAGGATAAGAGCATTTATGCACTTATCTTTAGATTTTTTTTTTTATTTTCTAAAAGGATTCATTCATTGGAAATTTTTAAGATTCTCAGAAAGAATATCTAGAGATATTTTTATATGTAATATGTAAAGTCTCCAGTAGAATTAAGTTCTAATATCTTGTAAACAAAAACTTGAGAATTTCACAGAATTATCAATATAAGCTAAAAAAAAATCCTTTAAGGTATCAGACTACATTTAAAATGCTGATTCTGATGAAAATTCCAAATTTTTTTTTAAATTCTCGTTTCTTAAAGAATTTGAATCTCTGTTTCTAAATCCGCTTTTATTTTTTCTTTACAATCATCAGAAATGATATTAGAGCAATTTGGAAAAGAGCAGTAGCTGTGCACTGGAGCAATTTCAATACAAGTGAAAATTTTAAATGTGTTTTCTGAAAAACTTGTTTTTCATCAAAAATTTACACAACTATTGTGATAACTCAAAATATAATCCTGCTATATCTAAGAAAATTTTCAGGTACGTTTTTCATAATAATAAGAATGTAATGAACTAAGAATTTGGGTCTAGGTATATTATTTGTTGATTTATAGCTGTATTTATAAAAAATAAATTCTGAAATTTAATATGTAATTGCTTATAACCACAAGTTTTTATGATTTAAAAATATCGATTAGTTTTTAGTTCATAATATTCATGAAGGCCTTTCGTACATATAATTAATAGAAATTAGAGTTAATGCTTGGATTTTTTTATGTAGAGCTAGAGCCTTTTATGTAAAAAATTTCTTAATTTCAACCAAAACTTCAATTTTGTTAAAAGGTTTTCATCATTTTCCTATTTTAGTGCTATATTCCCTCAAGAAAACTGGCAGAATTTTTTGCAAAGTAAAGTTTTTGAAAAAAACTGCTTAGAACATAGTCAGATACCTTAAGCGGATTTGAAAGAGCTTTTACATTACCTACAGAGTGATTTCAGTATTTTTACATTTACTAACATATATTGAATATTTTTACTTAAAAGCAGAATTCTTATTGGCTCCTAAAGAAAAAAAATGTAAACATAGAAATAAATATAGATAAAAATTGCCCTCTTTTTAACTCATTGGGTAGGCAGGTGGGAAAAAATCACATTTCTGTACATTTCTCAAAATATATTAACATTATTTTCATAGCAATACACATGCAACTTAAGGGTTTTAAAGGTTTTACTACCTAGTCCTAATAAATTTTCTAAATTTTATGCATTGTGAAAGTATAAACTTAAAATTCAATATTAAAACTATTTAGAAAATTTTAAGTTTCAGATAGTGAAATATATGTAAGAGAATTTTAAGCGTAATTCCCTCTGACAGTAATTCTATAACTTTTACACTAAATTTTGATCCCTGAAAATGGAGTCTATTGCAATACAATTTTAAAAGTGTCACAGTATCCCAGACACTTTTAAGAAAATACTATATGCTACAAAAAATAAAGGCATTTTTTAACTAGACATAAAACATGAGTCCTTAAAAGTCATCACGAAGGAAGATACACAAGCAAACTCATAAATGTACATTTATCATTTGCAAATATAGAAGGAGGGATTTATCTCTTGCAAAGCAAAATTTTTCAGAAATACAGTATGCAGATGTCTGTATAAGTGTCATTTTAAACAGAAATTGTTCATACAAATTGTGTCAGAACTATAAAAAATTCCAATAAACAATACATATACACTTTTTGTATACAAAGGATACATTCCAGACTATGACATGCAAAAAAAAATTGTGTGAAAAAAGACATAGGGTATATGATAAAATGATGGATATGTTCAATGACTAGTCTTTGTTTATAAAATACATAGAAATTTTTTTAAATTAATAAATAATTGAAAAATTAAATAAAATTATTTATTTATTTTGATATTCATGCAAATTGTATGCATCAAACATAAAGAAAATCATATTCTTAACAATCTTAAAAAAACATAAAAAAATTATAGTCTCTCGAAATTTGAATAAATCAAAGCTTTATATCAAATTATTTTTTTTTAAATGACAAAATCAGGAAAAATTTTTTAAAAAATATATGATTAGATGCTTTATTTTTTGGAATCACTCTCTAGAACTAATCGCATACTTTTCTGTTGCACTGATGCAGAATCACTTTTGTCCGATGAAATTTGTACAGTAGCTTGGCATTTTTTTTATCATGAAAAAAAAAAAGAATGTGTAAAAACAAGATTATAATATTTTTTTTTCAACCATGTTATTTCAAAATCATGTAAAAAAAAAGGATTTGGTGAATACATTTCAGAAAGGCAATTAAAAGTACTGTTATGCAAATAATAACAATAATATTGAGATATTAAATTCTGATACTTAAAATCTAAGATGAAGTTATCAAACAGATAAATTTACCAGATTGCCTCATGGCTATGCAGCTATCTTGGTTATTTGACATTTCAAGAAGAGTTCTGCTCATATCTTCTTTATTGCAACTGCCTAACATTGATAACAAGGAATAAACCATCTCCACCTACAAATTGAAAATGCAAAGTTAAAATCATGAGATATTAGTATTAATTAAAAGAAAGGCTTTGTTGAAGATATATAACATGAAATATCTTATTGTTAATGGAAGAATAAAATAATTTAAGTAGTAAAAATATGTGAAATGAGGTTGAAATTATTAAAATAATTTTTCTAAAATTCAGTTTTGTGATAAAACATTTGCAATGAGACTGATCAAGGAAATCTGTAAAGTGCTCCAATATCAAATGAATTATTAGACTTCTAAAAGCAAAATGGAATAAATTTATGTATTGCAATGAGTATTCAATGAAAACTTTAAAAAAGTAACAGTTTATCAGGAATTTAAGGAGGATAAATAAGTCTAGAATATACAACTACTGTTCCTCCTCATACTAAATAAAGTTAAAATCCTGAGGTATTAATAATAATTAAATAAAAGGCTTTGTTGAAGACATATAACATCAAATAACTTTTCAGTCGATCCTGTCACATGTGAGTTTGTTCGGCAATGATCAAGCCAACCTACAGGAAAAGGAGGACTGTTTAGAGGATTTGTCCTCATTTGAGGTCCTAACTGCATCAGCGGCTCAATCCATTTTCAAGACCAGGCTATATAGTGTTTGGAGTGAGCCTCTTGCTCATCAATGGTATCTGGCCAAGTGTCGTGGTCTGCCCTTGCTCTTTAGAGGTACCAGACTAATACAGCCTGCCCTGACTTGTCTTTGGAGTGGCCATACAAAACGTATGTGCTTCGAGAACTGCAGACAAAGGTCTTTCTCCCTTGTCCCCTGTACTGCTACTCCTACGAATATATCGCACATTGTGGACCATTTAGGTATCCCCGTCAGCATGCTTGCGATCAGGATACTGCTGCCTCCCATTTGCTCACACGATAGAGCCTCATGGTCTTGATCTAGCATTTTCTAGTCCAGGGGGCTTAGCAACAACAACAACAAGGAGGATAAACAAGTCTAGAATATATAACTACTTCCTTCTCATACTAAGAATAAAATGCAAAAATACCACATAATTGGGAACATAGGAAATACAGATAGAACCCATTTCCATTCTTTCATAACTCCACTTTTTTGTTACTAAGAAAAAAAATCATGTTAAATACTAACAGAATTTCTATTTTAAACACAGATCAAACCCTAGTAATACAGTTTCTTAGAGCAGAATAAAATTGTTTTTTATGATGGGTGTTAAAATGCAGCAAATTGTCATCAAACTTAATCAGTTTAATTAGTCTTTAAACATTTGTTTATTGTATATAATATATAGATATACTATATAAGAAAACCAAGTTTTTTTTTTAATTGTTAGTATAAGAGTATTATTTGCTGTTTGTGGATAACTTAACACATTCAGGTTTTTTCATCTTATAATTATCTTATTCAGTTTCTACGCACATGAGAAGTAATTAAAACTTCTAATCAGACATTAAAATTTACTTTTTTTTAAAAAGAAAATGTAGCTTTAAAGTAGTTCTTTAATTCTTTTTATTTATATTCTGTATTACTAATAAATTACTAATACAGTGAAATCTCAATCTATCGTTTTTCAAGGGACCAACTGAACTGTACTATAAATGCGGGAACATAAAGCAATATGATCACCGGGACTGGGTGATATAAATGACACATACGGAAAAACGTTTCGAGGAACGATCGATCGAGATTCCACTGTATCACAATATGAAATATTAAAAATTATCAAAGAAATATTTCCTAACTTTGATAAAGGTTACAAGTAAAGATGTGTTGGCAAATCAACTAAATTTTAGTTACATGATATGCTATCGTTAGTTGTTGGCCACCAAGTCTTAATATAAGTAGGAAGTAGTAAGTAAAAGAGAAGAAAGCAGGTACACATAAAAACATTTGCAAGAGAAAAATTCATACATTTCAACACATTTTCCAGCAATTGTATAGTGTATATATCAGGTCACATGTATTGAGTTATGATGTTTGATAAATTTCTGTGTTTACCGTAAAATCTTAAGTATAATACGCACTTTTTTTTCACATTTTAGTCCGCAAAAATGAGGGTGTGTATTATACTCACGTACAAAAAAAAAAAAAAAAGTACTTTTAAACATTGGATAAACAAATGTACAGCAGCTGTAAGACACTGTCACAACACGGGTGCGTGGACTTCTTTCTGCACTCCATGATTCATCCACCCGTTTACTAAGCAGGTATTCCTTTTAAACAAACGGAACTCACGGTTCGTATTGTCAAGTGAGGATGATGATGGTGATATATATTACGACGGCAACAAAAATTGTGAATGAATGCAACAACAATAGATGAGCTACATTCTAATGAAAGTCATTAAGACTGATAATTTGACAGTATTGTTTGTTTTGAATAAACAATTTAAGTTTTTTTTCTACTGAATTTGACGTTTTTGTTTCTTTTTATTACAAACTTTATTTATGTTGATAAATATTTGTGCAATTTTTAAATAAAATATTGAAAAGTTATGGGTGTGTAATATAGTCCAATTTAATTTTTTCCAAAAATTTCGCACAGATTCCAGCATGTGTATTATACTCGGGTGCGTATTATAGTCGAGGTTTTACAGTATATGAATTAAGTTAATTTAATTATTTCAATTTTAGTAACATATAATCTGTAAATTTAATTATAATGAATAATTCAAAAATTGGACTTGTGGATTTATGAAAGTTTTTCCTGGAAACACCATGTCCAGTGTATTTAATGACATGTAAATGACTATATGTCTGTAAAAATATAATTCTGTAAAAGCAAGGATTACTTTAGTTCCAAGTTGATGGGTATGAGGGCGACGAGAACTCATAGTAGCAGTACTTGAGCTGAAACTCATAATACTTTCAGTATCATCACCACCAAATCCATCCAAAGGATCCTTTTCACCAATACTGCTAGGGCCACTCATCCATAAGGCTTTTGTAAGAGAAATTGAACACATTTATATTAACACAGAATTCCTAAAACAGTAAGTCTGATGGCTTATATATATATATATATATATATATATATATGAAAGGGTTATTTGTGAACATCCCTCCCACCAAGTCTCATAATTCATAAAAGAAATTAAATGTGATTGCAAATTAAATAACACATGCACACATATTTACAACTCAATCCAATTACACTTTTAAGACAGTACATGTATGCATGGTATTTTTTTCAATGTCCAAGCATATAATGTACATAAAATATATAATAAAAATAAATGTGTAAATAAATAATTTAAAATAAATTATATATATGTATAATATAAAAATTGCTGATACAGAACACATCTAAAATATTCAAAATCTAATCTCATAAACATAAAAACACAATTGTGCCAATGATTATGAAAGTAGTCTAAGTCATATATTTTTTGTTTTGAGATATTTAAAGGTTTGAGCCAGAACAAATGAAAAAAATATTTTTATACTATATAATTAAATATTTCTTCCAACTCAATCTAATGCTTCAGTTTTTACAATTTTGCAAAGACTGCTTCAGATTAAGGTTATGTAAAAGAATGCTACACAAAATAACTAATAAACACATTTTTTTTTATTATTCTTGACTTGGGCCACTTTCATAATCAGTAGCACAATCAACACTTATGTGCTAAGTAACTGGTCCCATGAACTGTAGATAGTCATTTTTTAAAAAAAATATATAGATCTCCCTTAAGTTGATGGCATGATCAGTTTTTGCTAATTAGTAAGATTTTCACAAACTCTCATTGCTAAATCGAACTAGAGCATTCCCTCGGCTTAAAATACTAAAGGAGGTGAATCAAATATGCCATGATTAATTCTCTTTAGGATGTCTCTTATGTACTTAACCTTAAAATGTTGCTAGGTACACAATGCAACTCTAAAATATGCAAGATAATTTAAATTGAATAAAATTAAAACTGGACGAAATTTGGAAATGTCTATTATAAGACAGTTTCATCTTTTAATACCCATATAATACTTATAACTGATCAAGATGATCAGAAATGTATGATTTTGATTATTGGAATTTTTTGCACTTTTAGGTGAAATGGCATATGATTTCATAAATTTTGCTTCTGTCCTCTGAGTGAATTCAGGATTTTACCTACTACATTATCATTCTACATCCACATACAGCAAATCTGCTATGTCTACCAAGTCTAGCTTATATATATATAGTTTCCTTGCATACATATATTATTTACATCAGAAATTTTATAATTAAAATTAAATTGCATACATATTTGAAATGTTAGTATAAACCTAATATTGTGTGAGAAATCAATGAACATATGATAAAATACAATATGATAAAACCATAGGTATGCTTGATACCTTATACAGGTAAGAAATACACAGAGAAAAGTTACTATAAATTCTAAAAATTTTGATTTCAAAACATTTTAGCTTTTTACTATTCAAAATTTATCTTCCAGGGCTGAGTTCTGAATCATAGATGATCAAATTTATAGATGGATGATCTAACTAATTACACTATCCAGATAATGTGAGACAGTCTTATTTTGAATGAAATTCCTCATAACTATAATACACTAACACACAAAAAATTTCTTCACTTTCTTTACCTTTTCATAAGAAAATATTAATGTGTATAATTGAAAACTTTACCTTTTAAATATTTTGGTTTGTATTTTAATTTTTATAATGACTGACTTTAAAGTAACACATCACTTCACTTGTAAATGCAAATTTTTAAAATTATACAGGAATATTATTTTATTAAGGTTTTATACTAGTAGAAGTTTTTGAGGGTGTACTATACTTTGAGGTGCCCCCTGGATTGTCGCCAAGTTGGTAATCCTAATTTTCAATTTAAGCAGGATTTATTTCACCCATGTTCTCAAAAAATATTATTGCACTATAACAGTATCATTTATAATGCATACATAACCAAGAATATTGTATTAGTAAGAGAGCTTAAGATGTAAATGAAACTTTTTGGCACCAAAATTTTATCTATTCTATTAAGGGAAATTGGAGTTTTAGACCAGTATCAATACAAAATTATGTAGACAACTCCCAAAAGAATTTTACAGAATTAATATAATTATGATATATGATGATAAATTACTGACACACCTAGATTTTTGAACATATATTCATTGACAATAAAATTAGATAGAAAAGATGAAGGAATTCTACTGTTATTCAAACATATTTAGAAGCATATATATACCCCTATGCATTGGCCATTCTCCTTGATAAATTGTTCCTAAAGATGGCACTCCATCTGCTTCTGGCAACTCTGCGGTACCCATCTGCAAGAGACCATTATGGTGGTGTTCAACACCAGAAGCCATGGGATTTTCCATGACCTGTAAAATGATTTTAAAATATTGTAAGATATACATAATACAAAAGGTCACAATAATTTTAAAATTAAATGATAGTATATACTATTAAAGTTTATATTATTACTTACAAATTACATTTCTTGGGATTTTTTGTAACCTATCACATACATGTATTATATAGAATATGCTTTAATAAAATAAACAATACTTCAAGGACCCTCTGCAATAAATGAGGTTATTTTTATTACTACCAGATCACAACCAAAAAAATATTTGAGCTTTTTGTAGATTGGCATAAAAAAAGGGAATAGTTTTTTAAAAAATCTGTACCAATACTCACATATTTAAAATATTCATAAAGCTGAACGAAAGAAATTTCAGATTTGAAAATTGGGTATAAATAGAAAAAACTCCTTTTTATTAAATTAAATCCAGCCATATTTTATTTTATATTTTTAACAACCTGGAAGGAAGTGCCAAATTTTGGTTCATATATGTTCCTATGATACGCTAAGATTGAAGTTCTCCTCTTGGGTCGTTATAGAGTAGGAGCATTTTCAGTAGCTGTGGGCTAACTTATAGGCTAACAGTTTTGGAGGATGAAATAAAACTCTTCTAAGAGACAGTGATAAGATATCAAAAAAACATATACAGGGTGCAGCAGAAAGAACATTCTGATTTGGAACGTCAGTAACAAAAATACAAAGCAAGATAGAGAAAGAAATCTTTTATACCTGAGAAGTATACAGTAAGCCATTGTCATCTATTAAGTTTTAAAGATTAAACCAGTTAAATGGCGACCGTCAATTTCGATGCAGTTTTGAAGTCTCTTTCGGAAATTTTGCATGGATCTGCGGATCATGTCCCGCGGAATTGCCGTGATTTCTTGCGTAATTGCGGCCTTGAGTGTTTGCAAATTTTTTTCTGTGGGGCTATCTCAAATCAAAAGTGTACCAACGCCGACCAACAAATTTGCAAGCACTCAAGGCAGCAATTACGCAAGAAATCACGGCGATTCCGCGGGATATGATCCGCAGATCCATGCAAAATTTCTGAAAAAGACTTCAAAACTGCATCGAAAATGACGGTCGCCATTTAACTGATGAAATCTTTAAAACTTAATGGATGACAATGGCATACTGTATACTTCTCAGGTATAAAAGATTTCTTTCTCTATCTTGCTTTGTATTTTTGTTATTGACGTTCCAAATTGGAACGTTCTTTCTGCCGCACCCTGTATATGTAAGGTTGCTGACAACAGATATTCTTAAACTACAATTACATGCTTTAAGATATCGTACACTGCCTAGCAACAACTAAGGGAGCGAATTTTAAATTATTTTATTGGTTCACAGTCAACTCTGATTACAGCGCGTATTCTCCGAGGCATTTTTACGACGATCTTGTTTAGCCTCGAAAATCTATATTAATAAAGCAATGGGTCACACTTCCGGGTGTAACGGGTTTCTATTGTGAAATTCGGCCATATTGGAAAATGTCGAAATCGATGTAATTTTTTTTTTTATGAAAGTACATAAATGTTACATATTTAGAAAGAGTTTTAAAATGTGATAATTTTTTCTGCGTACACCTAATCTGTTACTTTATTAGTTTTAGAGATATTTCAATTCTAAATGCATACTCCACCGAACAAACGTAAACACAGCGTGATTCTCACTAAAAAATGAATCACTTGAGAAATGAAAAATATACCCATGCGGTGACGTCAAACTTCAAAAGAGATAATGTTTGACGTCACCGCATGGGTATATTTTTCATTTATCTCTTGATATATTACGCTAACGTGCCTGACACTGGAATTGACGTTTATGTATAATGAAGAATGGCAACTGCTACGGCAATTTTATTTTGCTTTCGCACATTAATTGCCAATAAATTGACAAAAATCATTAAAAAATTAATTAAAAAAAAACTAATGGAGCCCCAATTTTGCTGCGTTGCCTTTCTTGGGTCTGTAAGGGCATAAAATGTAAATAATTGATTTAAAATTGACTCTCAAATATTTTTATAATTTTTACATGTTACTTTTGTAATTATTGTTAAAAATAATTGTGTGGCAACAGTTATATACATAGTTTCTCTTTAGAATGCGGTTGAGTTGAAAAATAAAATGGTTTGGTGTTGATAAGTTGTATTATTAGTTTTTCTTTCGTTAAATACCGTTAAATTAGTAGGTTCTTACGTTGTCTCAACTAGGAGGCAACAGGTCCTAAACATTAACTGAGCCGAATTTGGTCCCGGTCGGTGAAACAGTCTAGGGTTCTATAGCGGACAAACAAACAGACGAGCACTTTTATATGCATAGATATAAAACAGTTCCGTGACTAACTGACAGATAACGCAGAGACTAAACCGCTGGACCTAAAGTGCTGAACGTACTTTCATTTGAACGCAATCAACACGCAATCGGCGGCCATCTTAAACTCGAAAGCGAAGTACATTCTCACCGATTCAAGTTTGGTGGAAAGTTTTACCCGCTAAGTGAGAAATACGAAGTGAGTTTAGCTCCCGAGAAATGGCCTGAGACTACCGGTTTTCTTCTAGCTTGCGAGAACGCCCTCATTGTGACGTCATTTCTGACGTTTCTCGATAGCGAATTCTTTTCGAAAGGCCTGAGACTAGGCCCGTATATCCTTTCTTGAGAGGTTGTTGAATCATTAAACGTGAACTATGACATAAAAGATTATTTTTGTTCTCATTTCATAGTTCTATATCTACAGTTTTGTTTATACGTGGTTTTCAGTTTTGATTTTAGATATATAGAATCATGTTTGAACTGCCCAAACAACAAATAATTCTTTAATTTTTATTTTCATTTTACCGTTTTTTTCCAAAACTGTTCATATTTCATGTATTTCTTTCTTTGCTGATTAGTTTAGTTTATGGTTTTAGATAAATATTCTACTAAGATATTTTTGTATGAAGTTCACCATTTCTTTCCCAAGTAACACACACCGTTGGCCCAACCGCATATTTTCGTGGCATCGTTGGGGAATGGTTACCGTTGGCAGAAATTTCAGAAATTCAGATGGGCCATCTGATATTTTGCGTGTAATCAACAAAATAATTATTTTGTTGATTACACGTAAAAATATTTAAAAAGTGTATATTCACATTTTCTTTATATAAATATTTATATTTAGGAAATTTTGGTGTTTATTGGGAGGTTTACTTGTTTTTCCACAATACCATATGCTCTGGAAGCCTGTTTAATATTTCAATCGTGCTTATCTTTTGACTAAACCGAATACAGAATATCTCGCAACATAGACATGTGCAATTCTGCCTAATACATGCACTCATATAATTTCAATATACAATGTATTATTATATCACCAATAACACAAATTTCAGGAAATTTGAATTTTTGTATTGCAGGAATATAGGCTAAAGTAGCCAGCCGATTTATTTTCACATGAAAATTCATCTTTTTATAATGCAGGTATGCTCATATCATACCTGATATGAGCATATCAATGATATGAGCATATCATTTGCGTCATATCATGCTCATATCATACGGTGTGTGTGTGGGGGGGACTGCAAATTAATAGTGCCTCTTATGAAAATTCTCCCTCTCAATCAATCAATTCAAAGCCGTCTGTCTGGTGGACGGATGGCCCGAGCATAGCCGGGCGAAGCCCGGCTAGTATGGAATATTTTAAGGCAGTTGCCTGCAACACGTCACATCTCAACTCGGGCAAAAACGAAGAGCAAAATGGTTGTTGGCAAATGCATAGATTATTTAAACTCGTAGAGAAATGCATACCAGAGATCTACGTGTAAAATGCATATCATCAGTTTTCTGCCATTCGTGTCCTTTGGTGACGTTGTATCAAACTGCCTTAGAGTTAAATCTCTCTGTAATATCTCTTTTAGTACATCGTATCTTTCTAAAGATTTGCAAAGATGTTAACCCATTAACCGCTGGTGTTGCGTTGACGCAACGGTCAAAATAAATGCGTATAAAAATTTAGCTATCAAATGAATTTTATGTTAACAGTAGTTTTTGAGTAGGGTTAATAATCGAATTGAAAAATATTTGCCTTCAACTGTTCTTTTAATTAATTAACGAGTTCCAAACTTAGACAGATAGTTAAGCATTTTTGAACGATAACTTTCTCCTGGTCTTTTTCACAGAAGAAATATAGGGAGACAAACGTGATATTTAGGGGTGATTGATTTTTAGCTAAGGTCAAAGTTTATAAGAACATTTCATCAATCGGTTGATTTTGTTTGAGTGGGGGAGAAAGAAAAAACAGGTGTTGCGTTGGCGCAACGTCAGCGGGAAAAGGGTATTCACATGTGTCGCTCGACTCCGTAGAACTTCCCCCCGTTCTGTGGTTATAGAAATGCCTAAAACTAGATACTTTACGTTTAAAGAAGTTCTTCAAAGAATTTTCTACGAAGATTCAGATAATGATGACGAGAATTAAACTGATATTGTTGTTATTCTACCAGAGACAGCAGAGGCTAGTGATGAAGAAGGAAATGATAATATTTTGAACAGTGACAATGATGATTTATCATGCGATACTGCTGTCGAAATTGAAGTGTGAGTAAAAAAGAAGTTTTTACCTCCTAAAATCATTACAAGTTTTTCGAAAAAATTTAAAAAAAAACAAAAACTGAATATTTGAAATGGATAAAGAAGGGACCATTGAATATGTCTCAGCCGAAAAATGAAGAAAAATATCAAATCGGAACTATGAAAAGTATAATACAAGATAAAAATAATGCCGAGATTTTTGATCTTCTCTTTGGCTCAGAGGTTAATTCCCTTCTCGTCGAATAGACAAACTCATGTGCCCAACAAAAGAATCATCCCCATTTTTTAGCATCTGAAGCCTACATGAGACGGTTCATTGGAATATTGTTGCCGATGGGATATTATTCTTTACCTCAGGAAGAAATTTACTGATCTCTTGATAAGGACATTCAGCATGCAAAAGCCCTTACGTGGAAAACGTGGACATTTTATTGTCAAGTCCGAAGACAGCAGAAGACTGCGTAGTAAACAATGCCATAGCCAGATAATTTATCCATGCAAAGTTTGTCACGTTACTCTACATCGTGATTGTAGTGAAGCTTTTCGTGATAGAAACTGTATTCTGGATAGAATAAGTAATTTTGTAAAGGAAAAATAAGTTAAATCTTTATAATAAATAAATTACCTGTAAAGTGATCATTATCTTTCTAAAGTATAACAAAGTTAAAAAAAATTCCCAGTGCTCAACTCAAAGAAAACCCTGCAGAAGTTCAGTTGAACTCACTTAATGTCAATACTCTTATTCCGCTGACGTTGCGCGAACGCAACACTCGATTTTTCGAAAGTTACGACCAGTTTTGTTATTTTACCCATAAATTAATGTTGTATATGTTCAAATGAATAGCCAATATTATTTGTATAAAAAAAAAATCACCCCTTATAGTTTTGGCGGTTAATGGGTTAATATCAGCAGTTCGGGGTGGAGACTTTGAATAAGTAAAAAATAATAAGTAAAATTGCTATAAGTAAAAATAATTAATTCCTCAAGGTCTGTGAGCCACTCATCTTTTTGAATTTGCGTAATGAATTTTAGAATTGGTGCTCTGACGCGTAGTTGGTAAAGATAAAAAAAAGAAAAAAAGATGGAATAACTTGCTTATTATGTAGATTTGAATACTGCTCACTTTATTTTGCATAAAATTACGCAGTCACAAATAGAACGGCTGAAGCAAACTGTATCTTTTTTTTTTTTTCTCTCCCGACTAGTCCCGCTAACTTTCAACAGCTTCTGATTAGGAAATAGAGGCTTTCAGCTGCTGTTGATTGGATTGAATGCTCTGAAGTAAAAGATAGTTTTGGTCACCCTCTCCCCCAGTGAATTTACTTGACTAAGCCAGTTAAACATCTCTCGTCATGGCAATCAAATATATTTTTCGCGACAGAGCTGGGCCGATCAACTCTGGCGCCTGAGATAAGTTTTGCAATAGACTCCTTTTCAAATTTTTGGAGACTCTAATTAATGAACTTATTACTAATAAAAATAGCCTGTTTAATAGAATAACGGACATTTTAGGAAAAATATGCATTAAATAAAAAGAAAAGTTTTACTTATATAAAAAAAAAACAATATAAATAATTACAGAACTTAAAAAGACAAAAGAAGTGAATACATTTTAATATAATTTTGTTATGCAATAAAAATAATTACTTAATCAATCTTGGAGTCTTTATTGCAGTAAACTTATGAGTCCATCTCTATAATATATTGTTTTAGATAACGTAAAAAGTCTCATTTTGGTGCCTATTTCAATTTGGTGCCTGCGGCGGTCGCCTCATCGCCTAACCTACGGGGACCTGCCCTGTCTTGCGATGTACCTGCTTAGGACCTTGTTCACACTGCGTCCATCAGCATCAGCGTTACTCGTATTGACATATTTTAAGCCAATTACAGACCTTATCAATTTCGTGGCTAATCGTTTGGAGGTTTGATATGAGATAAATATTTTTCAATACGGCTGGCGCTGACAGACGCAATGTGAACAGTCCTTTACTCTTGACAGTCAGGCTGATTGTAGGGTTGCTCTGTACCTTACGAGGCTGAATTTACAGCGAGGCTGGCGGCTATAAACCGAACGTTGCGTGACGTCACTTACGCTTATAAGCGGAAAACGATTTCATTACTTTTTGTAATCTTACTTCTTACTTTGGTAAGCAGTGAGCTTTAATTTATTAAGTATTTCTTATTTTTTAAGTTTTTCCTATCTATTTTAAGCATTGCTCCCATGAGCATCGCTTTAGCTATCACATTAAACTTCCTTTTCTCAAGCCACTCCCCGGATCCAAATCCAACCTATCTCTTTTCACCTTTACTCTGGTCATTCTATGCAAGCCTACGTTGGAAGGCGTGGCCTATATAACGTAGTTATCCCATTTGTCTGATGATCTGATGAAAAGAATGATATAGAGCAGTGCTCCGCAACCGCTGTGCCGTGGCACACTAGTGTGCCGCGAGGTGATCTTGACTGTGCCGCGGTGATTTTATCGATAATAATAATTAAAAAAAATTAACCACCGCATTAGTTAGAAATTTTTCTAAGTAAAATATTCCTCTAACTTTTTGCTAATATGTAATTTCTTTGGGTCGAGATTATACACAAAACTAAAACATGTTGTTGGCCATACATTGTATGTATGCTCGAGCGTCATATTTCTGGATTTCAGTTAAGAAAGAATATCCACAAATTTCTGGCAATGCCATTGCAATTTTGCTCCTTTATTCTACGACATACTTATGCGAACAAAGTTTTTCGACACTGGTTCTAATAAAAAATGACAAACGATCATGTTTAAAGGGTCTTGACCATGAACTTCGAGTAGCTCTTTCTAATACAGAGCCAAATATAAAACGTACATATGTTCATTAAAACAAGCTCAAATATATCATTAATAAATTAGTTATGTTTAAATTAACTTTGATTTATTAGGCGTAAGTAAAGACCAAAAAACAAATTTTAATATAAAAATTTAGAGAAAATTAAAGAGAATTTCTTTTTTTTACTTGCAAACTATAACTTTATATTTTTGTTCTTGTGTTGGTGTACAATTCAAAATGGTTTATATAAAACTTAAATGATTATAATTATCTTGATACATAGAGCTATTTTATTGTGTTTTTTTTATCTAATAAAAGCATATACGTATTTATTGTAATTTATGTATTTGCAAGCTTTTTCTTGTGGTGTGCTGCGGAATTATCGAAAAAACGTTGTTGTGCCGTGGAAGATAAAAGGTTGCGGAGCTCTGATATAGAGAAGAAATAATATGTAGGAGGGTGTTTTTTTTTTTTTAATCCTATTCCAAGCGATCGTAAGAGTGTCAATTTCAAAGGTGGATTACGGTCTGCCGCGAGCCGCGTTTCACTCAAGATAAGCCCCGGTAAAAAGTACGCGTGATACCGCCATAACTATGAAGAAAAAAAAAAGATGGTTCTTCACATTTTTTCCTGTACATTTTGGCTATTTCTTAGATCCAATTTCTTTTACTTGTCACAAATAATAATTCTGAAGTATGGTGACACTTTTCTGAGATCACACGAAAAGGTTTTTAGACAAGGTTATTTAAGAAATTATAAGGTATATGGCTGGAATCAACGAATTAATTGTTTACAGCGTCAGAAGCATGCGCTCACGGGTCAATCACTGGACCATAAAAGTTAGCATATTTAAAAGCAAAGGCGGTTTTAAAGGGACACAGACAGGTAATGTATAAGATCACAGAGTACACTTTTGAAATTTTATATCAAATACTCCATAAATGCCTGTCATTAGAAAAAAAGAAAGAGATGTATTACTGGAATAGGATCATGACGAAGGTCATGACATTCATGATTCCCTTCATCATCTTCTGTAAATCCGTTCATGGTGTTAGCTTCAGGATCATCATTCTAGGATAAAAAAAAAGGAAGAATTGTGATGATTATTTTTCAATCCATTCTGCAACAAAGATTACTCACATAACAGAATGATTATTATAAACAATCAAACGAAATCTTTTATTTTAATATTTTGGATTGCAACAAAGATTTCTTTTCTTCCATAATTATATGAAATTTCGCAGGTACAGTTTGTTCTAAATATTTTATTCTTTTCTTCTAAAATATTTTATTCTTTTTGAATTATATTCAATTTACGTTTAATAGTATTTAAACAGTTGGTTTTATTTTATTTTTTATTTATTTATTTTTGTCAACGTAAAGTTATCGATTAAACCTGTATGTTCTATGAAATAATTTTTAAGAAGTATTTAAGAATCATACCTAGAATATCAACATTTGTAGAAATGAGAAAATTAAAAAAATAACATATTGATATTTATTCATAGGGATATATAATTATCAAATTCATATTATGTACCACTTACACTATGTATGTATCATAAGGAGAGGGCAAATTTATTATTCGAGCACTCTGCGATAGACAATATTTTAAATTTTATCACAGAAAAAAATGCACTAATTGGCGGTATTCACTCGACGCAAGTAGCATAAGTAGCTGACCATCAGATGCCAAATCATCAAGCAGCTAACGGAAGAAATTCGTACCACGGCGATTAGAAAGTAATGCTAGGTAAACAACTTACAGGTAAAATTAAGACTAAATAGAGAAATGTCTGCGTTTTATTGCGCCCCCCCCCCTTTTTAAGCAGGGCCTTACAGTTATGATTAGGCTATGAATTATCGAGGGTGGTACAAATAAGCAGAATTTCAGTCATAGATATATCTATACACATACATAGCACTCTCGCACACTTTTTGTTACATTAAATTGCAAATATATAAACGGCAGTTTTAGTCATGCAGTTTTAGCTATTTATGCACAAATAATAAAAGTTAGGCAGGTAGGGAGTTTAAGAGCATCTTGACCCTCTTTTGCTACTAGTCGAGGTATAAACAAATCGGGACCAATAGTTTAAAGCCGATCCCAAATGGCTACAAACATTCCATACCAGACATAGGATTCGAACCCGTATACTCCAGTACCGAAAGACTAGCGTTTTGTTCACATTACTTTCGGGGCGGAGCGATAAAAACTAATCACAGAGCTCGATGCAATGACTACGGGATACGCCAAACCAATCACAGGTCAAGCCAATAATCCCGGAGAAACGCAACGCTACGCCCCAGAAGCAATGTGAACGAGGCCTTAGACCTACGGCCAAAATCTGGCAACAAAAATTACTAATTACTTCAATTTTTTTTAAATCGATATATAATTACAAATATTAGAAAACGATTTAAATATTTAGGCAAAAAAGTTTTGTTACGGAGGAACGTTTATATTTAAATATTTATTGACATTGTCAATAATGCATTGATAGTGAGCAAAAAGAATTGTACGCCATAAAAGTTTTCAAAATCTACATTCTATACATATTTTTTTTCTATTTCAGTATCCTATTTCATAACTGCAATATGCACATATCTATTTTATCTAAAGATCAGACAATAAAACTCCTTCCAGAATAACAACTACTTTAATTACTTCCCGGAGACTGAATAAAAAAAGGTTTCTAGAAGCAGTCGCAAGAACAAACAATTTTTAGCAGCTGATAGACAAAGGATATAGGACTATTTTTTTCTAGGTAAATGATTGCTACTAAATATACAACAAGCAGAGAACATATTAATTATTTGCTCAAGTGAACAAAAACAAAACAAGGCAAATCTAAAGTTACAGCATTAAAAAAAATATCTGCAATAAGAAGTATTTAAAAGCCATTCTATTTAATGAAAAAAATAATTTATCGGTATGTATTTTTCACTTACTTCGTAGGTTCTACTTAATAAATTATTTACCTATTAATAAATACAGACAGACAATAAGTAAAAACTGTAAAATTATTCTAACATATATTTTTTATGCAACTATATTATTTTATCTATGCTGTCATTATGATTTATACACAGTTAGTAAGTGTTAATACTTTGAAACAGAATTTTCATACACGCAGTATACATCCTAATATCTTAAAACTGTATTTTTTTAAATAAACGACAGAAACCTTATTTATGAAACTCTAACTCTCACACCATGATTTTAAATCTGTTTTAAATCTGTTGTTAATTTTCAACTATGCCACCCTTAAGAAAACAGAAAGAAAAAAAATCTATTTGTGAACATACGTGGTTTTTGTCTGGAAATTATTCGACCTTTGCCAAAATCTGCAAAAATGGTTCCGCCAGTAAAGTTGTTGGTTGGTTGACAGTGATAAGGATTTTAGTGCGACCATTAAGATTTCTTTAAAATAGCTAGAAGTTTTAAAAACTGTGCCATTTTTAAAACAAAATAAACTAGGCCATTCATCAGCCGAAACAGTTAAAACTATTGAAAAGGTTTCTGGTGCAGAAATAATGAGCGAAACACAAATTACCAGATAAAACTGATACACTTGTGTCTACACTGAGCTTGGGTACATTAAATCCATAGGCCGGAAAGTCCCTCCATGTGGTATGTGGGTGAGAGGAGAGTACAAGCCCACCTGACGTCACCCCTGGTGGTGCTCGGTCAAAACTGTGGTAGCAGTAAAGGCTATGTTGGTTCACCTATATGAGGTACGTGTTATAAGAAACCAACAAATTTCGCGGTAATGGGCGAAAGTCCGAAGACAAAGTGCCTGCCGCATCGGTACATGAACAAAAGTTCACGGGCTGAATATTTGGAGAGAAATTAAAGAGCTGTAGTTCTACACATAATATCCCCCCTCCGCCCCCCCCCACACACACACCTTCAAAGGTCGAATAAATGCCGCAAAACCTCGTACATCCTTTGCAACGGTTGATTAATTATATTTTATAACTGAAAATGGCAATTGAATTGAAAACAGTTCGATACTTACAGTGTTTTTTATGCGGACCATGTTGTAAGGAAGACGAGTGTAATTTTGATTTAAGAAAGGCCTTCTCTCTACATGACTAAACTGTTCAAACCTGTGCCGTACATTACTGAGTGGTCTGTACACAATGCGTTCTCTTTGCTGGAAGTCTTGAAGTTCTCTGCGATAGTCATTCTAAAACATTAAATGCACACATTAAATAGGTAACATCTCATTGTGACATGACATATATATATATATATATATATATATATATATATATATATATATATATATATATATATATACATACAGTAACCACCGCTTCTAGTGATCAGTGGTTATAAGAATCAATATCGCAAAAACAAAAACAAATGTAGTATTTCCATGTTAAAATTTTCGCTTTAAAGAATCAGTTTACACTCTTCGCTTTCCTTTCATTTTTCCAAAAAAGCCACTTAAACCCGCAAAAGGCACGAAGTTCTTTCTTTATTTTTTTAAAAGGAAGAGTGATAAGATGGGGTTGAATACAGTCGTAAAATGCATCCCTTTTTTGTTAGACATAACATAATAGTTTCCCCTTAAACGCTTTAGCTAAACACTGTCCTATTAGCTTGACCGAGGGGCATCCTACCTGTTCGGATCCGAATTCACTTTTCTCCACTGACAAACATAGACAGGGACTCTCATTTCCCACCTCCCACATCCTGGTTGTGGCTTCCTCGACCCTGTAACACATAAAACTTCGGCGAAGTGTCCACTATTACTTAGGCAAACGTGACATTATTAGATTCAGCACGTTATCAAACCGTGAAACGTAAGCTAGAAGGTGAATCTTGGTCTGAGACTATTGGTATTGAAAGAGGTATAAACAGCCTCCAGAAAACTTCATTACGTCAAACTACCATACGAAACTTTTTCTTTCACCCTTCCTGTAATTGAAATGTTAAACTTTTGAGCAGGTAGTATGTTATAACAAATATTGGATTTTTTTCTTCTTTTACTATAATCATGTGTATCTACTTGTAAGTCTAGAAATTAAGTTGTATTTTTAAAATTATAAAGAATAATTTTAATAAAAGATAATTAACGTAAATTAAATAATATTTTAATGGTAAATTATCTAATATATGTATATATAGGTGTATGTGTGCCTGTCCAAAAACCTAAATTTCGGCTATAAGAATCAACCGCTTATAAGAATCAGAAACAGTAATAACAAACGTGATTTTTATAAGCGGAAATCACTGTATATTGAAAGAGATTCAGAGATAGATATATATGGCAGGGGTCGTCAAATTGCGGCTCGCGAGCCATATGCGGTACTTCATCACTTTCTTTGCGGCTTCCCGCTAGAATTTTGGAAACTAGTGCCAGAATCGAAATGCTCCCAAATCAAAATGAGCGGCATGTAAAACAACCTCCACTTTTAATACAGCTTATGGTTGTGGATTATTGTATTCTATATTTAAGTTGATGAAAAATAAACAACTCTCTTTTCTGACACATCCAACATTTAACTGAACTGTTAACGAACTGCAAAAACTCAATATGCCGTATTTGAATAATCTGGCAAAATAATTAAAAGAAAGTTTATTTATTGAAGCTATTAAAACTAAGTTTTCAGAAATATTAATTATTTTAACTATTGAAAAATGATATATCTGATAAAAATATTCGAAAGAAACAACGTTTAAAATTTCTTTCATATCAAATACAACGCTTTGTTTTTGTTTCTGCTCTTCTAAGTGAGTAGACTTTCCCAAATGGTTCTTAACATTCTTCATCTTGGCATCCCCAATATGTGATATGGAAATTCATTCAAAATTTCCCCAAGAAAATATATCCGGTAGTAAATATATTTTTTATTATGAGTTCTTGAAACTATAGTCAAAAGTTGCGGTTTGTGTCAATTTTTCTTTTTTCCATAGAAAAAAGAAAAATCACGTCCTTTAGTTTTAGCAGCAGCTAAAACTAAAGGACGTGACAGTGACGAAGCTATTTCGGAGTTGGACCCTCCCTCTCCGAGAGTACTCGGACTCTTCAGATAGTTTTACAAAGGATAAATTATTGATAAGTTTGTTTTAGAGCATAAGGTGTCCAACCTTTTAGCTTCCTTGGGCCACATTGAAATAAGACTAATTGTTTTGGGCCACACAAAAATATACCCGACATTAAAAATAATTAAGGAGTAAATAAGTATAATATATAGTTAACAAATTTCATTATCAATTTTATTTATAGTTATAAAGATAACTATAGGAGTCATACTAATGCATCAATATCTGGGTAAATTGAAGTGGTTGCAATTCTCGGGGAGTTCTCAAGATGTTAATCCGATATTTTGGGTTGCACATGAGCATTACAGACAAATTTTCACTCCCCCGGTTCGTCTCCGTCTCTGGTCTCTGCGGTTTCAAGTTGGAAAAAGTTCAACTTCTGTCTTTGTCGCCATGCTCGACAGCCAATCAGAATAGATAGAGAATATTATGCGCATGCGCAAATAAATTGCCTCTTCTCCTCGTCTCCTAGCGGTGTGAATGCTTTTATGACAGCCACAAAGACAGGTGGCAAAATGTGTCTGTCTTTCATTGATGTCGCCGTTGGTGTGGAGTAAGCATTAGTGTGCTTCACTCTTGAAAATAGTTGTTAACAGATGCGTGAGCTTCCAAAAAATGACGACTTGAAAAAGGCATGACTATGCAGTGAGGGATATTTATCTCTGGGCAGGTGTGATTTATAAAAGTCCAACAAAGAGACTTGGTTGAATTTCTCTTTAAGCTGGATGTCAGATTGAAATTCTATGCATTCCATTCGAAAATTTTCTGGCAGCATATCTACATCGACTGTAAATGGAGTAGCAAGATGCAAATGAATTGTTTATTTTTACCGAAAGTGCCGAGGTTCTGGTGTTAATCCTAAAAGTCTCTCTTTTTTGCCTATCATAGCTGGGACTCCAGATACTATACCAGAAATGTTGGCAAGAGTTAATGAGAATCGCTCGCGTCAACTCTTTCTTCCCTTCTTCATAAAAATCTTTCGAGGTTGTCTTGTTTTTTAACGGTACTAATTAAGCCATTTCTTCAGTTACAATAAACTCGTCATTTATACCTCAAATAAAAATGGCAAATTGATCCGTGTCAGTAGTATCAGTACTTCCCCCATCGACAAAGAGAAAAACTTAAAACTAGAAGCTTTACTTTTTAAATCGTTTTCGATATATTTCCCAAGTTCGTCAGTTCTCTTGGAAATAGATTGATGAGACAAAATGTGCGAGTACCCTCTCTGACAATATTTAAAATGGTGTTGTTTATGAATGTATTCATAAGATTTCGGAGATTGTGTGTTCATGGTGCTTAGCTTATTTTTATACTAATTTTAATATCATTACAAATATGAAATGT
Source organism: Dolomedes plantarius (assembly GCA_907164885.2). Classification (NCBI taxonomy): domain Eukaryota; kingdom Metazoa; phylum Arthropoda; class Arachnida; order Araneae; family Dolomedidae; genus Dolomedes; species Dolomedes plantarius. The sequence goes on along the minus strand of OU015492.1, from coordinate 24,658,544 downwards.
CAAATGTTTAAATATTTCACATTTAATTTTTGTAATGAAATTAATATACAGAAATTGCATACTGAATTTTGTATAGAATTAAAGCTATTTCAAATGCTGTATTGTCGATTTGTTGAATGAACAAAAAGGGATCTGTAATGGCCGCCTGCCATCATTGCCGAGGCGGGCTATTTATATTTTAGTTTCGCTTTGAGCTCCCTTTTTGGGCCGCACTAACACTTGTTTGGGCCGCGGGTTGGAAACCCGCGGCCCAAAGTCTGAGAGAGTTGCTGTGTACTCTGTCTTAGATAGTTGCTGCATAAATAAACTTCAAATTCAACTATTCCGAAATCCCGGTTGAACTACTCGGAAAACTTATGATGTGATGAGTTCTTTCGTCCTTTTTCCTTTTCAGCACATAATAAATGAACCGAGCATGTAACGGGTGCACAGTTAAGAACACAGACTTTTAAGGATTTTGTTTTTATTTACCTGGAATATTTGTCTTGGAGCAAATATGTTAGGCGAGTTCCATTCTACGTAATTTGGAGGGAATGTCTGAGATCTTGGCTCGATGAAGGTGTACTCAGGAGGCCTGCATAAAAGAAAAAGATTAAACAGTCTGATGAGCACATAGGTACTACATACAAATTAAATACTGAATTACTAATTATCCCCGCATCACATAAGAGTACGAAATAAAGTACAAACAGCAAGAAAGAATGTCTACAGAATTGGTAAACAAAACGATAGGATGGACATTTTCCAGGAGGAAACTGAGAAATCCCTTGACAGTTTTAAAAATGTTTTACTGTTATTTTCAATTAAACTCTGTTGAAATCATTATGTAGCTCGTTTAAAACCTCAGATTATTTCGTTTTCTACGGTAAATAACGCTGCTTTTGTATAAACTTATGTTTTCCCGCTTTCCATGTGTGAGTTCATGCTAGGATAATTGGGTTGGTTGGTAGACAGCGCTACAGTCTACTCGAAATAGACCGGGACCTACAGTTTTAGAGGCGTTACTGGACGGCTACAAACACACGTCTGCAGCGGGAACTCGAACCCACAGACTCGTGGATAATCGTGAATTTAAATTGCAGATTCCCACCAAATGCATATATTCCCCTCCCAATGAAAAATATATTAGCATAATACTTCAGTATCAACAATATTTAGTTTTATATCAAGTTCAATAACACAACGCAGAGACGATTGGCTAACCCAGTCTAAAACTTTGATCATACTCGAATGGGGCGCACCTGCCACCCAGAATTTCATATTGGGTCGACCAAAATTAATATTAAAGGGTGTAAAAACCGTTTCACTTTAGAAAAATGGGAGAGGCTGATTATCATTATTTATTCTTTTTTTTAAAGACGGAGAGTTAATCTTTTATACGCATACATATGTGTATGTGTCCCGTGAGAATATATGTCATGCGGAGCTTTCAACTCAATCTTTCTTGCACAAGATCTCGTTCTCCGATAAATAACAATTTCCCTCGGACGCTCGACACGCAGGTCTTGCTGCATTAGCATGACATTTTTAAAGTTATTCAAATGAGGACCACTTTGACATAATATGGACACAGAGAACAGAAAATAGATGCCGAAATAGTTAAATGGGATAGCTGCTGGAAGTCAGAACTATGAAAGAGGTGGTAGGAAACGAAATTTTTTATCACACAATGGTTTATATAAGACACACAAGAACTTGCAACACAGCGCGACCGAAAATATAGAAAGGTGGGGAAATTAGGAAGAATGCATAGTTCAAAATATGTCAGAAGACAGCAGAGATCTTAGTAAATAAATCTGATCGAACAGGTTTCCCCAGAAAGTTCAGAAAGTAAAAGGCTTATCGACAAGGTCCATTCAGAAGTTAACTCAGACCTATTAAAGAACTCATAGAAATCAGGGCACAGAGAGAGAATTTTTAGAGGGTCATATACAATTATAGGAAAAATTAATGGAGTAATTAGTCCCGATGTTACATTCATATATATTTTGTTTCCAGGACACCAAATAACCCAAGAAAAAGTACCGAAATTAATAGCATGGTAATAGCTAAGTTTGCTTTGCTTTATCAGAGAAGCCACTGTCTCTTTCGAAAAGTTCTGTCTCGTACATTTTCATTCAGCAAAGCTTCTCCCCTTTACTCCAACCGTATGATTTTAAAAAAATTCACTGTTGCAAGTAAAAATGATGTGTTATGGTCTGCAGGAACCCGGGAGGGTAACAAAAGAGAGTCCGAAGTTACAAGCAAACATCTTTGGTTGAATAAGTGGATTCACTCGGCAATCAAAACCCTTGAATATTTTGAAAACTTATTCAGTCATTGCCACAATGCACAACAACTATGACAAGTTATCCCAGGCGATTGTTTGACCAAACAGAAAGAGTTTGAAATTTAAAAGGAAAAAAATCGGATTTAAAAGGCCAGTAAAATTTCGAAATGCGGTGTGTCGTGGCACGCGCGGGGGAAAAAGTGAAAACGAAACCCTACGGGGTAATCACCTTAGACCAGGGGTGTCAAACTCGCGGCCCGCGACGAACATTTTTGCGGCCCGGCCATATATTGGCGCACAATAATATATATTAAAATACCGAAGCAGAATTATAATAAGATAGGAAGAATTCGCTAAAAGTTTTCTTAATTATACTCCTTTATTTGCTATCATTAAACAAAATGCGTATATTTATGTTGAATATACAGTAATTAGGTAAATAAACATACGTTTGTATTAATATTGATTTTTTTTGCAGCCTACCTATAGTTAAACCTTGTTTGTTTGGCCCAAGTTAGCCTTTGAGTTTGACACCCCTGCCTTAGACCGAATCCGATTATGATTCATAGAGAAAAAAAGCACCAACGACAGAAGTTATGCTATTCAATGAAATGAAAGATAGATAAGTCTCGACGAACAAAGGATATATATATATAAAAGAACACCAGAGTCGCTTATCTGTTCATAGGTAATGAGTTCAATCTAAGCGACCTTTCTAACAAACTTTCTTGTCCCTTCCTATCAGTGGCATAGTTAAGCCTCCCGTAATCGCATAAGTGCCCCAAATCAAAGGTGTGACTATGTGTTTTAGGGGATAGCTTACACCAGTGGTTCTCAAACTTCCCGTGGTCGAGAGCACACCGAAGTTTTTCAGAGAGCATGGCGGGCATAACCAATGGTTTTTGTATCACCTATGATATTTATTTACATAACAGAAAATTTTTTTATTCAACAGTACGGCACCAACCTTCTAATATTATTACAATGATTATGTTTTGAAAATAATAATTTTTTTAAAAAAAAAGAAGAAACATAAATAAAATTTTGATTATTTTGTTTTATAAGTAGGTACGGATATTAAATAATTACAAGATAAAAAGAACTTTTAATATACCATGTTTTTAAATTTTCTGTTGAATCATATAAACTTAACAATTCTATGTATTAATAAATACTTATTAAAAATTTTTGATGAATTATCCCATCAACTTGAAAGAAAATGAAGTTAACTGGAAGTTAACTTGCGTTTAACTTTTCGTTCCCGTCCCGGCCGATAGATGGCTGCACCAGTCTACAAAACAAAATTAACTTAAAAAGATTTCAATTCTGCTTAAAGATGGCTAAAAGTATTAAAATAATGCATTGTCATCGTGTTCTGAGCTATTCTAAAAGTTTCAAATGTCTAGCTTGTCGGGAAGTTAAAAATCGATTGAAAGATTTGTACCGGACAAACACACACACACACAAACAAACAAACAAACAAACAAGAAAGTTAGTTAATAAAAACATGGTAAATAAAGTAGTATAAATGGGATATTACTTATAAATACTTTATTTAAAATTTAATGAGATTTTTGACTATGAACTGAACTAGGTAATTTTTCGTAATTGGGAATATAAGATATTCCCGTTCTTAAGCAACCGTCCAGATGTTCATCAGTAAGTTGATATCTGCGTTTTGACTACTGAAAATAAGACCTCGCACAGATATGCTGAAACAAGTTAAGATTTTATTTTAAAGGAAGCCTTTTTAAGATTAGGAAATTTTTTACGGTCAACGATATTCTCATCAGAGAAAAGTTCTCATCAGACGAATCAGACAAAGAAATTAGACATAAGAATAAAGAAATTTCAAAATAAAGTCGGGCGTATTCCAACACCTTCGTGGGCACAGACAGGGTTGAGAACCACTGGCCTACACCTTCGAATAGTCGGCACGATCTGTGCATTAAAATAATATAAATATTTTATCTGTCGTCCCTTCGTCCACTTTATTTAACTATAATACATAACATTTTCCGAATGAGAATCATAACTATTCCAAGTACATGTTATCTTATAATCGTTTAAAACTTGTACAAGGTATTGTTGATATGTCTGGAGCGTAAAGGTCATCCTTTGCTTGCATATAGGACTTTAATTTTCCATCCTTTACAATGTCCGTATCTATGGAAACATAGTATTTTCATCTAACAATAAATAAGAAATTATTCATAAATAACGCAAGGCATACTCAGCTATTAAAATATAACCAAGTTATAGAATACCTCGTCTGTTGTGCCGCTATCTGAAAGTTCCACGTCATGGTGTGACAAGGCGGCAATGTCAAAATCTAAGGGGAATTTTTCTAAGGAGAAAATTGGGTAACTGCGAGTATCTTTTCCAAAATTTTTTTAATGAAAAGAGCTCGAAAGCGAAGATCCTTACGTCGTCTCAGTAGGGCGATAAAGCATTTATAAATATAACAATTATTTACCAACATTAGTTAATTAAAGCGGCAAACGGTGAGCAAAACATCTGGAGAGAAATAATACACACAGGCTAACCATACTCTCTGTCTGACAGGGACTGCCCTATATAATGAAGTGTGTTGACGACGCACTGAATCAAAAATTAAAACATGCACTAAATGTAAAACTTAATGAATGAAAATGCATAGTATTTTTCAAGAATTTTGAAGGCCACAATATTTTAATACTTTATCTAAACCGAGTTATGGAGTATATTATCTCTCTCGACGACAGATAGTCCTTCAACTAGATAAAAAAAAATATTTCAGGTAGTTTTCTCTAAAAAAACTACCGCGGGATATTAACGTAGGATTACTTATCGTTTTATTACCTCTATTTTTTTTTCTTTCAGTCTTTTTTTCTTTTTTTGGTATTCTCATTTTGGTATTTTTCTGTTTAACTGTTTACTGCTACTGAGTTTGACGTACTGCCAAAATTATAACTCGCGACGCAGGACAATTTTTTCTCTCCGAAAGACCGTTACTGAGGAACGTAATCCTACATTAAAAAAATGCGGTCTGAAGAAAGCGGAACACTGGCTCTGAATTAACAGTTAAAAGTCTGCTGCTCTAGCATAATTAATGTTTATTCAGTGTACAGGTGCCTCTAAGGTTACGCGCACGAATTTTAAGAGATATACGAACAGATCTTAGGGGAAATATTTGAAAACAAAAAGAATACTAAATGAGAATGGGAAAATTTTCATTGATTTCTTGAAAAGCTAACCAAACTATTTCCCTTTCGAAAATACAAAAAGTGATCATTTAGTTTTGTCGCCCTTGGAATACCTTAAAGTTAAAATATCGATAGGATAAACCAGTGTTTTCCAAACATTTTTTTGATCGCGGAACCCTCAGAACATTTTTCGAAGTTCACGGAACCATCTACATTTTTTTGTAAATAGACCCATTCCTCCCCTAAATTTAATGTAATATTGAATGAAGCGAATATTGTTTTAATACTTAGATTTTACTGAATTAAACATAAAAACATTAAAAATGTCTTCATGAAAACAAATATTAGTGATTATAAAAACAAAATTATAAATCAAAAGTACTGTGTTCGTCAGACTGTCTCGCGGAACCCCTAAATTGTTTGGCGGAACCTTATTAGGGTTCCGTGAAACACACTTTGGGAAACTCTGGGTTAGACTTTACGGTGGAAACACCCCCTTGAAAGAATCGCCTATAAATCTATAAATCAGAAGGAAGTAATAAGGCATGAGAAGACGCCTTTTTCCCACTAAAAAGTTCATAATACAGATATGTTTCTAATACAGATATGTTTCATCGCCTTAAATAATTTGCGAGGAGGTCAAAATTTTGTTGAGATATTTGTGATTTGGGGGTATTTTATATAAAAGGAGAATTAATCATGATCACGGGGTACTATCTAAAACAAGCGACTGGTCTGAAATGTTCTAATTTTCTTTTTTACACCTTTTCTTTGATCAACAGATTAACGTCTTATGGTTAATTTTGTTTTTGCTTTTAATAAGTAAACATCATTCATTTGAATATCCCTTTCTGAGCTGGTAAGAATTCTGCCATAAATCTAAACGATTCCCTCTTCTAAGGAATTTTTTTGCCGAACGAAAAGAATATTTTTCATGCACTAATGATATTCACATCAGAAATACAGGGCCATAAAATATGAGTAATTTATTTTGAGAAAATGATGTCTCACGAATGGTTAAATGCGGAACCGGGCCAATCTTCGTTCAGTCGAAATTAGAAATTTATGATAACAGGAAAATAATTAAAATAACAAACCAAAAAAAACTTTCAACTAAATAACTCTAGATGCGGCGGAGCATGGAATATGTACAGGGCTGGATGGAAAACTAAAATAACTTTGCCAAGGTCACACGTACAGAGAATACTGGAATGGGATTTGAAATTGGAGTGACGGAAATACAGAGCAGTCGCTAGTAGAGAATAAAAGCTATGCCGGAGATAGATATAAGTCAGATTAGATTAGGGATGCGACATCGATGTCGATGTTTTCACAACATCGATGTTTTGATAAAAACATCGATGTTTTAAACATCGATTTATTGAAGCCGATGTTTTTTTAACATCGATGTTTTGTGCTCGATGTTTTACGTTGTCTCGATGTTTTTTTTAATGAAAAAGTACCGTAATTAAAAAATTTACCACGTAGCATAATTTTCACACTCAGTAAATGTAAGTCTGAATTCTGAAAAGGACGAATACAAAAGGGGGAATGATTCCTTAGCAAACAGACAAATGGCAATTAACAACCAATGAACCAATCAGAGCGCTTGGAATGTTCCTGACACTCCAGAACCTTCCATGGGGTTTTATTTTACAAATAGTATATACACGAGTGCATCCATTTAAGTCTTTGATTTGTGCTGGTTTTATATAAGTTGACGTTAATATTATTAGTAAGATGCCTCCCAAAAGTACCGTTTGGAAATATTTTTACAAAACCTCTGACAAATTGGCGAAATGCAATATTTGCCTTAAGTCCCTCAAAACTTCTGGCAATACCACGAATTTATTTGGACATTTGAAGGCAAAACATGGCGGTATTTACAACGAGAATTTTGAGTCATCAATGTAGCCCAAAGCAACCAAGTTTTTGTCATTTGTGTCTGCCCAATCAGAGAGTAAAATTAAATCACCCCCTCCCCCCACGACTAACGGAAGTAGCATTAATGTTAGAGATTACTAAACCAGTTTTAAAACATGGATGTTCTAAAACATCGATGTTTCAAAACATCGATGGTTTTGGGGCGATGTTTTATTAGCATCGATGTTTTAATATTGAATATCGATGTTTCAAAACATCGATGTTTTGTTATCGATGTCGCATCACTAGATTAGATATAAGTTTCAGTTGATGATAACTGGGAAGGTCAAATAAATACGTTTATCGGTTTCGGATTTTTAAATTAAAAATCAATATATACTCAAAGTTATTTTCTTTTAGTAAAAGACTCGCAAATTTATTTGTAAGTAATGTGCTTCAGGAGAACTGAGTTTAATATCTTCTTCATAATCAAAACTCAATAACTCGAGGGAAATTTCAATATAGGGTCCTTTTCACTCTCACTATTGAACGAAATCTAACTTGAACAGCCACTACCATAAATTCAAAAACAAAATAAGCTTTGGACAAAAATACTGCGGGTACGTCAAGTTTAATAACTTATTTTGCAGCGAAAGAAATAAATTACATTAGGAATTGTTAGAAAAACCAATAACGAAAACCTTTCAGGATGGCGGTGTGAAACTGAGTAAACAAGAAAATGCTATTCATGCTATGTTGCCTGAAAATGAAATAGACTGTGGTTAAATTTAAATCGATATAAATACTTATTACAACTTAACTGAATCGTAAATTTTGCTGTTTTATTTTTTAAACGTTTTGCTTTGACATTACCGAACCTTGTTGTATTACAGACAAAGAAATGAACCGTATAAATCAGCAAACGCAAATTACCTTTCTCCATAAATCCAAAGCGAATATAAAACAGCCGATAATATAGAGTACAAAGAAAATTAATATAAAATACAGCAGTTCCGGTAGGAGAATTCTAGAAATTAAAAATATCTATACAGCATTTTAAGAAAGTAGTTTCTATTGAGAATTTTTCATTATTAGAGAGCAGTTTTAATCACAGACGTTTCCCAAAGAAAATTCCTTTGTAATGCATTGGACCAGTCCTGACTAACAACATCGTAAACTATATAAGATCTATGTCAGCACAGAAAATATCGCTCTCTTTCCAATCCCCCCCCCCTCCTTTTCATGTCATTGCTTTTTGGCACTATCTACATTTGTGTACAACTGTTTTAAAAAATGAAGCACTCGAAGAGTAAAATTAAATAAAGAATTTCTGTTGAGTACCTTCAGAATTTACTAAGAATTGCAACCACTTCCATCGAACCCGACAATGATGCATTTGTTTAAGAAGGAAAAAAAAACTGTGCGTGTGAACAAGGTGATGAGTATGAAGAGTAAAATTATATCAAAAATTTCTATTGAGTACCATCAGAAACTTCTAAGAACTGCAGAAACTTCCATCGAACCAGACATTGATGCGTTAGTTTTAAAAAAGAAAAAAGAAGAAAAAAACTGTGCTTGTGAACAAGTATTTTCAAAGATGAAGCTCTCGAAGAGTAAAAAATAAATAAAGTTGAGTACCTTCAGAAACTTATAAGAATCGCAAACTTCTATCGAACCAGACAATGATGCATTAGCTTCACAAAAATTTTGTGCGGTTCTCTGGATTATATAAATGAAACCCACCTCAGAGGCGATCCTCTTTCATTAGGGATGGGTATTAGAAAGCTAGAGACCGAATTTCCAAATAGCTACAATGCCGTGATAGCGTTCTATTTGTTTTTTATGTCATGTGTTTCATGTTTTAAAGTCTCCCCTGTAACATCCTGCTAGCCACTGGAAATAATAATATAAAAAATATTTTACAAAACAAAGTCAAATGCTCCACTAGTTTTATGCTTATGCTGCCCTCTTCTTTTACGCTATGGTAAAAAGAATTGATTCATAAATTAATTATATTAAATACATCATCTTGTATACATTAACTGTATGGGTTTTATATGATTTATATGCGATCCAGACAAGTCAAAATGTTGGACACCCATGCATTGGACCAATTGCCCTAGTAAGTTTTAACTTGAATCTCTGGATCCGGCAGCTTCTGTTAACCCCGACAGACGATCTGAACCATTACCGGTATTCCCTAGCTGAACTACCCTGTCGAAATTGTCACCCACCCTCGAAAGCGACCGGGTGTTTCTAGAAATCTGGCAGAAATCTGAAGCCGATTAAAAAAAAATATATATATATATATATATATATATATATATATATATATATATATATATATATATATATATATATACACTGATAATAGGTTAAGAGATTAATTTCATATCATCTGTGTATATAAAACAGTTCCGTAACTGACTAATGACCAAACCGCTGGACCTAGAGAGGGTTGAAATTTTGCATGGCGATTCTTCTTATAGTGTAGGGGTGCACTAAGAAAGATTTTTGAAAAGTTCTTAGATTTTTTAAATTTAAATTTTTAAGCTGTTTTTGTAACTTTTTTAAAGTTTTCATTTAAAATAATAATTTGAGAGTTATAAAATTTATATCACGAGAAAGATCATAAAAATTCCTTCAAAATGAAATATTTTTCGAATCTTTACCTCCATTTTCTGATTTTTGGTGAATTTTTAAAGATTAATTTTTAGAATTTAATTTATTAAATGCTGATCACGTGGTTTGTTTTCTTTTTGTGATACTTTAAACTAATTTTGCGTCACATGCATAACAATGACACAAATTGACAAATAAAATATATTTTTTCTTTCTCATGCGGCAGACGATTGGATATTATCCAAAAAAATATTAAAATACAGTAAAAGAAATGTTCCGCAAACTGTACTATATTCTTTATATTCTATTAGATATAATTTGAATATTTTCTTCTACATAATTTTGTCTATAAAAGTATCCGTTACGATTATATATATATATATATATATATATATATATATATTTGGCATTAATCGCATACATTGACCGTTGTATTTATTATAAATATTTTTTTTGCATTAATTGCATACATTGACCATTGTATTTAATTTGAATGTACTCCGTAGCGAAGCACGGGTATTCAGCTAGTCATTTAATAAATTGTAACTCTGGACCAGTGGTTCCGAAAACAATGGTCCACGGACCGGTGGGTATGGGTAGGATAATTGTTGGGGGTCCAGGGGACGAGATTTGTCTTCTCAACTAAAATGTTTTTAAAATTAAGTGCCTATTTGGATCTGGAAAAAATTATTGAAATAATATAAAAATTAAAATTTGAACAACTCAAATTTTGAGAGATATCAGTTGAATTCTTGAGATAACTCAAACGAAAGAGGTTAATAGGTTATTGTTTGTTTATCATAAATAATTATATTTATTTTTTAATGCACAAGGCACTTGTTCTGGGGACACATAAACACCGCGAGACTTGTTGGTTATTTGTTTGTTATTTGTTTGTTGGTTACTTGTTGGTTACTGTCCCCAGTGGGTGAACCAACATTACTCCCTATGAAAGGTCAGTACAGAAACATCCGTGCCTAAGCAAGGACTTGGGCTGAAATCCACGCGTTGGCCGTTTCCTGGCTAACCTTAATTATATTTATGCAGAATCAAATAATAAAATGCCGCTTGATGGTTGCTTGTCTTTTGCAAAGCTTGCCACTGTGGGTACTTTCAACAGTGATATGTTCAAAAAACAAACAACGAAACATCCATCGCACAACTATCAAAATATTATTACAACATAATCATAATTAAGATTACAGTTACTTTTAAATGAAAAATATCGGAATCGTGAATTGTGAAATTGCTATGCTGCGATAATTAATAAATGCAATAATTTTATTTAAAATTTTTAAGTTTTGTTTCTGGAAAAAATATTGTATTAACTTACGAACTAAGTTCATATTTATTTGAATAATAATTCGTTTTTTAGTAGAAATCGGGTAGTTGGAATAACGAGCTAGAATATTGCACCTTTCCGTCAGGCGAGAGAACAGAGGAGAAAAAAAAAACCCCATCAGATCCTACTACCATAAATGTAATTAGAGTTACAAACAAGGCAGAATGGAGAAAAGCAAGGAGCGTGATAATTCTCCTTCATTCTAAGCTGAAGTTTTGGATGGAAAGAAAACGAAAACGAGTGATACACCTTCGATAAGAGTGATTACACCTCCGCAGAGTAATTTTCCCGAAATCTGCAAATTTATGAAGTGTATTCACTGGCCTGAGAAATCACACGCAACTCTCCTCTCCCCGCTAACAAACCAGACGTTCGTTTGAGGCACGGATCGATGGTTGCATTTGGAAACTCTTTTGAAACTCAAGCACAGAATATGTCATATATCAGGATGGGTTGAATAAGCCTAGAATCTCGAAACGTGAATCGCGAAAACACCCGATAAACTGAAGAATAAGCTAGGCAAGACAAACTCACGACGAGTTCGTTTTTGCCGTCAAATTTTCCGAAGGTAGAATATATAGCAGTAGCCTTAGTGCTCCAAACGCAATCCGATCAAGTCATAAAGCCGAAGGCTTAATTGGGGCATACAAGCCGAAGGCTTTGTATGGGTGTTTCGTATGTAACAGATACGATCAATTGACTGTCATTTACATAGACAATTTTCGTCCAGATAGATAGACGAAAATGGTTATGGGGAACAACTAAAATGTTGTTGTACTTATGCCCCCTGACCTGATATAAACCTAGCCAAGTCCACTGAAAGCCACAAGGCGAATGGATGCAGCCCCTGTATCGCTCACGGCTATTGGGCACCACAAAGGTTGGAGGCCGGTGCCATCCCGATTTGGACCGAGAACCTCCTGGGGCGACATCTGGTGGGCTTTTACCCTCCTTCTACATTTACTAACCCAACGGAGGGACTTTTTGACCTCTAGACTTTACGTGCTCATACCCGGGACAAGAACATTCAGTGGTTCTTGTCTGTATTCGAACCAAGCACCCTCCCCCTCCCCCCGCCCCGAAGGCCCGGTTGCCGAATTCCAATGCGCCAACCGGGCCCATCAAAAATGTAATGACTAGTTACAGAGAGAGTCGAGGGGTTCGTTTGTTTCGATATTTTATTTCAGATGCTATCTTTCAGAATTCTCTGTCGTTGTTCACTCCGTTGATAGATGGACTTTGGTCATAGTAGGATGACATAGCACAGTATTCTTGCCCTGTGAGAAAGAATCTTTCCCACTGTATGTAACAGATACGTTCAAATGTTATGACACTGTAACAACTTCTGGCAAGCGACAGAGGCGTTTAGATTGATTTAGTGGCAAATAGTAAGCAATGTTCGAGTGGTTTCTGAAGATTAAAAAACAGGCCAGAATTTTGCTAAAACTTGACAAATTTAATATTGAACTAAAACTTAACAGATTGAACAAATTACAGCTGAACGAGACCTCTGGTTACAAAATACTTTAACAGCGGTTTCGCTCCCCAACTAGTTTAGTTTTCCGGGAGGCAGAATTTCGTGTGGCCGCTATGTCCAAATCTCAAGGGGACTCTCTTTTAAAAAAACAAAGATTTTCCATATATATCTTGCTGAAAATTCCTTAGCTGTGACGTAGGAGTCTTCTGAGAAAACGTTTGTTTTCGAGAAAGGAGCGTGGGATTAGCTCCCGATGACAGGCCTCGGTTCGATGGGTCGTTAGTGAAACTTTTTGTCTTCTGTAATGTCAAAATCTCCGAATAACGGCCACCAAGTGACAGGTTTAGGAGTCCCCCAAGGTGGTCGATGATTTTTAACACACTGATTTTCCTCCCACTCTTGGCATGGACGTTTGTAGCCGTTCGGAATCGGCTTTAAGCAGTAGGTCCCGGTCTAATTAGCCCTCGTATAGCAAAAAATGGCCGTAGCGTTCTAAGCCAAACCTCAAAACCAAATCCCAAGATTTTGGGAAAGATGAGACACGGGGGATTAAGGCTCCCGGCCCAAAGAATTCGATAGGGGATACAATGATCGTTTATTCAGCCGGACAGATGTTTTTTGAATTCCCTGCTGCAAGTGATTGTCCTACAAGGTTTTACATGCAGCCACAACCCCAGTCTGTTATTCAAAATATCCTGAAGCACGCGGTCATTCAATCATGCACCCAGATACGGACCCACGAGTCGCTTGAACTAAGAAAGAAAAATAACAGATTGGGAAAAAAAATTCCATCGTTGATCTTCGCGGCTCAAGCCTATTGTGTTAACAAATACTGACATCACGGTCTGCTGAAGTGAAAGGCACTAAACTCGACAGACAGCCGTTGGAATTAAGCAACTACCACTCATTAATGCGTTCCACGAGGGCTCCGAAGCACGCGACAGCCTAATTAGGCTTGGCCGCAGAGCAAAAAGGCCATTGTCTCCACTGAACCCTCTTTAACTGCACACCACTGGAAAAATGAAAAGGAGAGACAGTACTCGCAATACTCTCAAATCATAGGAAAAGCACGTTTCAAGACTTAACACAGAAATGAACTTTCTTATAATTTTCTAATACTTTTTTTTTTTTAAACCAAAGAGGGAAGGGTTTTTATTTTTATGTGTATGTGCGTGTGTGAAATATGTCACATTTCCTAAAAACGGTTCGAATAGGAATTTCAGTGGCAATAACTGTAGTTTGTTAAGGTGTGTATACATATAGCAGACGAAATGTAACAAACAATCTCAACGAACAAATTCGGCGTTCGGTTTGAAATTCGGTTGGCAGTCCACATTTACAAACCGGAACCTTGTGCAGCCGTTCGTTCCCTTTTCGCATAGGCGTAGCGTCAGGGGGGGGGGCGTTCCCCCCTCCCGCAACTTAATTTGAAATAAATTAAAACGTTAATAGAAGTTCAGTTAAAATCGAAAAATTGTAGATAACTTTTTAAAAAGTTTTTTTCCCCGCTTTTTCAAACTATAAAACTGAAGATTCCGATTATGTCTTTAGCCTTAACATAGTTTTTAAACAATGATATGATCCATAACAAAAATTCGATGCTATATTTTTTTTCTCATTTTATTTATATTTATTTTTCTGATTGTGTAACTTTTGAATACTACTCAAACATCAATTCTATCATTATTCAATTAAAAAAATCATAATATTTCATATTTTAAGGACCGCCAGGCAGTCAACGCGCGGAGAAGGGCCCTAACTGAATTCAATTCGTGCCTCCCCCCGCCCCAACGTTAGAAGCACGCTACGCCTATGCCTTTTCGTGTAGAGAATTGGTATAACTGAATGAGTTCAAACGACAAGAGAATGGCTCCAATCCATTCTGTATCACGGAACTCAGTTTCCGATAACAAACAACGAAATTTAGTTTCGTCCTCGAAATGGTATTTCCATGCATAAAGGCGCGAAAAGCCCCGGGGGGAGGGGGCTTACTACGAAGTTATTTGACAGAATGGACGCGTATTCATATCACTGTTTTCCAAAATCTTCTGATAAGAATGTCGTGGGGACTTAGTGCATGTTTTGAGACATGCTTTGCGCAATTATCTAAATAAATGTCACCTTTTTCGTTCTTTCAATTCAGGGTGTTTTGCGATCTTTGTGAGTATAATGCAGGAGTGTCCAACCTTTTAGCTTCCTTGGGCCGCAATGAAAGAAGACGAATTGTTTAGGGCCACGCAAAAATATACCTCACATTAAAAACAGTTGATGAGTAAAAAAAGTATAATATACAGTAATATTTATTTCATTACAAATTTTATTAAAGATAACTGAAGGAGTCATAAAATTAATGTGATTCAAAAATTAATGTGATCTCAAATTCAATTGGCATTGAATTTGAGAAACTAATGCATTAATATCTGGGTCAAATGAAGTGGTCGCAATTCTCAGAGAGTTCTCAAGATGTTCATCCGATATTTTGATTCTAATTTGACTCAGCGTGCTTCACTCTTGTGCATACTAATTTTAATATCATCACAACTATGAAATATTAAATCTGTAAAAACTTCACATTTCATTTTTGTAATGAAATTAATGTACAGAAATTAGATACGGAATTTTGTATAGAATTAAAGATATTTCAAATGATGTATTGTCGATCTGTTGAATGAACAAAGTGGTATCTGTAATGGCCAGCTGCCACCATCGCTGAGGCGGGCTATCGATATTTTTTTCGCTTTAAGCTCGCTTCCTGGGCCGCACTAGTACTTGCTTTGGGCCGCATGCGCCCCGCGGGTTGGACACCCCTGGTAAAATGTAACGTAAGCTTTTATATAATATGGTAAAAGCTGATTTTAAATTAGTATGATTTATATTAAAAAAATAATTTTAAAAAAATACCAATAAAATAATCATTTCCATACCCTTTAATTAGACTTTAATATATCCTCGAAATCCAGGCGCTATCTAGACATTATATAGGATTTGTAAAGCAAAGCAGTAGCGGACAGAAAAGATGAAAGAAGAGATGAAAACGGAAATATGATCAATAACTAGATTCATTTACGCTTTGAAATTTATTCAAGAAAGTAGCAAGGATAATCAATGAAACCATACTAAAAAATACGAATTTGCCTTTTCTTTATTCAAAAAAATAAGGTAAAAAAAAACTAGGACATTGTGTCACAGTCTCGCTACTTTGGAAGGGCATCGAGGAAAGGAAAACCTTTACATCTTTGAACGAGCCGATCGGCCTACGAAATTTGCATATATGGCTACATTCCAGAACCGCTGTGCGCCTATTCAAAGCCAAGGATACCGAAAACAAAAGATGAATTGAGTTGACACATGCTATATAATACAATGTGAAGGTTTCTCACCAACGTCATTTCTATTAATCTGCAAGTAACAAACGCAAAGATTCTTGTATGCTTTGATGAGTTCCATTCAAATACGGTCAACTTCTATTTATAGTAATTTCCATAAAATACAATGAGTTTTCACTGTATAAGGATATAGTTAAATGTTTTTATACAATACAGCAGTAATCTTTCGTTAAACTTGCTCAACTGTTTAACTGCCCGTTCTAAACCAAGAAGTATTTATTTTTAATAATAATATAAAAGGTAGTGCATTTCATTGAGAACGTAATCAAGTAACACAAAACTAATATGGTGCATCTGTATACCCTACACACATGCCAATGAATACGTATTATTATTACATTCATGTCCTTTTTTTACTATTAAATGTACTTATGTAAAATGCTAATCAGTACCATATAAATTTACTGTCATAAACGAATGTCATGCCAAACTACCAGATTGGAGCGTTTGAGATTACAGCATCTTATTTCTTTGACTATTCATTACTCATAAACCACGTTTCATGCACAAAATTATTCAAAATTATTGTATAAATTGCCTACTCGCTACACGTAACACATAAATTAATATTGTTTTTGAAGTGGTATTTCATCGCCAAGATCATGTATTTTTTGGCAAACTTTCCAATATCCTAAAGATTTCTGGTGTCATGCATTAATTGTGAAACTACAGTCATGCAAGTTATGCAGTCACACAGTACACAAGAGACTTCGATTTATAATTAAAAAACCTTGAACAGTCCGATATCTTTTTTAATTTACATAAATTTCAAATTTATGATGATACTGTTAACAACACAAATTTAAAGAGAGGAAAAACGGGATTCACTCCATTTT
Organism: Dolomedes plantarius; assembly: GCA_907164885.2. NCBI lineage: Eukaryota > Metazoa > Arthropoda > Arachnida > Araneae > Dolomedidae > Dolomedes > Dolomedes plantarius. The sequence continues at coordinate 24,641,564 of OU015492.1, read as the reverse complement.
GAGTTTATTCACATTTTAAGTTTACCTATTTTATCTCTCTCTCTTTGACACACTTCTTCATTAAATCAACAAACCTTTTAAACTGAGACGTTTAACATTTGAACCGTTAATATAGCTCACTAGGTGGATGATGACAGCTCTAGAAAACAAAATGTAGTTTAATCAAGTTTACTCGTTCTCCTAAAGTTTGCCATAACCAGTTCGATATTAATAGCTTGGTCCTTTTCAAGTTCCGTGTTAGCCGTGACTTGCATAATGCAAATTCCAAAACTAAAGAATGGTCTTCCTTAATACCATAACTGGGAATAAAATTTATTTTAAAAATATTAATTTAGTGTTGAAAATTAATAATTGATGTGTCCAACATATCTTCTACAAATTAACAAATATCGTATCAATCAAATGCTAAAAATTCTTTGCTGTTTACGTTACTCAAAGAAAGGAACCTCCGGACCTTTACTTTTTAAAATTGTAGAGTTTTAACACATCATCACAATCAGTGTTACGCTTTAAGGCTTCTGTGTACTAACTCTATTGGATTCGCTCACCTCAATGTTAACCTATGGAGAAAATGTGTCTAAGAATTGACGACTTGGATTGAAAGATGATTTTTCTTAATTGTACTAGAGAAAGAAATTTGACACCTTGAGAAATTTTTCGTTTTTTTTTAAAAAATATGCAAGTAATGTTTTAAAATTTAAATTATTCGGGGGGAGGGGTTAATCTGGTATAGTGTGTTTTAAACGCTCATAAATTCTTTTGGTAAACGCAATTTATAAAATGAATCCCGTTGCAACGTGAAGAAAAGTTCAGGCTATCCAAAAATACCTTTTTTAACGTAGGATTACGTTCCTCAATAACGGTCCTCCGGAAAGAAAAAAATTCAGAGCGTCGCGAGTTATAATTTTGGCAGCGCGCCAAACCTAGTAGCAGTAAAATAGTTAAACAGAAAAGTACCAAAATGCGTCGAAAAAAGAAGAGGTAAGCAACGAAAAGTAATCCTACGTTAATAACTTGCGGTAGTTGCGTTAGAAGAGAAAGACTACCTGAAATATATATATATATATATATATATATATATATATATATATATATATATATATATATATATATATATATATATATTTGTTTTTACCAGCAGTTATGTAGCTGCAAATAGTAGACACATTTTCTCCATAGGTTAACATTGAGGAGAGCGAATCCAATAGGGTTAGTACACAGCAGCCTTAAGACTGCTGGGTAGTAGTCATAAATTACAACAGTAAATTTTTAAAAGGGTTTAGTTTAGGGTTCAATTTAAAAAAGATTTAAGGCTGCTGGGTGGAAGCCGTATTGGATTCGCTCAGCTCAGTGTCAACCCATGGTGAAAATGTTTCCAATAATTGTCGACTTGGATTTAAAGATTTCTTTTAAAAATAGTACTCCGTAATAGAGAAAGACACTCTTTACCCTGCTATCGTATTCATTTTACAGATGTCGCCCATCGAAGGAAATAATGCGCGTTTCAAACACAGTATACCACATTTTTTTACCATGTTTTTATTAACTTGCTTTCTTGTGTGTTTGTTTGTGTGTGTGTGTGTGTTTGTCTAGTACAAATCTTGCAATCGATTTTTAACTAACTTCCCGACTAGCTAGACATTTGAAACTTTTAGAATAGCTCAGAACACGATGGCAATGCATTTTTTAGTACTTTTAGCCATCTTTAAGCAGAATTAAATTCATTTTCAGTTATTTTCAGTTAATTTTGTTTTGTAGACTGGTGCAGCCACCTATTGGCCGGAAAGGGAACTAGTCAAATGGAACAAGTCAAACAAGTCAAATGCAAGTTAACTGCCAATTAACTTCCTTTTCTTTCAAGTTGATGGGATAATTCATCAAAAAAATTTTTTTTAAAGTATTTAATAATACATAGAATTGTCAAGTTTATATGATTCAACAGAAAATTTAAAAACATGGTATACAAAAAGTCTTTTTAGCTTGTAATTATTTCAGAATTATTTAAATTTTAAAAAATATCGTTTGCGTCTCTTTTAAAGAATGAAAAAGATAACCTAGTAAAATATTTCTACCTCTATTAATGAATACAGCTACAAATAATTACAAGATAAAAAGAACTTATTGCATGCCATGTTTTTAAATTTTCCGTTGAATCATATAAACTTGACAATTCTATGTATTAATAAATACTTTTTTAAAATTTTTTGATGAATTATCCCATCAACTTGAAAGAAAATGAAAATAATTGGAAGTTAACTTGCATTTAACTTTCCGTTCCCGTCCCGGACGATAGATGCCTGCACCAGTCTACGAAACAAAATTAACTGAAAAAGAATTCAATTCTGCTTAAAGACGGCTAAAAGTATTAAAATAATGCATTGTCATCGTATTCTGAGCTATTCTAAAAGTTTCAAATGTCTAGCTAGTCGGGAAGTTAGTTAAAAATCGATTGCAAGATTTGTACTGGACGAACACAAACAAACAAACAAGAAAGCGAGTTAATAAAAACATGGTAAAAAAATATTTAAAGTCCAAGTCGACAATCATCGGAAACATATTCTCGAGAGGTTAACATTGAGCTGAGAAAATCCAATAGGGTTCCAGCACTCTAAAAGCATGATTTATTAATAAATGTTTCGGAGCGGCACATTAATATAAATAACCATAAATATGTAGAGGGACCAAAATAAATTTTTTTAATTAGAGTAATCGAAAAGATACATAATTTGATACAATTTAATATGCGATTTGATACGATATACAATTAGATAAAGATGCTGGATAGCTACGATCATTTTATTATATTCATAATTTCGGTATAACAGTTTTATTTTTAACTCCATATATTAATTGTATCAGTGCATAATTTACGGCATTAATAAAGTGATTTTCTACAAAATTTCCAGACACATTTGAATACCATGCATGGAAAATCGATGCCAAGCGTGTTGCATATGCCCTGCACGTGTTGCGAAAGTTGGGGTGCATTGTAAATAAGAATTTATGGACAATCTCTTCAGCACAACTTACGACAATACAATGGCTTACACAATTCATATACTTTTTATGAGACATCGCTTTTCAAAAGAAGGTACTTTTTATGCATATATTTACACTCATAAACGACCATGAGGGGAAAAAGTGATGTTTGATGAATATAAGCACGTAAAATCATCACTAACTAACAATACAAAAATTTGAGGTATTGTCACAAAAAGTACGTGTTATATATATACATATACATACATACATATATATATTATATTATTTTTTTAAAATTTCCAATGGCAAGGCAAAATACCAATACATATAAAAAGATAAAATGACAGTACAAAGATATAAACATGTACATGAGATGGCGAAACTGAAAATAGGGTATAAGACCGAAGTCATTGCCTTAAAAGTTCTCTTGCTTCCCAATACCTTGAGAACACAGTGGGTCCGCGGAGGGCCCCACATCGAAGCAAGTGGTCCCAGCCCATCTCTTCTCCAGTATCACAAAGTGGACAAAAAGGCGTTGTGGAAAGGCCTATACGTTGTAGGTGAGCAGAGAGACAATAATGGCTCGTAGATAAACGGATGGCCGCAACTGCATCACGTCTAGGTTTGTCGGCAATTGAAGAAGAGCTTACCCTCCCCCAACTTTTAAGAGCTGTGCGAGTCTGAAGATCCCGCAATGAGTTAGTTTTACATAGATTTTTCAGGAACAGTTTTATTTTCCGAAAGGAAGTTGATGAATTTGGATGTTGTAGTATATTCGCACCCTTTTTTGCAAGGGAATATGCTTGTTCATTACCCCAGACACCACAATGAGCAGGCACCCATTGGAGAACGATTCGTTTTCCCCTCAAATTCAAACTTCTCAAAAGCTCTTGACATCGAGAATATATATATATATATATTTGTGTGTGTGTGTGTGTGTGTGTGTGTGTGTGTGTGTGTGTGTGTATATACACTATCTACCATTAAGGCTGCTATGTACTAAGAAAAAAAATCGTATTTCCCTTTTCCTCTTCTTGCAGACTCTTGTGGGAGGAGTCCAGTTGACAGTTCGAGAATTCCACCCCCCTTAGGATTGACATTTTGAGGGATTGTAATGGCTCTCTCTATAGAGGGGTTAAGCGCTGCCCCCAAATTTTCTATTTAAAATATATTTTTGTCAAGTATTTACAGGTACATAAATGCTGATAATCAAATAAAATTGGTATTGTTAGATAGCCTGAACTTTTCTGCAAAGCGCTACAGGATTCATTTTACAAATTTCGTTCACCGAAGGAATTTATGAGCGTTTAAAACACACTATACCAGATTATTCCCCGAATAATTTAAATTTTAAAATATTAATTGCATTTTTTTAAAAAAAAAACGAAAAATGTACACAAATGTAAAATTTCTTTCTGTATGACGGAGTACAACTTAAAAAAAAAAAATCTTTGAATCCAAGTCGGCAATCCGTGGACAAATTTTCTCCATAGGCTAACATTGAGGTGAGCGAATCCAATGTGGTTAGTACATAGCAGCCTTAAGTGTTTGGACACCTGTAATATTAAGGAAAAATAAAATTTATTCATATTCAATCGTTGGTAGAGCCTCCACGAGAGGCAATTATAGCCTCAACCCTCCGGGGCATGCTTTCAAGAAGTCCTTCTATGACGGCTAGTGGTATTTTCTTCCCCTCAGATTGGAGAAGATGTGTAAGTTCCTTCACCGATTTTGAACGGTTGTTGCAACCCTTAATTCGGCGATCCAACTCGTCCCAGAGGTTCTCGATAGGGTTCAGGTCTGGGCTCTGGTCAGGCTAGTCCCTTCGATTAATCCCACTGTCACAATACCAATTCATGGTGGACCTCGCAACATGACAGCTGGCGCTGTCGTCCTGGAAGTATCATCGTTCCAACCCGTAAAACTGGCACAACGTGGGAAGCACACTGTCATCCAAATTAGTGCAGTAGACGTCGGCGTTGACCTTACCATGATTTGAGACCAAGCCAGACGCAGAACCTGCAATCCGAATGGTAGAAGATGAACCTTTATTCGTCGCTCAGGGAAACCCGTTACCACTGATCTACGGTCCACTTTCGACGTGCTTTGCACCACATTAATGGCGCAGCGCGGTTGGACTTTGTGATCAAAGGCTTATGGGCGGCAGCACGACCATAAAAACCAATCAGATGTGCTTCCTTACGGATGGTATTCATTGAAACAACACTCCCGGGTGCCCGTTGAAACTCCTGGAGTATGTGGGCCACCAGTTGGGTGCGGTTCTTCCGAATTTGTCTGCAACCGTCGCAACCGATTTTTTCCGCAACCATCGGTCTCTATCTCCCAGTTTCGTGGGTCTGCCGACTCGGGGTGCATTCGGACAATCACTGCTCACCTTCCACTTCTGAATCACATAGGCCACTGTCGATTTTGGGAAATTCAGTTCGTTTGATATTCCCTTAAGGATCGGCCATTTCTGTGATACCCGACGACTTCACCTTTCTTGAAATCAGATAACTTTCCACTTCATGGCATTTTGCATGCGATTAATGCCAATGTTGTCTCCTATGCGATATTTAACGGCGAAGGGCGCGACGTATATCAGGACCGCAGATATCGTCATTTGCATGGGTGTCCAAATACTTATTGGATACCAGACATTTATTACTATATATATATATATATAGCGTAGGTATGCGGCAAATTCGGAATGCAAAAATCGACGATATTTCTGCATTCCGAATGGCAACGGCTGCAACTACCAGGTGTAAACATTAGCGGATGTCCGCAATTTGCAACTGCGTGTTCAACATGGATTTACGCACTGAAATCGGGAATGCTCAAAAGCAATCTGCACGATCAAGTGACAATTGGGAACAGTTTCAAGAAATAAAGCGGAAGAAGATATAATTCATTAAAAGAGAGCATAAATGATCGCGAGGTTAGGCTTAACCGTCACCAACATAGCAACCAATAGCCAGAAATAGTTAATTTTCTACACTTTTTCCAGCACTTGCTGAATTTTTACTCCATTTTATAAGTGAAGAAATTTCCCCAACAATTTATTATTTGATATGATTAAGTGTAGATATCTGAATTGTGAACAATACTACATACAGAGGGTGATGTAATCTACACTATATTTAGTACTTGCTGAATTATTAGTCCTTTGTTTCAGTGAAAAATTATATCCCCAACAATTTCTTATTTGATGTAATGATAAAGTTTAGATATCTTAATTTTGAAAAACAGTACATAGAGAGAGGGATGTAATTTATAAAATCATTGGTGTTGGATTTCTCAATCTTACGTAATAGAAATTCCCATTTTTTTCATCACGGTGTTTTAGAATCGGCCTTATAGAGAATACCCCTTAACAACATATTTATGATGACAGTTAATGGTAACATTCTTTAGATATGTTACTTTCAGTTGAGTTGTTTCGCAAAAGAAAATATAAAACTAAAAGCGACCATGCTTGTCGCGCAGCGGCTAGTATATATGTATATAATACTCGTAATTTATGCATACGTGGGTTGTCTGATGGACAAATCTAAAACAATTCAAGCAAATTGAGATGAAATCGACAAAGATATATTCATGAAGTATTTTATTTCAGAAGACTTTTATGATTCAAGGCATTTAGAAAAGCCCAGTTTTTACCGTTAAATTTAATAAACAAGTATATCCGCTTTCTGAAATTCTGCTTTACGCCATTTCATTTTTTTGAAAGACCTACACTCATTAGTTTCTGATTCCGTTCAGCAAAAGAAAAGAGATGAGAATCTAAGCTTTAACGAAAACATACGGAAACAGCGTCTTGGGTTTCTCCTCAGACGTTACGAGATCTACCAGCCCCGATGGATTCCCACGACGACTCTCTTCCTGTCTTCCCCACCATCCGCGACCCCCGAATCGGACGAACACCATTGCCAGGTTTTTACGTAGACCCCCTGTCTCACCAGCTCTGGTTAATGAATATATATATTTTTAATTTCCCTGCTTATACTCTAAATATAAGCGTTTTGTAGTTTTATGTGCCATTTTGATATGATTAGGTAAGTTATGGTATGGATCTAGGCACGGAGAACAAATTTTCACGAGTAAATTAAATTAATAACTACTTCGTTTCACACCATTGCGTTCAACAAATGTTTCACATGACCGCTCTACTTTCGGATAGCGAGGGAAACCGGTACATCTGTTTCCTCAACGCTATGTACTTCCATTACTAAGCAAATTTCGTACCCATGTAGGTGTATACTATTCACCTGCATTTCTTATACGACAGTTTGATTTCGCATAAACGCTCTGCTTATAAACAGATAGAGAAATCTTTACATCCATATTCTATACATTTGCTGCTGTTCAACGTCATTGATATGCGTACACACGTGCTGAGTCGTTATTACCTCGTCATTCAACAGAAACTATTCCAGATTAACTTTTTTTTTTTTTTTTTTTTTGGAATAACGGCCTATAGATCAGTGGTTCCTAACTTTTAGTTGATCGGGGACAACAAAATATTTTTTTATTAAAAAAATCGTGCGGGACCCTCTCCCAACTAATCCTTTTTGAGGCAAAAATGGGTTTTATTTTCGAAATAAACAAACTATGTGTGATAAACAACTTTAATAAAAAGTTACAAATAAACTGAATAACAAGTTGAACGTAAAAGGAAACTTAATAGCAAACATAAAATCCTACGAAAACTTCAGCTTGCAGTTACTAGCTGTAAAATGGCTGTGACGCTGCGTGTTCCTCGTCACAGAAAATATATTAGAAATTTTTAAGCAGAACAAGGGATTTTTTCTTACTCAAACCGTCAGAATGCGGGAAACGGGAATTTTTAGAATTGGTACAAAAAATTGGGAAAAAAATTTTTTTGCCACCAGTTTTATGAAGTTGTTCAAATTCACGGTCTTTTTGAAACGATGAAACCAATTTTTATTTTATCTCTCCTGACCTCGCGGACCACTACTTGGGTTTCCGCGGACCATTGGGTTCCAGCGGACCACCGGTTAGGAACTACTGTTATAGATAGATGATATCCTAATGGTGAGATTTTTCCTAACACGGAATAATTCCGACATTTTTGTATCATACTTGAACAGCGGCATAATAGCATTCTCAAAGAGCAGAAAGTGGACGACTCACAACAATCAGGGGGCCACTGGAGAAAAATATAAATTACGGCAGGCCAAATGTCATTTCGGAGGGAATTTTGATGTCTGCTGTGCTAAACTGCCTTCCTCAAATATCAGATTTTAACTTTAAAATAATTTTAAATATTTAAATTTAAATTATTTAAAATACTTAAAAATAAATATTGGATCCTCAAAAAAAGACCGCATTATAAATATAGGAGAAATTGTTTAATTGATTTTTCAGAAAATTGCATTCTAAAATTGTTTGCTTAGTGAAAAATGAATTTGAGCTGTATTATCTATATACTGTACTATAAAACTGTTCCGTAACTGGCTAACATACAACGCACAGACCAAACCGCTGGACCTAAAGGGCTGAAATTTTACATGGCGATTCTTCTTATAGTGTAGGGGTGCACTAAGAAAGATTTTTGAAAAATTCTTCTCAGATTTTTTATATTTGTTTTCTTAGAATATATATATATTTGTTTTTTTACATCAATTGTATACATTGATCGTTGTATTTATTATACATACATATACACACACATATATTTATATATATTTATGTCTTTTGGCATTAATTGCATACATTGACCGTTGTATTTAATTTGAATGTACTCCGTAGCGAAGTGCGGGTTTTCAGCTAGTAATGTATATATGTTTTGCAAAAAATAAAAAAAAATTAAAAAAAAAACTTTTAAAATCAATTTTTTTTGCATTTAATACCTTCAAAGAAAGCAGTTTTAAAACGCACTTTTTTAAATCCCTGTACATATAGTAAAAATACATTTGATTTTTGGAAAATTTAATAAAAAAAATTTCGAAAACTGAACAAAATCAGTTTAATTTGCAAAATGAAATCCTATTTGATTCCACAAAATATGTTTATGTTACGAAACAAAACATTAAATTCGTTCTCTTGATAATGAAAAAAAGGAAAAATTTAACGAGATGCTTGCGGATAGGCACTTGATGCAGCAATGGCAGTAAAATCAACGTCGTTTCGGATAATGACACACGAAAGAAGAGAGATAACATTCACAAGACAAATCGGTTAAGTCCACTTTTTGAAATCTTTGTGACAAAGCACTAGATGGACTCTTTAACTTTTTACATTTATAATTAATTTCGCAAACAATAAGGATGAACACCACTCAATGACAAAAATTTTTTGGCCATCGAATAGTAAGTCACTTTTTTCAGAATCCAGTTAAGTCCACACTCTAATGCAAATCTTTGCAATAATGCCATTCAAACGAAGAGTCAAGTACTTGATAACAACGGTAAATCGTTTAGTATTGTTTCATAATTTTTTTAAAAAATAATTGAGTCAGTGACTGTCTAACTGCCGCAAAAGTAAGCACTCGTGAATTATTATACAATTATTTCAATGTTTTTTTCTGTCATAAAATAACAATTTGAAGACTGAATTGGATATTTTTTTCACTTGCCAAATCGGTTAAGTCTCTCAGTCACGTAAAAATTGCGATAATAATAACGAATACACTAAGGATATTCTGTCTTATACATTTTATACGTCGTTACATAAAAGCTCTATCTGCAATGATACATTCTAATCAATGCTCATTTGAATTTATAATTTTAGAGGAATTTAAAAAAACAATGCATATTATTTTATCACATTAAAGTGATTTTAAATTGTGGCATAATATGTCAGGGGTGGCAAAAACTACGAATCTTTGATCTTTTCTTTGTGGTTTATGGTTCAATGATCAATTTTTCAAATTATTTATACAAGAATGTCTTATAGTTGTTCTCAAAACTTTTTCTTTATAAATTTTCTTAATTCACACTTTTTTCTATAGCTTTATAAGCATTAAACAGAACTGGTAGGCATTGGAACAAAATGTTCAAGTATATTGCTCAGTATATGCAAGATTTGAATAAATTGGCAAAAAAATAGAAAAAATAATTATTAAGGATGAAAACTGTAACAGAGTTTAGAAATATTAATTATTTTAACAGAGAAGGATATATTTAATAAAATCGTAGAAAAAAAATAACGCTTCCAATTTCTTTCGTGTCAAACATAACCTGTTTTTGGCTCTAATAAGTAGATATTCCCAAATGGCTATACCACTGTTTACCTTAGCCAACCCTGTAATATGCACTGACTACGTGCACTCATGCTTAACATTTTATTCGTTCTTTGGGCAAAATAATAATAGGAATAAGGTTGTGCCACAACGGGGTTTAACTCACCAAAAATTTTTTCACAAATTAGCAAATCAAATGTTTAACACGATAATGTAAGGCGTTGCCAATTTCGACTACTGGAAAAAATTTACTTTCGAACTTTCTAAATGCAGTCTAACGTATAAGTAAAATATAAAGAAAAAACACATCGGGGTACGTGTATTAGAATGTGAATGAAATTCATTTTTATTTTTGTTTAAAGTTTTGTGTTTTTCAAACGAATAAAGACATTTTTGCAATAGCAAAAATTAAAATGTCGTGCATTGTAGGATAAAGGAAAAATCTCAACATATATGTTTAAGTTTATTTAAACTAATGTTCTCGGGATCAGATTTTGAATGCAAAACTCTCGAATCTCATTTTTACTTCTTTGCTATTAGATTGGGTTAATGCCGTCTGTGACAACGCTTTTTCTTCTTTGCTAAATCGCTTTTAGGCGTCATATTGTATTTCTTGTTGTTATTCACCCTTTCCTATCGATCTTCAGTCCATTTTGATGTCGGGAATAATAAAAATGGCATCCTCTCACACTTTTTTCACCGGAAAATATTTTCATTCCAGTGTCACTGACCTTTTCGTAATCTAAAATCAAGAGAGTCAAGAAATTCACAACTCAATCAAATTCAGCTGTAGAGACGCCTTTAAGATTATGATCGGCGCATTTCACAGGTGCATTTTAAAGCTCGTGCAACGGCTCGTGGAAAAGCATACAACCATTTAAAGAATACGTAACGGTAGTGGGACAGAATAGGAGCAATCAATAACACTTATAAACACAACTTTTGCTAGAAAAACCAGATTTAACAAGCCTTTTAATGCTTGATTCAAACATGCACATTCAAATAATCGGCGGCTTTTGCGTGATGCATTAGCGCAGTAGTTCTCAATCTGAGAAGCGCGCCCCCTCTGGGGAGGCGTGAGGTATATTAAATGGAGAGGGGGGGACAGGGGGGGGAGAGGCGTGGAGGGTTTGCTAAAAATATGTGAAGAACGTATTTAACTATGGTTACTTACGTTATATATATATATATATATATATATACAATGGAACCTCGATCTATCGCTTTTCAAGGGACCGATAGCACTGAACGATAAATGCGGGAAAACTATGGATGAGGGAACATAACAAAGAAATATTATCATCAGGATTGGATGAAATAAACGACACATACGGAAAAACGATGATTCGGGGAATGATCGATCAAGATTCCACTGTGTGTGTGTGTGTGTGTATAGAGTCAGAGGTAGCCTATCAGTCGCGTCGGCTTTCTGTACTGAGGGTGCTCGGATCGAATCCCGACAAGCGCACCTTAAATACCTTCGTGTCTAAGCCGGATAAGGGCACGTTAAATCTGTAGACTGGAAAGTTCTTCTATGAGTTCAGTGGGTGGGGAAGGTACGATCCCTCCAGATGTCCAACCTGAGGGGGTACTCGGTCAGAATTGTGGTGGCACCAGCCAAGACGGACTCCAACCCTTGTGATGCTATTATGAATCGCAGCCGTACTAGTCAGCCCGAAGCCTGTATGGTCCTGGTCCGGCCAAAACCATTAGGAACAACAACACACACACACACACACATATATATATATATATATATATATATATATATATATTACATTACGAGAGAGAATGATAATAAACTGAAAATTCTTCAATTTCATCTCGAATATAAGTATTTTCAAGGACCGGAAAGTAAACGAAAAATTTCAAGGCCTTGAACGCGAAAATAAGCATTTCAAAAATTTTTAAGGGCCCTTGAAAACAGAAACTGAAAATAAAGAGTTCTCAAGGATTTTCAAGGACTGTAAAGAACTCTGAAATGAATCGTTATGGCGTCGGATTTGTTAGCCCGACGAAAAAAGAAAGAAAGGAAAAAAAAAAGAAAATTCCCCCAAGAAGGGGAAGAGGAGAAAATAAAAGAAATTCTTATGAATCGTCAAATATGATATCAGATTTGAAGATTTGCTGATCTCATTTCAGCTATCTGCCTGTACTTCGAAAGGGAGAAACTTGAACAAAGTAAGGCTACAGGTACTTCTGTGGGCTCCCATTGGGGTTTAAAATTAGAAGACAGAAGATATAAAAGGGAATAAAAAATAAAAAGAAAGAATTAATTTGTGTTTTAAGAAGCAGTAACACACATAAAAATGCCTAATATACAATTGCACTCGAAAATTATCCAATTATATATTTGGTAAACATCTGTGAATATGAGAAGTTCATATATTATAAGATAATGAAGAATGATAAGAAGATTGTAAGGTATAGAAGCATGTTTTCCCGAAACATCTGGATAAAATTTGAGGACGTGGGGATAAAAACTTCCAGACAAGAAACAATTTCATTTATGCTATGCAACTACGAAGGCATTTAAAATTTTTACACTGCTGGCCGCTGTAAATGCAACACCCTGAAGGAAACATGCAAATAACATGAAATTTACAACATGCATTAGCGGAGGTGAGATATGCAAATGATTAGAATTTCAGCGCAGACGCACATCACGCGCGCCTGTGGCGCTACTTCAAAGCGCTATTTAAGGCTTGGAGATTTCGACGATTTCAAGTTCGGCAATTGTGTTTTTCTTGTGGTTTTTTCAAAAAAACGATCAATTATGCCTCGTCGAAAACAGCGATCATCTTTTGATCAAGTATCCGAGTTCGACAGAGGAAGGATAGTGGCCTACCGAGATTGTGGATTATCTTTGAGGGAAATCGGTAGTCGTGTTGGACGAAACCAAACAACTGTAATGCGGATATGTGATCGTTGGATGCAGGAGGGTACGACGGACCGGCGTGTTCGATCGCATCCACCTCAGCGTACCACTTCACGTGATGACAGGCAAATTGTGCGCATGGCAGTGACGGATCGCTCAGTCACATCACGAACCATAGCACAGCACATGCAGTCTGTAACGCATCATCCAGTGTCTACGAGTACCATTCGACGCCGTTTACAACAGAGTGGTCTGTCCGCAAGACGTCCATTGCTTTGTCTACCCTTGACGCAGAACCACAGACGTCTCCGCCGCCAATGGTACGATGACAGAAGGATGTGGACGGCAGAATGGAATGAAATTTTCTTTACTGACGAGTCACGCTTCTGTCTGCAACACCACGATGGTCGCATTCGAGTCTGGAGACACCGTGAAGAGAGGATGCTGAACAGCTGCGTTATGCACCGCCACACTGGTCCTGCACCGGGTATTATGGTATGGCGCGGTATTGGATATCACTCTCGTACACCTCTAGTACGCATTGCCGGTACTTTAAACAGCCAGCGCTACATCTCCGAGGTGTTGGAGCCAGTTGTCCTTCCTTACCTTCAGGGCTTGCCCACAGCCATATTTCAACAGGATAATGCGCGACCACACGTGGCACGCATTGTCCAACGGTTCTTCGTCAATCGCCAGATTGAATTGCTTCCCTGGCCGCCTCGCTCTCCGGATCTTTCGCCGATAGAAAACATGTGGTCCATGGTTGCTCTACGATTGACCCAGATTCCATCCCCAGCTGCCACAGCAGATCAACTTTGGCAACGTGTGGAAGCTGCTTAGTCTGCTGTACCCAAAGAACTCATCCAAAGTCTCTTTAAATCAATGCCGAGACGTGTGGCAGTGGTGATCTCCAACAATGGCGGCTACTCTGGCTACTGATTTTGGCAGGAACCACACTTCACAGAAGTCTATAAATTTAATCATTTGATACTTGGTCAACATGTTATCTACAAAATCGCGCGCACGCGCACGCACGCACGCACACATACACACGCACACACACACACACCCACCCACCCACACACACACACACACACACAGACACACACATATATATATATATATATATATATATATATATATATATATATATGAGTTATAAATGCATCAGAATAGGTATACCAGTGTAAGAAGTTCGTTATAATTATTGCATTTTCTGGCAAAATCAGAAATGCAAAAGGAAATGTGACCCAATGTGTAAAAGAGGTTATGGAACCAAAATATAAATCGTTCCAGAATTTTGCGGCTAATTTGGTGAAATTTGAAAGCTCAAAACAACAGGGACATTCTTGATTTAATTTGCACTTGTGTACCAAAAGCTGAACGTAGTGCTTTCAAGGAACTATAACCAAGCTGAAATTACAGAATCAGTTCGTACCTTCCAGCACAACATATTATGTAAAAAGTCTAAAAATTTATTTCTTAGGCTAAAATCTGGATTTCTTTCCTAAGAATTTTAGTATTCGTTAATGACGAATACATCGAACGCTTCCTATTTTTATTACTTTATAACGTTTTAAAACTATACTCTTAAACAATTTGAAGGGAAAAGTCATCTCCACAACTAACCGCATTCATCAGCTTAGATGCATAAAATGAAAAGTTACATACACGTCTGAAATTTTTATGAAAGCCATTACGAAATTTTTTCCAATTTTTTTCCCAACAGCGAGTTTTACATGCACTCATTTTCAGGCGTGTGACAGGAACAAATGATCAAGCATGCTTCGTAAATGCTTTTCGCAAAATAAAGGAAGCTCATAATAGCCCGAAAAAGTTATTCTGGAAATGGATACATACTAGCGCTGCGTGCTCAGTAAGTAATGTATCAATGTTAGAAAAGCTCGCGTAATTTATTATTCATGAATCCCATCACGCGATAGAGAAATATATCAATGAAGGCAAAACACTACAGAGACAAGAGAAAGAAAATTGTACGTATGAAAATTTACAGCTGACAGGAATAATGCTCGAAGTTTAAAATAAACGATGGTTACCCTTGACGAAATTCACTTCCATTAAGAAATAGCCGATTTCAATGAAGATGAATTTATTTACCTATACATTAAATACCATTTTGACCACATATTTTAATGAACGTCGCCTCTCAGGGTCTAGAGGTAAGAGGAATCGTAAAGCTTGAGTCAAAGTTTCTGTTAACTCAAGCTTTATTTTGCAAGAGCTTAATGAAATAATAGACTTCCAAAGCACCAGATAGGCCCAGCATAGCAACTAAGGTCTTCCAAGGTTGAATACCTGCCGGTGAATATGCTGCCTCTACAATTTAGATTGAGCACCCTCAGGGACGACATCTGGGGAGACTCGTACCCTCCTTCCACCCCTACAAACTCCACGACGGGCCTCTCTGACATACAAATTTAATACATCCCGGCGTGGACATGAGGCTAGTCAGTGGCGCTTATCGTTACTCGAACCGAGCACCCTCAGCACCGAATCCCGATGCGCTAACCACTAGAATGCGTCGAGCATGAAATAATCGACTTAGGAGAACAGAATACTAATTCTACCGAAAAACCAGTTCCTCTAGGTGCGCCGATGATCGCACCTTGATCAGTCATCTGACCAATAAGTTAACCAGAAAATGTCCTCAAGGGGCGGGATTGCAAATGGTCAGATAGAAACGAAATTTAGTATTTTTTTGATCAAAACAATGACCTAAATTTTGAGGCGATCAGCAACGCCCTTAAACCCCCTTTTTCTACGTCCCCGAGTCTCAACTTCGATAAGAATTCTCGACATCCACGGAACTTTTATTTACGGAGCACGTACATCACAAGGGAAATGGCTGACGTATCACGTAAGAAATGAATTTCAGATTTTTTTTCCTTTTCCTTCCTTTTTGGCTGATATTAGATAAATTGCGGTAGTGAAAACGCCACCCATTTACGCCACACCATCATTTCCCAGGGAGTTGTAAAAGATGCCACTTTTGGAAAAGCCGAAGTCGTAGATATAATGACTTCTTCGCTCAGCTTCAGGAAACAGAATATGGTACTTCGACGGAACGTATCGAATTCGATCATTAATTTCAATGGCATGATAAATTTTCATTTAGCTTTTCAGTAATCAAGAGGATCCACAATTTCTAAAGTGAAACTTCCTTAACAGCGGTATCGTCAGTTTGGTCGGGCGAGGCGAAAAGTGAAACGTTTCCCAAAGCCAAGAATGGAGGGTATGGGGAAAACGTTCCTATTCTGCCTACTTTTGTTTTGTTTTGTTTTAAATCATAACTAACAAAATCCATGGTGATCCCATGTTCCCACGTCGCGTGCTGTGCTCATGAAATGTATTTTGCTCTCATGTTGCGAGCATTAATTATCTGAAGATCTTAGGTGCGAAGTTTTCGTGATAAATTACATATATGGCATCAAACATGAGTTGGCGAGCAGAGAGCAGTTTTCCGCAATTCATGAAAATCCATCGCACCGAGTAAGAAATGATCACGTGGCTAGCACCGAAACGATAACTTTGCCATTCAGAAATGTGTCAATCTCGCACTTTCGCAGTGTACTTACTATGGATATGAAAAGAAGTTCCAGTATCAACGCTTGAGAGTTCCACGTACATTTGTATTGCTCTTTATATTTCTTCCATTTAGGAAGAAAGATAAATCCAGAATTTTTATTTTACTCACTATACTCACTACTATTTGAGGACAGAAGACACACAATATCAAAGAAAGGCATGAACAAAATGTTTAATTTTTTTTTGTCTGTACAATTTTAGAGATTTGCGAAAAACTAAATGTCAGCAATCAGAATATTTTTTTTATCTTCCCTCATTTAACCATGAGATTTGATATTATAATGCTCCGTTTTCATTTTATTTATTTCCATGTTTTTCTCTTTCTCCCAATGATATTCGTTGTTTGACTTTACTACAACGTAGTCTATTATTAAGTAAATAACCTGCAAACTTACCAGACGCTTAAAGCTGCTGTGTACTAACCCTATTGGATTCCCTCACCTCAATGATAATCCATGGAGAAAATGTGTCCAAGGATTGCCGAATCGGATTGAAAGATTTTTTATTTAATTGTACTCCGTAACAGAGAAAGATATTTGACACCTTGGGGCATTTTTATTTTTTTTAAATATGCATATAATATTTTTAAATTAAAATTATTCGAGGAGGAAAATCTAGTATAGTCTGTTTTAAACGCTCATCTGTTCCTTCGGTGGACGCAGTTTATAAAATGAATTGTGTTGCCAGATACCGAAAAGTTCAGGCTATCTGAAAATACCCTCTTTATTGGATTATATACATTTATGTAGCTGTCAATAGTATACACATCTTCTCCATAGGTTAACAGTGAGGTGAGCGAATTCAACAGGGTTAGTACACAGCAGCCTTAATAGTATCAATGGTTTATTAACATACAACGGTGGGTTGAACTCCTTATAAGAACAGTTCCATACTGCAAAAACATAAAACACAACAACCGAACTTTAAACACGACTTACGCGGAAAAATTCGGGATAATCAGAACTTGGTCTTTCCCCTCTAAATCATCATACAGAGCAGATATTCTAAACGCTTTTGAAATCATATCATACTCCTGGTAGAAATTCTGAACACACATACACGCTAGGGAAGATATAGGAGTACCGTTCTCCCATTTATTCGTCAGGCCCCACAAAAAATTAACACATCAACATTTTAATCACCGGGCTCGTAGCAGTCTGGTAATTGGCGAGTAGGGAATCGGTACTGTGGGTTTAGTTTGGTTTGGAGAGCGTTACGGTCAACTTTTGCTACACGAGGGCAAATTAGACCGGGACCTACTGCTTAAAGCCGATTCCGAACGGCTTCAAACATCCATGCCAACAGTGGGCCTCGAACCCACGGACTCTGGTACCGAAAGCCAGCGTCTTAGTCCTTCGGCCATCATCCGACTGGTACTGTGGGAGCTCGGTTCGAATCCCAACATGCGCCACTGAATGCTCTCAGGTCTACGCTGGGTATGGGCACGATTCGAAATTTCCTCCGTGAAGTTTGTAGGGTAGGGAGGAGGGTACGACCCTCACTCCCATATGTCAATAGCTTAGGGATGCTAGGTGTAAATTGTGGTGGCATCCGGAGCTATGCTGACTCAGCCAAGTGGTCCTACTAGAAGAAAGCAAACAATCAATCACGTTGTTTTAGCAAATGTCTCCGTCAAATTCTCCGCATAAAGAGTACTTCAATTGCCTTAAAGATTGAAGTTCACCTCTTGTTCTCAAATGTCCTGGAAAGCGATTTCGTGAGTACATAGCAAAGGAAAATAAAATATTATCTTTAAATGTTTGTAACCTACCCAAACGACCCCCCTCGCAAACTCTTATATTACGTAACCCTAGACAATGCTATCGAGCCTTATGCATTGATTCAAAACGTTAGTGTATTAATCTTTAAAACTGGCGCAATGCGTATTTTAAAAATAGGAATGAACACAAACATTTTAATACATGCCCTTGGAGTCGGAAACTTGCCAAGATGAAGTCGAAGGGCATAAAAATTAATAGATCGCGGACTCAATATAATAAAAAAAAGACGTTTAATGAAAACATAAATCTTTGATGATTACCATTGGTGACAAACGAAAAGTTATCATTCAAAGATTATATGCTGTGTAAACGTGAAAGAAAATTTCAGTGTTAAAAAACAATTTATATTTTTATAATGCTGAGTTTCTTATTTTTAATTAAAAAAGAGAAATGAAATAATTCCAAATAAAAAGCCTTATCTTTCAACGATAACGTGTCGCAAACACTTTTAAGAAAATGTTAGTACCACAAAATAATTTTATTTTTATCATACTGAATTCCTTATTTTTAATTAAAAAAGGAATTAAATAATTCTAAATAAATAATAACTGTTCTCTCAAAGAAAACGTGTTCTGTGCACATTTGTTTAACACTGAAATTTTCTTAAAAGTGTAAGAAAAATTTGGTTACACAAAATAAATTTTGTTTTAATCATACTGAGTTTTTTATTTTTAACTAAAAAAGAGAACTAAAACAATTTCAAAAATTAAAAACTCATCTTTAAAAGGATATGTATTCTGTACACATGGAAGAAAATTTTGGTTACACAAAATAAGTTTTATTCTTATACTGAGATCCTTATTTTTCATTTAAAAAGAGGATTCAAATAATTCCAAATATGAAAAACTTATCTTTCAAACATAATGTGTTGCGTACACATGATAGAAAATTTTGGCACCCCAAAAAAATTTTCATTTTTTTCATACCTAGTTCTTTTTATTTTAATATGAAATTAAAATTAAAGTAATTCTAAATACTTTCAAAATTTTGGCAAATTATACACTGAAATATACTTCCTCAGAACACACAAACACAAACTGTTCGTCTTCTAGGTTCTATTTTCCCGCTTTTATTCAATTTTCCTTCTACATTAACGGGTTCGTTAACGGGTGTATCCCGTGTTTTGTTTGGTGGTCATAAAATTCATTCCCCTTCCTCCTTTCCCTACATATTTCTTTCGCTTTAGAAAGTCCCGCCAACTCCCACGCCGTTTCTTCTAGAATTTTTGGTTGTCGTCCATATTTATATCAATAAGTTTCAGCGATCGTCGTATTTGTGAATTATTCATAGTGACAATCCCTCCTAACGCTCCTCGGCCTGACGATGAACTATTAATTAGTTCGAAACATGTAGCCATCCCTTTTACTCCATTGTGTAATTTAGTTTTGTTTTCCCGTTTGCAAGACACGAATAAATCTTGTTGTCGATTGGCGGATATTCCTGTGTATATAGCTGTTATTGAAGAAATAATTATTAGGTGCTCTTGATATATCATTTCCTCGAATAAATAATTTATCTTTTTGCAAGATACGAATACAACATTTCATGAATTCAAATGAAATTTCCATATAATGAATCTCCCAAAAACCGAGCCGTGTTTCCGAAACCACGCCATTCAGCAGATAAGAGCATTATAAAAATTTATTTATAATGAATAAATCCCTTTTATCTCCTTTGCTGTGGCATAGGGCGATATAAAGGTTAAACTCCCAATAGTGATGAGGTACCCATTCTGAGAGCTGGCAGAGGAGTCATTTGTTTAATGCGTAAATATTTGCATCGCAAAAAAGGACGGCGTTAATAATTCGCGAGGGGCCATTAGATAAACAATTACCTGATGTTTCGCTGCAAGAGAAAGGTATAGAGCTGCGACGGAGATGTAGGTGGAGCTGCTGTCGGTGGATAAGCAAGACCGGGTTCACGTAGCACGCCACCTGGAAAGGAGAAAGTAAAATTCCTATTAGCCAAAAGAGATAGGGAGCACTGACAGTTGATAAAACTACATTATTAAAACTTATGCAGTTTAAAACGCGACCAAAGTGTTTAAAAAATCCATACAATTTCTGAAAATGTATTAATAAAAGTTATTTGAATTTCGTTTTAAACATCTCATTTCATAAAGACGTACGACTAAAAACTTTAGAAGAAAGACATAAAAATACTTCGTTACTCACATCGAAAAGCAAATAAAACTTTAATAAATTTTTATTTTAATTTAAAAAAAAATTTTATATCTAAAATCATGGCGCAACAGTCTACTTTGGACCTAGGCCGGCGGTGCCCATTTCCGCTTTCTTGACCGTGGGCTTGGGATGCTATACATCATATGTCTCAGTGAGGCGGTCAGCTTGACGTGGGTCCCCAGAGTGTAGCTCCCAAGCATGTTTGGTCCTCATTATATCGACCCACTCAATTGATGAAAGGCTGAGTCGACCTTGCCCAGTTACAGGATCGAACCCTGGACCTGTGGCGTGGCATCTTGACGCTTTTAACCACTACGCCAGCGGTCGTCTATTTTTTTATATCAAAATACTAATTTTGCTGTCTAAAAAGCGTAATTGTTAAAATACTAACAGCTCAAAAATATCTCAAAAATGGATCGATATCAGTAACATATAAGTTTAACAATCTGAGCACGTCATTATGAGCCTTGTCACTGTTAAGTAGAAAAATTATTGAAATAATACTAGTATACTTAAAATGTAACAAACAATTATATATAAGTAACAATAGACATAAAAATTCCATTTACCCCCGTCCATTAAGATACACATCTTTACTAACATAAAAACATGCTCTCATCGAATCTGATATGTGCTAATATCAGATAGTAATGTGTAATCAGTGAGAATGGAATTCAGCAGTATTTCATATACGTCGCTTAAATTAAACATATAAATCTAATTTCCTAATTACAGTTAATAATACCTACACTCGAATCTGACGTGCATTTTTTTTTTTATTTTTTATTTTTTGTTATTCAGCAATGAGTTAAAAATCAGACTGCGCGTTACAATCGTCTCTAGAGGAAATGTTTTACGAAGTGAGGCTTGGACAATGAACTTGGTTCATTGCATTACATCCGAAGACGTATGAGATTTCAGAAAATACGCAATACAATTTAATTATTACCATGTTTTTATTAACTCGCTTTCTTGTTTGCTTGTTTGTTTATTTGTGTGTTTGTCCAGTACAAATCTTGCAATCGATTTTTAACTAACTTCCCGACTAGTTAGACATTTGAAACTTTTAGAATAGCTCAGAACACGATCACAATGCATTCTTTTAATACTTTTCACCGAAAAAAATCCGCAAGGTGGCGCTTCGATCGAATTCAATGCTTGCACTTTTGCGTAACGGCGTTTGACGATTTTGAAAACAGAATACATATGAATTTAGTTTGTTTACAAAAATATTGTGCGAAAAAATTATAAAAATTGAAGTTTATAAAGTCTGTGGATAGTGGAAACGACTAAAAAGTGATAAAATTAAATAAAAGAAAGTGAAAAAGAATAATTAAGTGAAGGTTTGTGCAATTAAGAGAGAATTGTTAAATTTATATGATTCAACAGAAAATTTAAAAACGTGGTATATAAAAAGTTCTTTTTATCTTGTAATTATTTTGTATTAAAAACACCGAATTTAATTATGAAGTAATAATTAAGAAATTAAACTAAGTATCGTTTTAATTGACCTTAGATACATCGGTTAACTAACAAACAAGCAATCTACCAATAAAAAAAAATTATAATCTTTCTTCCGCTTCGCGTTTTAAATATCACCAAATCGCCTACATAATTGAACAATGATTTATTATATCTTTCACCTTCTCTTTGTTTTAGGATTTAAAAAAAAAAGGACTTTGACCTTTTTTCATGCGATAATATCAAATGATAATTAAGCAGCATTTATTTTGCATAAATGGATTTTCACCTTTTTTCTTCAAAAGTTTGGATTACAAAAACTCTTGATTACTGCGAATAGAAGAATGCAGAATTTTTTTCTTTCCCTTTCGCTTTGAATAAACTTTTATACCAAGATTAAGTGTGCTCATTTCAACTGCCTTAACAGGCAATAATTAAGTATGCTTTTTTTCTGTATAAATTGCGCTATGTTAGCTCATTACAAAGACGCATAATGAGGAAATAAGCTAGGCATTTTTTAAGTAATATGTTAAAAAAAAATAAAAATTAAAAGAGAAATTAAAACAGTTTTTTAGCTACGCGAGAGCCCTGGAAAATTATGTCTAGCTGTAGGAAAAAGTATGTGCATTAATACTTTTTGTCTTTTTTTGGTATTTAAATAGAAAATGGTTTCAAGTTGGATTTCAATATGCCCCTATACGGATACTAGAAATTTGTTTTTTGAGTTATTTTAAAATTTGAAAAATACACACGTGTAGAACATCTCTCTCTCTATTTTTAATTCGGTGTTATATATCAGATTACAATTCCTGAGAAACTTCTGCGAACAAATCGTGCTTCGTGAACCTTACACAAATTCCAGGACTGGTCAGTTTTGACTGCTGTATCCTCATATCCGATGAAAACTTTGACCCATCAGAGAGCTCAAAGCAATGACGTCCCCGTTGAAGTTGACTTAAGTTTACCTATGACGGACGGCGCAAAGACCACGTGATACATCAAACCAATCGCAGTATAACAATCTCGGTGCCAACGGAGAAACGATGCGCTACGCTACGCAAGCAGTGTGAACAAGTCCTTAGAATCATTTGGGCGTAACTATATGAACACGTGCATAAACTTATATTTTAGGAAGACTACCCATCGCACGTAGTATAACCAACCAGATTAAGATGCATTCAAACTCAATACGCTCCAAAATGAATGTTTATTTTTAGATAATATATCACTTCAATACGTTCAGGCATTTCGCGAATTCATATATCGGAATTAATCATCCCTCATCATTCTGAGAATTAACTTTAAGTTTTCTATAATGGATGATTTTGAGAAAAGCATCGTTGCTTACTTAGCCATCTTTCAAACGTTTCCTTCCTTTCTCCCCGATTTAATGCGCTTAGATCCACATTACCAACATAATAAGTAGCTTTCGACTGAAAATAAAATACTTTTACCGTAAACAAAAGGCCACTCTTTTGTTTAAAAAAAGCAAATCTGTGTGATCAGATAGAAAAAGACCTCGAGCCGTACTTTCCTTTGATACATAGCGCTGTCTTTTTCAAATTAAAAATAATTTTTAAAAAACTCAAAATAAAATTTAAAAAAATTATATTTTTCTTGCAAGGTTAAAAACTTTTTTTTTCTTAATTACATAAAAATATTTGTGTTTTCTATCATGAAACTTTCTTCTCTATAATTTCATTCAATGACTTGGCAGCCAAAATGCGGAGTTGTTGTCCTCCAGGAAAAACTCCAAAGTTTTGTTTTTGAACTCTCGGATCGTGACTTTATGTCGACTTTCCTATCCAATCAACTCCACCTACTTCACCAATTCGCTTGCACCGCCAGATGAAACCGCGTTACAGGGCTTGGCCCAGGAAACGCAATTTCCCTCCAAATTTCCTGTTGGCTGTGTGATTAGAAAATTCCCCCAACATAACGTGGAATACAGAAAATCTCTCACATCATCTGATGCAGCGCTTTGATGTACGATTCAGTATCGTACAGGAATGCCCGTTTTTCCGACAATAGGGTATTGTGGTTGAAAGGATAGTGAGTTCCAAGTATAACTTGGTGAAACAGGCCATCATTTTATGGTCCAGAGAAATATGGACTCTCTCCCTGTCTGCAGACGACACCATGGCATGGAGCCAGAAACCAAGCAAATATACATAGAATGGGGTCGCCGCTGCACAAAAAAATATATCCACAGTCCACTATAAAAAAATTCTGGACAAATCCTCTCTCAAAAGACAAATGCTTTCAGAAGGAGGGTTCAGCTTAAAAATGAAATATTCAAAATATAATATTCATTCAAAAAACTGTGCAGACGGAACACTTCAATAGACAATTTATAAATCCTGGACAGAACGGGCGACAACATTTGATCCACCAGAAAGAATTTGATCCTCCTCAAAACGAGAATGGTTTATATTTTGAACCCCACCGCCAAATCGCCTCGGGACTGGCAGAGGAGAATTCAATTTCGCGGCACACAATCAATTTTAAATCTATTTCGCGACAACCGACACCGTCTTCTCAGTCACTTCACAAGTTGCGCTGATGCGTGTGTTTTTTCTTTCTTCGAGTCAGCCTAAATCTAGAGAGCCGTAAACCTTTCTTTTTTCTCATTCTTTTTTTTTCTCCGAGAGACAGAGAAAGGACTTGTGATTGTAAGAAAATTGTTTCGGAAGTAGTTGGATTTGGATTTGTTTTCTTTTCTGTCTGTTAGAGAAATGTGAAAAAAGAAATATGTGTCCACAAATCGCTGGAAACGAGATCGTAATAGTGTAAACGTAAGGTCAATGGAATGGATACCGTAATTGCCAATATAGCGCTAAAATAAAGTTTGCTTGTGTATATATATATATATATATATATATATATATATATATATATATATATATATATATATATATATATATATATATATATATATAAAACAGTTCCGTAACTGACTGACTGACTGACAAATAACGTACAGATCAAACCGCTGGACCTAAAAGGCTGAAATTTTGCATGGCGGTTCTTCTTATAGTGTAGAAGTGCACTAAGAAAGATTTTTGAAAAATTCTCAGATTTTTTTAATTCAAATATTAAGCTGTTTTTTGTAACATTCTACAAAGTTTGCATCAAAATAATAATCTAAGGGTTATAAAATGTATATCACGATAAAGATCATAAAAATTCCTTTAAAATGAAAACATTTCCGAATCTTTACCTCCATTTTCTGATTTTTGGTGAATTTTTAAAGATTGATTTTTAGAATTTAATTTATTAAATGCTAATCACGTGGTTTCTTTTCTATTTTGTGATACTTTAAATTAATTTATCGTCACGTACATAACAACGAAAAAAATTGACAAAAATAATATTAAAATACGGTAAAAGATAAAATTTAACCACTAGATTAATTGAGTTTTTTAAGAATTTAGTTTAAATTAGTACGTTTTATAGATATTAAACATACAAATTAATTGCATACATTGACCGTTGTATTTATTATTATTATTATTATATATATATGTATGTATGTATGTATATTTATGGCATTAATTGCACACATTGGCCGTTTTATTTAATTTAAATGCAGTCCGTAGCGAAGCACGAGTATTCAGCTAGAATTTTAATACAGGAGAAATCGGGGACAATTGTGCTATAATTGTGAGTACAATAAATATAGCACAAGTTTTAGCTTTACAAGTATCATTAAAATTTATCATGTTGAAAAAGTAAGGAAATGTATGTATTTCGGAGTTTTAATAACAATCTTATTTTGGTGGTGTAAATTTGAATTGAATGTACCACTAATAATGAAATGCTAATAAGACAATAGCTGGGATCTTATTTTTGGATCGGGGGGGGGGGGGGGAGGGAGCAAAATATTTTCTCCGGTTTCAGCTGAAATGAGGAAAGCTATAGTAAAACGATTTTAGAGTTAAGAGCGTTTTTAAATTCATTTAAAGGTATTTTACATCAAGTCTAGACGGATGATGGCGGACATTTCGAATCTCATTGCTGCCAACTATTGGCTTAATGAAATTTTTAGTTTACGACAAAATTATTGTATTTTCGTGAAAATGATGCTAACACAGTTACGTCACTCTATACAGCTCTAAGAAGACGAAAAATATAAGGAAACGTTCGAGTATTTTGAAAAATGTTGCAATCAACAACATTCTGTGATAAACGTTCTAAAAACAATGTCCCATAACTTATTTCTTGAATCACCGATAACACAGACGAAGAACCAAATATAACTAGATAAAAGCAAAATACAAATCGAATTTACGAAGGAATTCAATTAAAAACTGATCACAATTATAAGAAGCAAAACGGCAGAAGAAATTTTTTAATCAAAACCATTTTTATCTATTTAGGTGTAGTAAAGCAATCAGCTGATTGCTTTATTATTTCTTAAACTCACTTGTAACATTCTTCTTCCCCCGAGACTCAAAGTACGAGAACTCGGACACAGTGTTGACCGGACAGGTACGCTTAACCGATACACCACAATCACTCGTGCACTGAACTATAGAGTACTTTTTATTGACCAGTAAACTATTTATAACACCTTAGGTGTATTCGAAAGAAAATTTCAAACATTTTCTTTCGAATTCTTGGTGATGTCCAAGTAAATGGATTACGAAGAAGGTTTAACCACGGGCTGGTCATCTGATGCGATTGTCGGAAAAGAGAAACACTCAGAAAATGGCTAAGCCGCTTCACCAATCGAACCTGATGCAGACCAAAACAAAGATGGTCTAATTCTACTGACAACGACTTTTGCCCTTTAAATTGCAGGAGTTGAAAAAGTATTATTGCTGGTTATAGGGAAGAATAAAAGAAACTCGACGAGAAGGCTAAGACCCACACTGGGCTGTTTTGCCAACGATGAAAATATTTCATTATGTGGAGCGCTCTGGTTTGCAACAAATACTGTTTATGGCGTTTAAAATTGAAACACTGGAAATAGATTTCAACTCAAAGGCGAATTCAAAACATTTTTATGGGGTTGATGGTTTTCTTATGTTGACAACCCCTACTTCTTGACCTGACACCGTGCTATGAACCATCCTGTTAGTTATGCCAAGAAGGATAACGGCTTGAGCATTTGTATTACATCACTGTTTATTTAAAACAGGCACAGAAGTTGCATCTACGCGCTAAGTAAATAAATACACGTGTTTTGCAATGCTGACTAAATAGAAAGTTGAAATACAAAAACAGAACACCGCTCGAAAAATTTATTTTACTAGTAGATAACGCTCGTTCAGGGCCTGAATAGGTCGCTGGATTCAAAATGAAAACAAGCTGCTGTCAAGAATACACTTTCCTCCTGCGGAAGACGCTGTCGAGATGAATCAAGCCTGGAAACATTCAAAGGGTTTATCAATGTTTGCCTTGTCTCTTCCCTGTCAACGCTGGCAACATCAGGTGTTATCTTCTCTGAACGGTGCATTTATTGTGACAGAGAAAAAGAGTTCACCCGCATAAAAGCAGGTTTAACTACGACCACTTAAAGTATCTGAAGATTTTAAAAATTATTAAAATAAAATTTTCACAGATTGCAAATTAATGATATCCAGAGATCACTTAATCAAACTAGGCCTGTTTTCTCCTATTTTATTTTAATTGCAGGAATTGCAGAATGATAACGAAGGAATGTAGTACTTCTTCAAAATGCATTCCAGGAGGTGATAAGAAAGAAGACTTCGATAAAAGATTTCAGTACAAAAAAAGCTTTTATATTTAAAAGTTATTTTTATTTTAAGCGTAATGCATTATATTAAAAAAAAGAATAGTTTTTGAAAGGATCAGTTGCAAGTTTAGGATAAACTGTAAATACAGAACACAGAACTTCTGTATAAATTATAAATTTGAAATTTTGCATACGTGGAATTAATACGCAAAATGATTTCAGACCTGTTCTGTCAATTTTGATTTCACGATGAGTAATTACCTCACATTTTATGCAATAAATATTAAAACATTAGAATGCATTTCAAAGCATACTTTCTCATTACATGAGATCATCTGAAGCTTGCTTACGTAAAGTTAAAATACCAGATGTTAAAGAAATCGGTAGCAGACTAATCGGAAACTTTGACCGAGATCCCTTTTGTAGATGAAATATTCTGACGACTCCTGTTTTCAGTAATTTGCTTTTAGTCACAAATTACGATAATAGTAAATTTAAAAAAGGATTAATTTAAGGTTCAATTTTAAAAAACGGGTTTAAGGCTGCTCAGTAGTAGCCCCACTGAATTCTTTCAGATCAATATTAACCTATGGTGAAAATTTTTTCCAATAATGGTTGACTTGGATTTATAAAGGTTTTTTTTTTAATAGTATACCGCATCTTTTTTTTCTTTTAGCGGATAATTCAATTTAAAAAATATTATTTGCGTTTCTTTTAAAGAATGAAAAAGATACTCGAGTAAAATATTTCTCTCTATTACGGAGTACAGTCGTGGGGAAAAAACTTTAATCCTTCAGCAGGCGCGCCAATTTTTGGAACACCAGCAGGCGCGTGTTGCGTAAAGTGCTTCAACCTTAATTATTCCTTTTGTAATAAACTTTTCTTTTGAAATTGAAAATCATGATTCTGAGTTTTATGTCAAGATATAAAATGTTGATAATATTGAGATATATTTATAATTAAAGGCCAAAGAATGCAGATAGAATCGCCTTCTTTCAAAACTGTTCGGTTTGTTGGATCTAAGGATAACTTGCGAATTGTTTCCTATTATGTCCAAAAATCTAAAAAAAACAATGAGATTGTCCATCTTCGTGATATGCGGGATACCGTGTAATAGCTGCACATTTGATCGAATACATCAACTCCTGCTTTTGTTGTATTGTAATCCAGTATAATCGCTGATTAACCACGGTTAAGTCACGACTAACTGTTAGCAATATGAACCAATATGAAGATTCATTAATTACTTGCCTTTCCGAAGTTTGACGTCATATTCTGCATTTCCATTTTTAAGCCGATTCAAGTTAAAGGCGATTCAATTAAACCGAATCAACGACGTAAGTTTCGTTTAGATTACGTCATGTCTGGCAATCTTCCATACGTCATAATTAAACACAAATCTTCAGTTACCAGCCGATAGCATTTTTCAAGTGAAGTGATGTAAATCAACAAGATATTTGAATATCGGTTTTTGTTAAGTGTATATAAGCGGCGAACACTTTCGAGAAAAGGGCATCACGACATCAAGGATACACAATTATCGCAAGCTTCTTGAGCTGATTGTCGTTGAAGTATCAAGCCTGTCTAGAGTAAGACGTTTTGTATTAGTTATATATATATTAATTCTTGTGATAGTCCATCACAGTATGATAAAATATAATGTTTGTTTTAAAACTGATTTAAAGAAAACCCCAGAATTATTAGTAAGAAGAAAGATGTTGATATTGTTGTTTTTATCTAATTCTTAACCACTTTTTCAAATGAATAAACTTTTAGTTATTGTTAAAAAGTCTTGTCGTCTATACATGATTTTGAACGACTTTAATGGTTTTAGCGTATACCTTTTTTAACATATCTTTTACTGCACATTTTTAAACTCTGCTATTTAAATATAAATTATAAGAATTGTTGACGTGCATGTTTTTAACATGTACGCTAACACTAACAAATGATTGGAAAGGAATACATGGGTCAGAAAATCAGACATGCATTAGAAAGGGTGTAGCTATAAATAGAAACTGCTTAGAACATTCAGACCTTACATGTAAAAACAAACCATTCAAAATTACGAAAATGTTGCACTTTATACATGGGCGCGACCGCTGAAGGGTTAAATCCCAGTCGACAATCACTAGAAAAAAATTCTTCATAAGTTAGCATTGAGCTGAACGAATCCCATATGGCTACCACCTAGCAGCCTTAATTTAGGTATAAAAATATAATTCTTATGCACTTAATATAGCATTTTTGTTTTATCAAAGTCTGTCAATTTAAAACTGAATGAATATATAGCAGTTTTAATTTATCTGTGACAGGGATGGATGATGTTTATTAGACACCCAGATTCGGTCTGTTATTCTCAATATTTGACAAGCTCATCTCGTTCCTTGGATTTTGATGTTTATTTTTTTTTTATTCGTGGCAGTTTGGAGAAAGCCCGCTTTAAATAAAATCTGAACAAAAACTAACGTTTTCAATTTTAACTAATAAAGTTAAAATTGAAATCTTATTTTTTGCTTTAATGCTTCTAAATAAATGTTTCCCCTAACAAAACGAAATAAGACAAGTTAGTCTGAAGAGAATTTATTTTAAAGGAGCCAACAACATACGTCTGTAAAAGCTGATCCTGTTAGACAGATGTCAATTTTTTTATTTTGCAAAATTTTCGAGACTAGATGGGTTCATAAAATCAGTTTTACATCACTTCGGAAGAGAAAAATAATGCTTGAATTTTTTTTCAAACTTTCCACATGAGCGGCAAAAATTTTAAATTACTTTGTGTACTCTTTTTTTTTTCTGCGGATACAATTTTGCAACCATTGGTTTAAATTTTAAGATGAGAAACACGGGTACGGTTATCATAAAATGCAGAGGAATGGTGTAAATGGAAAAATACATATCTTACTACGCTATGAAATAAATTATTTTCGCAAGTTTTAGTAACGCCAGAGAATTTCGATCATTTAGTAAAGTTCCCTAAACCAATTAATCTAAACCAATTTTTACTGTAGCCTTATTTTCGCTTTATGGTCTTTCTAGACAAACAGGGACTATCAAACAATGCACAAACACTCATTTTACAATATTACTATCTTCTTAAAAGAAAAAAAAATTATAAATCTTCATTATACTAATAGGCTTATTATAGAAAATTCTAATCGTAAATAATAAGAGTTCCAGCAATGCAAAATTATACCTAAAAAACAACATACTCGTCAACACATATTTACCCATTAAAACAGTTGTCACCTCAAATTAGGTATTTACTTAATCCCATACCCGCTTCTTTCAGGCTCATTTTTTTTCGCGGGGAAATTTTAAAATAGCATCACTGCACCTTGTCAGGGTCTTTCCTCCATCATTCACCTTGCTTTACAAACGTAGGATGCCAGCAAAGCCAGCTTTACAGATTTAGGTTACAGGCAGCGACATTAAATGACACCAAAGCTTTTGAATTTGACATTTCTTTCAAGGGAAGTCTGAAACTTCCAGTTCACATAAATGTACGCGCGTCCATTTTAGGCGTACCGCAGACGACCCAAAATAAACAGAGCATACGTGACATCCATCAGTCTTCTCTTTAAAGTATATATTGGTCATTTTGCTTTTTATTTTACACATTTTGTGCAACAGTCTGGGGGATCTTCAAATGCTTTTTGTTACGGGAATGGAAAAAAATTCAGTTTCACTAAAAAAATGTAGGGAATCCAAGTTGTGTTGTTGTTGTAGCTTATTTCTCAAGGTCTGGCCGAAGGCTATAATACCAAGAGGTCGTGGATTCTAAAAAAGTCATACACGAGAAGAGGCGTAGTAAATAGGTCCTCATGCAGCAGCCCTACGCAGTTCAATAGGTGGGCAGGGGAGGCCGGTGCTGAAGCACATTTAGTGAAACTTCAAAAAGTTTTTTGTCCTTTCATAAAAGTAAGGCTCCAGATATGTCCACTCACATGAGTCTGCCGATGGTGACCTGGACAGCCCTGTCCCCTTTAATTTTGACTACACTACCAGGAGATTTTCCAGAATATCAGGAGTGGGACGGAGGAGTCAACCATAATTTCTGGTTTGATATCTTTATTTTTGGGCATATTTCGGAAAAGGTCAGACCGACACTTGAGGATTAGATGGACTAGAAACACCATCCCTTGCAGGA
This sequence comes from Dolomedes plantarius, assembly GCA_907164885.2. Classification (NCBI taxonomy): domain Eukaryota; kingdom Metazoa; phylum Arthropoda; class Arachnida; order Araneae; family Dolomedidae; genus Dolomedes; species Dolomedes plantarius. The sequence continues at coordinate 24,609,615 of OU015492.1, read as the reverse complement.
TTATCAGCGGTCTCGTTTCCATGGAGACCTACATGAGACGGAACTCACTGGAAGTAAATCCTGTGCTGCCGTGAAAGCACCTTAAGGTCTTTAAGTATCGACACAGATGTTCTGTCACCAACTTTGGTCCAGTTGCTCAGATGTTGGTATAGTACTGCGGCTATCAGTCAGGATACAAATGTCTGCAGATGAAGTTTCAGTCACCAAAGTCCTAAGTGCCTCTTTTATAGCAATGCGTTCAGCTCTAAAAACTAAGCATTAATCAGGGTTTCTTAGTTTGATTTTATCGGTGTGAGATGGTGAATTAATGAAATTCCCTTGTCCAGCCATGAAGGAATCCAAGTAAAGTCCATTATCTTACAGTACTGCACCGAAGTATTCTAGTATTTACAACTTACAGTATTCCAGTAAGTTGGAAAAGAAATAATCCCACTATTGTTGTGTGAATATTGAATTTTAAACTCCGAAGGCATTCAAATGAAAGTGTTGGGGCCTGTTCACATAGAATCCGTCAGTGTCAGAAATACTCGTATGGAAATATATTTAACCAGTTGCAAACCTCCAAACGATTTGCAATGAAATTGTTAAGGTCTGTGATTGGTTTAAAATATGTCAATACGAGTAACGCTGAAGTTGACGGATTCTGTGTGAATAGACCCCTAGTAATATTAAGTGAAAAATTATGATCAATGAAAACGGAAACCTCCAGTCGATAAAGCACATGTATTTGGATAATTCTCAAGCAGAAAATGTAAATACATATTAAATGAAGTAAATTAAAATATGACATTCAAAGAAATAATGCTATTAATTTTTTTCAATTCAGCAGGTCATTCTTGATACTCAATGACTAATATGCTTTCCAATGCACGGTATTTGTAAATGAAGACATACCACGATGTGTTGGTACAACTATACGGTTCTCCAAAGGAAAGCGACCAACGATTTTCGCTGTCTAAGTGCGAATGTCTTAAGGCTGATGTGTACTAACCCTATTAGATTCGCTCACCTCAATGTTAACCTATGGAGAAAATGTGTCAACTATTCCCAGCTACATAAATGCCGATAATCCAATAAAAATGGTATTTCCAGATAGCCCGAACTTCTCTGCACCTTGCAGCAGTAGGTAAATGAATGTATAAATTAACATTTCATATGTATGTATAAATTAACATGTATGTATAAATGTTCATAGGAATGTATAAATTAACATTAACATTTCATCCAGCAAAGTAATTGATGTGCGTTTGAAACACACTAGACCAGATATTTTCCCCGACTAATTTAAATTTTAAAATATTATTTGCATTTAAAAAAACGAAAAATGCCGTAAGGTGTCAAATATTTTTCTCTATTATGAAGTACAGTTTTAAAAAAAATCCTTCAATCCAAGTTTGAAATCGGTGGACACATTCTCTCCATAGGTTAACATGGAGGTGAGCGAATTCAAAAGGGTTAGTACACAGCAGCCTTAATGAACAAGTATCCCGCATTGGCAAACAACATTATTAACGGTATATCAATTATCAACGTTATATACTTCAGTTCTGCGTTTTTTTTAATATGTCTATTTTGCAAAGTAGATTGTCATTTGATAAACCCAAATGTGCAGTATTGCTATAAATGCTTTAATTATCGTAAATAACTGATAACATTTTTGAAGTATATAAGAAATAAGTAGAGATATAGATGTCCACAATAGAGATATAGATGTTAAACAACGTCTTCCTGTAACAAACCTACAGTAACGGATGCACCAACTTCTCTCAAGAAGGCGTTGATAAAACGCAGTTGAAATAGTGCGTTGGAATCTTATATTCCATAAAATGGGACTCACAGAAATGTATGACTCAAAAGAAAATGAGGAATACCACAGATTATCGAACTCCGGGGAAAACGACCCGACTCCCTTTTCTAAAGTCGTAGTCACTGATTCAAACATAACGCGAAACATCCACAAAACACGAGATAATCCTGTAAGATTTTAAAAACGCGATGTGGCATCGCTAATGATCCCCGTGAGCATTAGGCTGGAAAATCAATTACAGCATCGCAGGACTCCGATGGAAAAGGGATAATTATTCATTCCTCATTACACTAATTCCAATATCCTCACAACGAAAAACGTCACTTTCCCCGTAAATGGCCCGTCCTCATCCGAGGTAAAAGCAGTTAGAGAGAAGTGAGCATCAGGGGATCACGGTTGCCATAGCTACGGAATAAAGGCTAATTCAAAAGAGTGTGCTGTTCTAGAATGGAAATAATAGAAGCAATGACAAACGGAATGGATTAAGCCAGAAAAAAGTCTGTATGTTCTTTTTTTTTCATATTGAAAGGGGGAAATTAAAGCGGGAAAGGATCATAATACTGTGCCTACGACTGATTTAAAAGTATAACGGATACGATAATAAAATCACAATGTTTCTAAACACGTGATTTTCGGCAATACATGACGATTATATATGTAAAACAACAGGGTCCTTTCATTTCGCATCCAAACCCACGAGGCCTTTTTTTATATAATGTACTTGCGAAGTAATTCATATTAACATAGTTGGTTTAGGTTGCTTTAGAGCACTAGAGTCACCATCTGCTACACAAGGGCTAATTATTGGGAATCGGGACCTAGAGTTTAGAGACGATTCCGAACGGCTACATCCACGCCAGCAGACTGATTCGAACCGACGGGCTTTGGGCCCAATGCCTGTGCTCTAGAACTTTGCCATCGCGCAGATTACAAACAGGGAGTATTAGATTATAAACGTTCCTATGATATAAACGTGGATGTTGATTCAATTCACCTCCAAATATCGGGGGTTGGGAAGTGCTGGACCTCTTTCTTCCCTTTGCTAAGATTTCTGCCTCCTTTCAATAAAAGCTTAATATACAATAATTCGTATATATATATATATATATATATATATATATATATATATATATATATATATATATATATATATATATACGAACGAGGACTTTTGGAGCGATAACCTTCGGTTATCTCATGAACTTTTAGATGTTTTTGTCTCTGTTCATTTTTTTTCTTTTTCATATTCGTGAATTCATGGCCCCAGCCATTGGAAATTAAAAAAAACTATCTACCAATAAGCATTGGGACACCTGTGATAGAAAATAACAAACTTTATTCATATTGAATAGTTGGTAGAGCCTCTACGTGAGGCAATTACAGCCTCAACCCTCCGGGGCATGCTTTCCACAACTCCTTGTATGACGGCTAGTGGTATTTTCTTCCACTCGTCTTGGAGAAGACATGCAAGTTCCTTAACCGATTTTGGACGGTTGTTGCATCCCTTAAGTCGGCGATCCAACTCGTCCCAGAGGTTGACGATAAGGTTCAGGTCTGGGCTCTGGCCAGGCCAGTCCATTCGGTTAACCCCAATGTCACCATGCCAATCCATGGTAGACCTCGCAATATGACAGCTGGCGTTGTCGTCCTGGAAGTAACATGGGCCCAACCCGTAAAACTGCCACAACGTAGGAAGCACACTTCGTCCAAAATAGTGCAGTAGGCGTCGACGTTGAGTTTACCATGAATTTGGACCAAGGGTTCCAATCTATACCAGGAGAAACACCCCCAGACCATAAATCTACCTACGCCGAACTTTACTGTGGGCACAATGCATTCTGGCAGGAAGCGTTCTCCAGGCAGACGCTAGACCCAGAAATAATGAAAAGAAAATCATCCACTATTTTAATATATAGAACTGACAGAAAAATTTATCTCCGTTCTCAAACGCCGACTGACCCTAATTCATTCAGTATTTCTGTACAGCCTACAATTCAATAAGCAGAACACATAAAAAAATCACGATTACGTAAATTTCCATCATCATCCAACCGTGGGTAACTTCATACGTTTACTCTGTTTGGCCATTAACAGTTTAATGAATGCGCAGTTTGTAGGAGGAAAAGTTTATTAGGGGATGCGAGAAATGCGGAAAGCGATTTAATAGCGAGATGCATTAAAGCATGGCTACTCTAATAGGACACCCTATTAAATCCAAAAGACTTTTTAAATGCGCAGCAACTCCCGTAGAAGTTTCGAGAATAAAGCGGTAGCCGTTATGAAAGACAACACCTCCGGATTTGGTTGCCATGGCAGCAAGATTTCGTAGGGAAATGCATTATGCTGCCGAGAGGTAGTAATTCAAATACATGCGAGACTGAAATACGCATGTTTGGAGAAACCCAAGAGTAATGTAAATTTTATATAAAGTTACGATAGTAACGAACAGAGTAAATAAACTCCCGTAAAAGGAAACTCATTATAATGGACACTATTGAAATATTTCCATCTGGGGTTACCAATTTTAGAAGTTTTAACACGCTTCATACAAAACACTTATCTATAACAATTAAAAGATCCTTTCGTGGAGATAGTTTCATTTCCGTCGTCACTATTAAAACATAAAGCAAATGAAATTATTTTGAAATAAACTTTCAGATTCTAAAGTTTGAGAATGATACCACTTAGGTTGCTAATCATGGTTTTCCAGAACTTTCTATATGGCTGATATACTTTCTAAGGAAAATTCTCCAGAACGCAGTTCATATCATAAACGACCATATATATGTATGTATATATATATATATATATATATATTATAATATGTATTAAAATATATATATATTAAAATGTGAAATTTTTGGTTTTTGGGAACGAATTAATTCAGTTTACTTAAATCCTTATGGGAAAAATTCGCTTGGTACTCGTCATTTTTGGTAATACAGTGGTACCTTAGTACTCGTCGTTAACTGGTTTTAGAAGGTACGAGTACCGAAAATCATGAGTACCAAGGTACCATATATATATATATATGGTATATATATGGTACCTTGGTACTCGTCGTTAATTGGTTCCAGAAGGCATGAGTACCGAAAATGACGAGAATCAAACGAATTTGTCCCATAAGGATTTAAGTAAATTGAATTAATTCGTTCCCAAAAACCATAAATTTAACATTTTACTGGGCAATTTTTAAATTGATGGGGTTGTTGTCTTTTATGCAAAATCTTTAAACTAGACATAATTTAAAATAATTAGGTAAATTAGATAATTAATAAAATTTATCTTCATCCAAATTGTACTGGAAGAAGTTGTTATCCACATGTGATTGTAACGAAATAGAGCAGGAGAGGGGTTATTGCTTGGAAGGGTAGTCTCCTTCCAATAAAACACCAGGCGCTTGCACAGGGATACTATTTCTTTTCTGTCTCTTAACACCCCCGATCTGTATCGTAGATTCAGATTTAGATATCTTCAGATTTAGGGACTACAAGCCTATCAACTGAAACTTGCTTCAGCCTTTCTTTTCGTCTAGAGAGACAGGATTCGGGGCAGCCGTCTTGTCTCTTACATGTCTTAGCATGTGTGACGAGTACCGAGCAAACGTCAAATACGGAAGCATTTTTTTCGCGTCGAAAAGCGAAGAGTACCGAGGTATGACTAATATATATATATATATATATAGGGTGATTTTTATTAGACTGACACTACTCAGAGCCACCTGTGGCGCGATCTTTCAGCCGGAATTCAACCCAAATTGATACAGGGACTAAGGATGACATGGGAAACAGTTTCCACGAAAAAATGTTAGTTCAAAAAGTCGCCGATAAGATATGGCGCTATTGCTGTCGGCGCACCCGAGAATTTGCATAAAACGCAAGTAAAACCTCAAAATGCAAATTCATGACTACGTAGTCGACAGCAGCGCCAGTATTTTGGGCTATAAAGGTCGGCGCGGAACTTGCTGTGCCATCGGTTTACAGAAGAAAGGGTTCTCAGTCGCTTTTTTCCACTTGCATGGCCACCTCGCTCCCCGGACCTAACCCATGAGACTTCTTTCTGTGGGGCTATTTAAAGTCCAAGGTGTATCTTGATGGAGCCTCTAACTTGGCTGCCCTAAAGGACAACATATCCCGGATTGTGACGAATATTCCTGGTGACATGTTTCGGTCGGTCGTTGAGAACGTAGTGTTCAGGATGTGTCGTCCACCAGGATGATGGTCACATTGAAGGAGGGAGAAGTGAATTTGCTGCATAAAGCGGAGTTGCAGTGAAATTTTTTTTTGTTATCCTTTGTCTGCGTATAACAACTTTTTCGGTATTCGCCCTTCTTCTTTATAGCAAGAATACTGGCACTGCTGTTGACTACGTAGTCGTTAATTTGCATTTTGATGTTTCACTTGCGTTTTGTGCAAATTCTCGGGTGCGCCGACAACAACAACTCCATATCTTACCTATCGGCGGGTTTTGGGATTTTTGATTTCTTTTTTACCACGGAAACTCTTTCCCATGTCGTCTTTAGTCCTTCTATCAATTTTGGTGGAATTCCGGTTGATAGATCGCGTTACAGATGGCTGTGAGTAGTGTCAGTTTAATAAAAATCACCCTGCATATATACAATCAAAACTTCTCTACCCGGCCACGTTTCAAAACGGCCGCATTTTTTCGGAACCATGACTGGTCCCTAAAGAGAAGTTTCACTAATATGCATGTATGTATGTATGTCAAATCAACAAACAACCAAATGGTCAAAATTTTCAACTGGAATCTAGGCGTTATTAAAGAAATTCACTCCACTCCAAAACATAAAAATGGTATGACATAATGCATTTAATAAAAACGCGGTATATTATTGAAATACGAGTATCTACGCATTTAAAACGTCGAGTATGATAAAAATTTACGACTGTATATTCAATTACAGTAACTGTGAACGTATATTAGAAAAAATGGTGAAATATGATGCTATTTCGTTCTAAGTAAAGGACCTTGCGCAGGCTATAGGTCGGCAGATGAGTCGAAAAAAGATTACATCAGATAGCACTGCGTCATTTAGATGCACGAGTGGAGTTTTCTGCACGATTTAAACCTTACAACTGCTTCTCTTTGCCTCGGTCTTTAATAAAAAATAAAAAGAAAATGTCGATCACGGAAAGAGGAACGGGTAATCAGATTAAACGGTTTCTTTTTCAGCGAAATTTCTTGTAATTTCATTAAAATGATAACATATTTAGTCGTCACAGAAGAGTCGGTAAAAAATGCATCCGAAGCGTATCAGGTGGCCTTGAACCTAGGTTTCGCCGTTGTTATGGTCACCTCAGAAAGTCATAACCGGTGAATACACAGTAAGGTAAGGAATTCCAATTTCGAAATTTCTCTCAAACTAGGTGGCCCATGCGAAAATTTCGCATGCGAATAATAAAATACGATTAATTTTATAGCGAAGTTGGTTTGTAGTAAAATGAAAGTAGAACCGGTTCATTAGTAGCCATTGTTTATTTCTCAAATAACAATGGTGCGTAAGGATTATACAAAATCGATTACAAAACACCTTTGAACACACTATTGGAGGGGAAGCATAAACCAAAACAGCGAAACATTTGATATATACACGTCAAAACACATTTGTAGACAATACTAAAAGTTAAGTATGACATAAACTCGTGGAAAATTGGAAATTTACATTACAAAACCTCTTTGTATATAATATTTGACCGTGCTGTATCGACGCATCTATGGAAACAACTCTAGGGCCAATAGTCAATTTTTAACTTCAATTTTTAAACAAACGATACAATGTGTCATTCTATATTAGCACTTCGTTAGAAGCGAAGAACTTAATCTTTAAAATGGTACCTAATTTATCCATTTTAGTTCAGTATGCAGGGAGAAAAAGGGATCGTCACAAAAATCACCGCATAGAAATAATATACACTGTCACAAAAAAATATATGCACCCAGAAGAAATCGAGCTACTATCACGAAACATGGCAGGAATGTAGTCTGGTAAGAGATATGCAAATGATTAAAATTTCGACGCCAATGAGACAAGGGTAAGCGCGCTATACGCATATGAGATGCGCAGCAGGGAGGGTTTAAAAGCATGGATTGCTCGTGCCATAGGGTTATTCAAACAAATCTGTCGACTTGGATGGACGGTATTGTGACTACAGATGCCTCTGAGACGTAACCGGCGACAGTACGAACAATTGTCGAAATTTGAGAGGGGGGCGTATAGTAAGAGAAGCAGGTTGGTCGAACAGGCGTATCGGCCGCCATCGCGGTCGGAGCGATATGGTAGTTGCTCGGTGTTGGCAACAATGGATCACGGAAGGGATAGTCTACGGTCGCGGAGGGTCAGGGCGTCCCAGGAACACAAATGCGCGCGAGGATCGCGCAATCATAAGAGCGGCCACGTCCGCACCAACAACGTCGCTAGAATCGGTTCGACGCCATTTACCACCTTACAGACATCCGGTGATATCAAGGGAAACCCATCGGAGACACGACTGGCGGTCGCAGGTATAAGGAGCCGACGTTCATTAAGACACCTACCACTGACCCCACATTATAAACAGCGTCGATTTGGATTTTTGCCGACCTCGGCAAGCTGGAGTGTGACCGACTGGAGGCGTGTGATCTTCAGCGATGAATCCCGATTCAGTCTCAATGCTGATGACCAGCGCATACGCGTGTGGAGGCGGCCAGGCCACCGGTCCGATATGCATTTGTTGTCGAGAGGCATACAGCGATTACACAAGGTGTGACAGTGTGGGGAGCGATTTGTTGGGGCACACGATCACCTCTAGTCGCCCTTCAACGCACTTTACGGCACGCAGTTCCACAGACGAGATTTTAACGCCAGTTGCACTGCCTATTCTATCAAGTCGCCCAGGTGCCTTTTATCAGGAAGATAACGCGCGTCCACATAGGGCCTGTTCACACAGGAGTCCGTTGCGTAGCGTTAAGGGAAAGGATGACGTTGAGACGAAAATAAACCAATCATAGGCGTTAAAAATTTCATTGTTAATAGTTTGGAGGTTTGTCATTGGTTAAATACATTTCAATACTTTAACGCTCCGCTACTGGACTACTATGTGAACAAGCCCATACTTCGCGACTCTCCCAACAATGTCTTCAAAAATATGACGTACTCCCATGGACTGCCAGGTCACCAGACAACTCGCCAATAAAGCATGTCTGGGACGTGCTTGGAAGGCAACTGTAGCAGTCCAGGAATACTGGTGAATTAACTGCCCAGTTGCAACGATTATGGCATGATCTTCCGCAGGAGGTCATAGGTGACCTCATTCATTCGATGCCACGCCGTGTTTCGGCTTGTATAGCTGCTTGAGGTGGATTTACTACTTATCGATTTGTAACCTTTTTCATGCCATATCTTCTTAATAAAACGGTCTGTTCTTCTGAATTTGTAATAATTTGCTTATCTCCTCATACACTACATGCATGTTAAGTTTCGTGATAGTAGCTCGTTTCCTTCTGGGTGCATATATTTTTTTGTGACAGAGTGTATATCATTTTACATGTGACTGACAAAGTGTAGTCCTCCAGATTACTTGGGAATAATACCATCTTCTACGACGAACAATAGAGCACAAGAAGACAACAAAATGCATAAAGTCTGGAGGTTTCGCCTTTGTGACGGTGGTACCTGAATACTTACAATTGTCAAAATTGTACAATTGGAGACACTTTTGAACAACTAGTACAAACAACTGCCAAATTCAGGCAGTATGACAAAGTATCAAGGCAATATTTCCCGACGCAATTCCTTTTAATATTAGCGTCAAATGACTCAGTAAAGCAGAGGTAAAAATGAAAATTGTTACAAGTGAATTATGAATAAAAATTAATATTAATAATCATTAAAATTTGATTTTAAGCATAAATTTTTCTTTCTCTCTTTCTCTTTTCAATTTTTTTGATTCTCTGAACTGAGATATATGATTTCAAATATAAATCACTTTCGATACTTTAACAGCCTTCAAAAACGTCTTGGACAGCTGAATTACTTACCGTATATTGCAGACAATTAGACGCACCTTTTTACATAAAAAATCGGGGTACGTCTTATGGACCGAAGGTAACATTAAAATAAAATTAATATTCTATATTCTATATATTATATATATATATATATATATATATATATATATATATATATATATATATATATATATATATATAATCTTAATTAAATAAGAAATTGAAAATATCTATATATACCTAATAAAATACAAATATTGTTTTCTAAAATCCTTCCATAAACGTGAGGTGCGTTTTACCGTTCGGTGTGTCTTATGCTCCGAAAAATATGGTATATTCACTAATGACACAAATCCATTAAAATTTCGTAATTAAAGTTTGACCATCCACAACTTTAGACAATCAAAATACAATTCTGGATGCGGGAACATAAAAAAAAGAAACATTATCATCGGGACTTTATGACATAAACGATACATAGGGGAAAAAGGATGATTCGGGGAACGATCGATCGAGGTTCCACTGTATATATATATATATATATATATATATATATATATATATATATATCGGCAGACTTATTAACGAGTAGTTTTTAGAACTCTCTGTTGATAGACATCAATAACTTAATGCCCTGTTTAAAAAAACTAAGATAACATTAAAAATTTTAAAAACTACGTGTTCTTTATTAAAACGTCTACTTTCAAAAGCAAAAAACATACATAAAACATATGGAAATACCGAGAGGAAAATTCCCCTTGGGTTAAAATTGGGATTGAAGATCTGTGATGCCAACTGATGCACACACGCGTACATAGAGTGTGCAGGCAAGTATATCGGAAGACGGGAAAAAACAGATTTATCGATAATTTTTTTAATAAATAAATACTTAGTGAGTCAAAGAAATCCAAGACTTGACAGCTTTCTTTTCGGGCCATGAAATGAATACCCGATCTTTTTCTCACCTCTATACACTCTCCAAAACCGCAGATGGGGAAAGAAACTGCCGTCAAAGAAATGAATTACGCAGGCTTTACGGTTACTGAAACAGCCGCTGCCGTTCCCATGGCAACCGGGCAGCCGTTGAAAAGGTGGATGCAAATGGAGTTGCCAGGGGAAAAAAAGATTTGGACTGAAGGAAAAAGCAATATGTGCAGAATATTAATAACTCGTGCAAGTTTTATGAGACTCTCGAGTAGAAAAAAAATAACTTACAGGAATCGTTAACTTTTCATAAAAATTTTCTTACAAGTTTTACAGCATGCTCCTCTGAAGATTTCAAAAGTTTAACACGGTATTTTTCGTTTCTGTTTCTCTCTTTTAGTGAGTCTGAGCGATAAATCGGATGCAAGGAAATTAATTTTCATGCATGAAAAACTGAATACGATAAAGGACCATAAATATATTTTGTATCAAACAGCATTTGAACAAATCAAAGACTTAGTTTTTGTCACCGGCTGACTAGTTCAGTATATAGATTCGTAAATAATTAGTTCAATTAACTGACGCATGACTATATAAGAGACACCAGTTCACAATTTAAAGGTAAAATTCAAGACACACACACGCAAAATAGAAATTACGAAGCTCTGTAATTGCTGTACTTATTTTCAAACCATGCAACGTCATACGTTTATAGCCAAGGGAAGGGGAATTTTTAGATACTAGATTACGTAGTTTTATCAAAATTTAGAAAAATTCCTTAGTGTTTTTACACTATAAATAACTATTTAATATATATATATATACATATATTAAAAATATATACATACGTATATATATATTTATATATATATTTTAATCTCATCGTCGCAACTATATGAAAAATGATAAACACACCTCTCACCGTATAAAAAAAAAAAAAAAAATCCAATGAATTTCATTGACACTTGATTTTATGTTTTACAGCCTATATCTCTGATCATTATACAATAAATAAAATATAAAGTTAAAAACAGTCGACTGCGTCCAAGATTAAATCATAACATTATTTTATCGTACTTTAATTATTATCAATATGGTCAAGGTAACAACGTACGTGCACTCTTAAAGCTAAGTTTTCATGCTCAAAATATGCATGAACTTCGGCACGAACTTTCCGAAAACAGTTCCGAAAACAGTTCCGAAAACTTTCCGAAAGCCGTTTTACAGCATGCTCCTCTGAAGATTTCAAAAGTTTAACACGGTATTTTTCGTTTCTGTTTCTCTCTTTTAGTGAGTCTGAGCGATAAATCGGATGCAAGGAAATTAATTTTCATGCATGAAAAACTGAATACGATAAAGGACCATAAATATATTTTGTATCAAACAGCATTTGAACAAATCAAAGACTTAGTTTTTGTCACCGGCTGACTAGTTCAGTATATAGATTCGTAAATAATTAGTTCAATTAACTGACGCATGACTATATAAGAGACACCAGTTCACAATTTAAAGGTAAAATTCAAGACACACACACGCAAAATAGAAATTACGAAGCTCTGTAATTGCTGTACTTATTTTCAAACCATGCAACGTCATACGTTTATAGCCAAGGGAAGGGGAATTTTTAGATACTAGATTACGTAGTTTTATCAAAATTTAGAAAAATTCCTTAGTGTTTTTACACTATAAATAACTATTTAATATATATATATACATATATTAAAAATATATACATACGTATATATATATTTATATATATATTTTAATCTCATCGTCGCAACTATATGAAAAATGATAAACACACCTCTCACCGTATAAAAAAAAAAAAAAAAATCCAATGAATTTCATTGACACTTGATTTTATGTTTTACAGCCTATATCTCTGATCATTATACAATAAATAAAATATAAAGTTAAAAACAGTCGACTGCGTCCAAGATTAAATCATAACATTATTTTATCGTACTTTAATTATTATCAATATGGTCAAGGTAACAACGTACGTGCACTCTTAAAGCTAAGTTTTCATGCTCAAAATATGCATGAACTTCGGCACGAACTTTCCGAAAACAGTTCCGAAAACAGTTCCGAAAACTTTCCGAAAGCCGTTTTACAGCATGCTCCTCTGAAGATTTCAAAAGTTTAACACGGTATTTTTCGTTTCTGTTTCTCTCTTTTAGTGAGTCTGAGCGATAAATCGGATGCAAGGAAATTAATTTTCATGCATGAAAAACTGAATACGATAAAGGACCATAAATATATTTTGTATCAAACAGCATTTGAACAAATCAAAGACTTAGTTTTTGTCACCGGCTGACTAGTTCAGTATATAGATTCGTAAATAATTAGTTCAATTAACTGACGCATGACTATATAAGAGACACCAGTTCACAATTTAAAGGTAAAATTCAAGACACACACACGCAAAATAGAAATTACGAAGCTCTGTAATTGCTGTACTTATTTTCAAACCATGCAACGTCATACGTTTATAGCCAAGGGAAGGGGAATTTTTAGATACTAGATTACGTAGTTTTATCAAAATTTAGAAAAATTCCTTAGTGTTTTTACACTATAAATAACTATTTAATATATATATATATACATATATTAAAAATATATACATACGTATATATATATTTATATATATATTTTAATCTCATCGTCGCAACTATATGAAAAATGATAAACACACCTCTCACCGTATAAAAAAAAAAAAAAATCCAATGAATTTCATTGACACTTGATTTTATGTTTTACAGCCTATATCTCTGATCATTATACAATAAATAAAATATAAAGTTAAAAACAGTCGACTGCGTCCAAGATTAAATCATAACATTATTTTATCGTACTTTAATTATTATCAATATGGTCAAGGTAACAACGTACGTGCACTCTTAAAGCTAAGTTTTCATGCTCAAAATATGCATGAACTTCGGCACGAACTTTCCGAAAAAATCTAGTGGTGTGTTTGCATCAGGATTTACATGCAGCGAACAAACTTACGAGTTATGTTAACAACTCACTACAAGAGTGAAGGGAAACACATGCCTTAACACCCTGTCTAAACGGATGAGATGAAACAACAAAATCAGAGACGAGATGGCGGTTTATTTTTAAAATGGTCAGAGAGGCGATCCTCTTCGAAACAGACTGCTGACAGCGTTTCACGCACCTCCGATTTCGCAGTGAAAACGTGCACGTGCTTCTCGCGGGCAGATGATACACGTCGAGAAAAATCAGCAGTTATTATGGGAAGAGCGACACTTGAACTGCAGTGGAATAATTTCCTTTTTCTTCATTTTAAGGAAGCTTGTCAAAACATGATCTTGGTCACAAAAGAGGCTCTAAAAAAGCACTGATCTGGGATATCTCATGATTAATAAAGGCGATGTGCATCTTTACTAATCATCAGCTGATGTCACAGGTCTTCATTTCCAGACTAAAATATGAGAAATTTTAACGTAGGATTACGATCCACAATAACGGTCTTTCGGAGAGAAAAAAATTGTCCTGCGTCGCGAGTTATAATTTTCGCAGCGCGCCAAACCCAGTAGCAGTAAACAGTTAAACAGAAAAGTACCAAAATGTGTTTTTTTTTTAAGCAAACGATAAGTAATCCTACGTTAATAACACAGGTCTGCAAAAAAAAATAATTAAAAGTTGTTTGTACTTTAATAACTGATTTCTATGTATTTTTCAGTGCTGATTTCAAAAATGAAATCCATTTTTTCTATCACGTCAGGTTATCTCACAAAAAGGTGTGTATTTTGGGTGGAAAACTCAATTTAACGCAATTTTGTACATTTTTTCTAAAGGTTCTAGATTTTAATAAACAGATAACAGATGCCGTGGTTTACATTTATACAACAGAATATTGAAAAAAATGCATAACTATAGAGTCAAAAGCCCTTGTAGAAGCGTTTTCGCCTCACATTCAAACTTCTTTTAGTGATCTTCCTTCTGTGGACAGCTTGAGGATCGTCCCTTTTTAATATCCAGCAGTACTCCGCTAACATGATAACGTTCCATCCGCCTTGGTAACTTTTTTCTCATTTCCTTGATGTCTCGATGGAACCTTTCGCCCTGCTCTTCACTGACAGCACAAAGATTTGCAGGGAAGAAGTCAAGGTGTGAGAGGAGAAAATGAACTTTTATGCTCATATTACAACCCAGCTTCATGAAGTTCTCTAGCATGTCAGCGACGATTGACTTGTAATTTGGGTCCTTTTTGTTTCCCAGAAAACTGGTTAAAATCTAGTTTAAAAGATACCCATGCTGCTTTTTCTTTTGTTTCCATTTTTTTTCTTAAAGCTGGCATCGCTCATCAGTTTTCTGATGTCAGGTCCCACAAACACCCCTTCTTTTATCTTTGCCTGTCATAACCCAGGAAACTGCTCACAAAGGTATCTAAAACATCCTCCTTCTTATGGCAATGCCTTGACAAACTGTTTCATCAAACCCAATTTAATGTGTAGTTGTGGAAGTAATGACTTTTTGGGATCTACAAGACTCTCCCTCTCAACATTTTTAACTCTAACCTGCAAGGTTTTTCTCAGCGGCCATTATTTCTTTAGATAGTGTTCCTTCCTGTCATGACTGTCCTATTCGCAGAGAAAGCAAGGGAACTTTGTGTAACCACTCTGTTGACCAAAGAACATTGAAATCACTTTTAAATCACCACAAATCGTCCATTTATGATCTAAATAACAAATTTTCTTTAAAACCAGCTCAAGGTTTTCAAAACATTCTTTTAGATGTGGTTACAGTGGGAGGTGGTGGGAAGGAGAATGGCGGGGACAGATAGGCACTGACACAAATGATGTCAATGGAGGTATAGTCCAGTCAATTTGTGCTCAAAAGGGGCCCTCGAGGGAAAATTTTGGGGTAGTTTTGATTTCTTCCATTTTATATGTTTTTTGGGGTGCTGAATCCGAATCTGAGGTTTGTTAACAAAATTTCGTGACGCAACATTGAAAAAAATGCAAAAAAAGGTGAAAATTTTCATTTTTTGGCGGTTTTTTTCTTATAACTCGGAAACTATCAACTTTTCGTATATAACCCTATTTATCAAAATTAAAGTACATAAAATTTCCTACAAATTTCACAATTTAGGTTTTTTTGTCCGACGGACCGTTTGGGCTCAAGCGCTATTTCAAAATTGGCGTATTTCGGCTGGCTCCGCAAAAACCCACTTTTTACACTCCAAAACTTATCATTAAAGGCTGTCATTTAATTCCTCCTTCCAATACAATGTAGGATTTTCAAAATCACATTGTATTTAAATTCTGTGCAAATATAATTCCGTCTTGTACGTCTTTTCATGTTATTTATACTCGGCGAGCCTCACCAAATGATTTTATAACTGCCCCGTTTGGTTTAATTCTTTCCTTCCATTCGATTCCTTCACAGACGATTCAAGGCCAACTACGTCACCGTGTACATGCGTACCCAATCAACACCCCCTATATACGATATAGGGGGTGTTGACCCAGTCTCAAGTCCCTTCATATTGTTCACGAGGTTTCCTCCCCCCCCCCAAAATAAATAAATAAATAAATAAAAATAAAAACACCGGCCATCCGATTCCTACCAGTGGCAGTGCGAAGGAAGTAAGTAGTTCAGTGTTAGAATCCAACGACAACACGATTCAAAAGTTATATTTACGCGTAGTGTTAAAAATGGCTTCAAATGTGTGTTTTAATTGTGATGAAGTGCTGGATAATAACGTAGAGAAGGTGATAACGGTGAGGCAAAGAGGTTTGAAAACGTTTATCGAGTCAAGCAAGAAGAGGAAGGATGGTGAGCATGTTCAGCTACGTGAAAAATCTGCAGTCGATGTTCATGAGCGATGTCGTACAAACTACATTAATAAAATAATGATTGCAGCTCATTTGAAGAAGGCGAAGCAGGGTAGAGAGCAAGTCAAAAGACGTTCTACTGAAGCGCATTTCAATTTCAAAACTCATTGTTCTATGTGTGGCCTCGTCATAACACCTGACTTTATAGAACAACAAAGAAAAAAGAAAACCAATCGTAATATTGTGTATCAGGTTCGAATTTTGAAAGTCAAGGAAACTATCATAAAAAGGGCAGAAGAACGTGGTGATGAGTATGGACAAGCCATAATCAAACGTCTTTTGCCTGTCTCAGACTTGGTGGTTTCTGATTGTCAATATCATAGTTTATGCATGAGAAAATTGTACAATCGCCCAAAAATTCAAGAGAAGAGAAAAAGGGGTCCATTCGCCAAATATGTTGAAGCAGCGATGGAATATGTCTACGCTTATCTTGAGAATAGTGATGGAGAATGTCAGTTTACGCTAGACGAGTTGGTGGACCAAATCAAGGGTGATTATCGTCCTGACATAAAGACAGTTAAAGCTTATCTACTCAAAAAATATGGAAGCGATATAATAATGACCTTTTCTCCAAACAAGAAGCTGGTAGTGTGTTTCAAAAACACAGGGTATAAAATTTTAAATGATGCTTGGCACCAGCAGGCGTTAAAAATGAACAAGAGGAAAGATTCCGGATTATTAAGACGGCTGCTGCAATTGTTGTTGAGGATATCCGGAGCCAGGTATATAGAGACAGAACAGTACCCCTCACCCGATAAATTTTTGGAAGGAAATGAGGAACTCATTCCTGAAAGTCTCCGTACATTTATGGAAACAGTTGTACTAAACAAAAAACGTGGGGACCATGATATGTGGAAGAAGAACACAGCACTGGCTCATAGTCTTGTAGCAGCAGTGAGGCCCAGATCATTCGTTTAACCAGTCCTCGTAGGGTTGGCAGTGTTTCTGTACAAGAAGTACGGCTCAAGGAAATTAGTCGATGTGGTTTCCTCATTGGGATTTTGTTCGACTTACACAGAGGCTGTCCGCCTGGAAGCATCAGCTGTCAGCAGCGATCCGCTGAAAGTTAACCAGCCATGCTTTTCACAGCAGGTGTACGATAATGCTGATTTTAATGTACATACAATCGACGGATACAGCACCTTTCACGTCATGGGTACAGGCTGAAGAACAGACTGAAGAAATACGCTTACATGATGCGAAAGGTATGTCTAATCTCACAATCTATTTCGTAATCACTCATCTCTCCTTAAGATATGATCACAAGCTGTTGTTTTCTCACCACCTCTTTCATTTTCCAGATGAACAAGCCCCGACTCTGACGATAGAACAACCCGAACCTGTGCCAGGACTCGCCGGCTTCGAAGAACCTCAGCCAGGACCCTCTAAACGACAACGGCTCATATAATAATGTAATATATGATCATATGTACAATATAATACAATATAATAAAATGCAATAATTTTTCAAGATTTTTCTTTGGAATTTCAACTTTTTTGTAACAATTACAACTAATTTGTACAATTTCGGACTTCTTTAAATAACTTGAACATTATTTTATTTTTGAAAAAATTACCTGTACCTCTACATATACGATCTAAATAAGGTATGTGCAGAGAACTGGGAGGAATTCACTAATTGACAGCCATTAATAATAAATTAGAATTTTGGAGTGGAAAAAGTGGGTTTTTGTGGAGACAGCCGAAATACGCCAATTTTCAAATAGCGCTTGAGCCCAAACGGTCCATCGGAGAAAAAAATCTAAATAGTGAAATTTATAGGAAATTTTATGTACTTTAATTTTGATAAATGGGGTTATATACGAAAAGTTGATAGTTTCCGAGTTATAAGCAAAACACTGCCAAAAAATAAAAATTTTTACCTTTTTTTGCATTTTCTTCAATGTTGCGTCACGAAATTTTGTTAACAAACCTCAGATTCAGATTCAGCACCCCAAAAAACATATAAAATGGAAGAAATCAAAACTACCCCAAAATTTTCCTCCGAAAAGCACAATTTGACTGGACTAGGAGATAGTAAGGGATGGGAGGGAAGATTGACAGACAGGCACTAATAGGAAAGTGATGCAGTTTTAACCGTATTACCCTAGTTTTAGTATCACTGTCCAGTATATATAAGAATGTCTATTTCATTGCAAACGCGTTAAAACTTTCTCACATTTCTTTTTAAAAGTGTTTTTAAGCAAAATATAACAGTTTCTTTGGAAATATTTGAAATTTTGTCTAAACACATAGTGCTACCTTACTTTAAAAACACACAAATTCGACAAAACTAGACATGCTAATTGTAACAAAACTGTACGTGATGGAATTTTTTCAATGATTTTCCCATAATCAGTACCAAAAATACTATAAAAATCACTGATTACATTTGAAACTTTTTTTTTGCCAATGGGAGGGATATATATATATATATATATATATATATATATATATATATATATTTACTCGATAAACTAGCATCTGTTTATTTTTGTAATCTGTTATATGCACATTAAGGTAGCAGTTAAAATAAAGAGCGGGCAGTTTTTCTAAACTTCAAAATCAGCTAATCTTTTATACAAGGCATTCAATCACCGACATTTGTCGCTACAAACTTAATTGATATTTTTTTAATAATTGAAAATAATGAAAAATTTTCTTAAACTATGCGCTCTTTATTTGAACGTCTATCTTGATACATGAAAAACCAAAACTCAAAAATATGCATTATACCGTCAGAAAAATTTCCCACTGCTAAAACATGGGGATTGAAGATCTGCGATGTCGACTTATCTTCTATTGTAATAATATAATAGTGCAATTTCATAACTCTAGAAGAAATTTTTTTGGCCGAAAAGAAATTAAATTAAACCATTAAACTTAACATTTTATGCAATTTAATTATTTTCGATAAACTGCTTTGTACTTCAGTTTAAGTAAAGGGAGAGAAAAAAAATTAAGTTACTTTGGGGGAATTTAAGGGACATATATTCCTTGAAAATAATTATGTCGAAAATTTTAGATATATAAAATATATATCAAAAATCTGTTTATAGATTTCCATTCGTGAACTTTCCGCCAAAAACTGTTATCATAAACAGCATACAATCAATACCTGAAATTTTCCACAACAGATGGTTTACCATGGAAAAAAAAGATTCCACAAGGTAAAAAGGGATAAAACATACCTTTGAATACTTTCTGTTTACAGACTTCACTCTCAGAAATTATTTTCATTATTGTACGAGTCTCTTTCTTCTCCTGCACTTAGTAAGGAAGTGAAAGTAGTGGTGCGCAATAAAATGAAATTTTTTTTTACATCATTAAAAAGAGATAGTTATCTTTAAGATAGAAATCGACGTCGATTATCTCTTGAACTAATCTTTGGAAACGTGTAGTTCTTTGTATCACATTATTTCAGTTTAAAATGCACATTTTCCCCCATAAACAGACAAAGCGATCCTTTATCAACTGAGCGATAGTTTATCGGCGATATTTTATCAAACGCCATAAACTAAAACTCGGGTGCATTTACAAGACACAAAACGAGTATTATCAAATACAGCCCGGAAATGCAAAAGCAGAATTTTCTTGGTAACGTTCACAATCAGAATACAGAATTTCATACGTATATATCTAAATATTAGTCACTTTACTTTATCGTTTAAAAACGATAACAGAGTTAAAAACACCTACATAGGTAGGCTTCTATCAGTCAGAGGAGATAGATGTTCCGTGGGATGATTCACGATAATCGGCGGAAAACGGTAGAAGCGATATCAGATATCAATTAGCATAAAAACTTCCACATTTTACTGGTAGAATACTATTTTAAGAGTTCTAATGATTTCAACTGTTCCTCATTTACAGGAGGCCTTTTCTAAGCCTTAAACTACCACGTATAAAATTTCAGGTACCGGAAATATACTTTATATTGGTATAAGACACAGAAAGCATAAAGAAACAATATTGATTTCAACTCTTCCTCATTTACGGAAGGCATTTTCAACCGGAAATAAAATTTTGGGTACCGGAAATATATCGCACTTCTGCTAAAGAAGAGTCTTACATCTCAAAATAGCCATATTTTCGGGAAGAGTTAAAGAAGATATACGTCGAAATTTCATTTCTTATTTTATGAATGCATATGATAATTTTGGGAAAATTTATTGTTCGAATCACTTCAGAAGGCAAAACTATATACTATTAAAGTTGTTTTCAATTTTTAAAGCATGATTTTGAATCTAATTTACAAGATATAACTCTCTTATAGTAACCTCATTTTGTCAACATCGACTGAAAAGCTTGAGGGAATACTGTCATATCTTTGTAAATAAAAACATTTATTTTCAAAATAAAATTTAATGAACATTTTTATTACGGAAACATTTTAATACAACAACATTAGGCACTGACAAAAATCTTATTTTCATTCCTCGCGCATGAGCAAGTTCCCCATCCTAGTTGTGGAAGAGGGCAATAAGCGCCATATAGGAGATTGTGTTGGTCAGTGGCGCACCCAGGATTTTTCTTGGGGGGAGGGGGCGAGATGAACGGATAAAAATATTTATAATGCAAAATCAATATTCATAATGCAATTTCTATTTCTTTGGGGGGGCAGGGCCCCTTGCCCCCCCCCGTGTGCGCCGCTGGTGTTGGTACTAGGCTTATAGCATTATTCGAGAATGAAAAGCGCTTCTTATAGAGCATTGTGGTGCAATTATCTAAAGATCGAAAAATTTCAGAGATCTAACACTCTTCTAGCAGAGGTGCGATATTTTATAATGGCACAAGACACAGAAAGGATAGAAAAACAATACTGATTTCAACTGTTCCTAATTTACGGAGGTCATTTTCAAGCCATTAAACTACCGGAAATATATTTTATTTTGGCACAAGACACAGAAAGAATAGAGAAAAATATTGATTTAATCTGTTTTCAACTTTTTAGAAAACAATATTGATTTTATGTATTCCTCATTTACGGAGGGCATTTTCTAAGCCTTAAACTACCGAGAATAAAATGTCAGGTACCGAGAATATAATATGATGGGACAAGATAGAGGATAGAGAAACATGAAACGACACGTTGTCTTATGATGCATTACAAATTATGTAACATTATAACCGCTCAGCAAGAGTCATAACTAAAAGGTGGGCAGTGACTACTAATGCTTAGGGTTTAAAATTATACATGTAAAAGTAAAGATAATTCAAAGTGTAGGATTTTACATATTTATATACTACAAAAACCACACCAAGAAAAGAAGACATGCATTGTAAAAAAAAAAAAATTCTTCGCATGATTAAGCCCGTCTGCACACGGAGCAACTCAAAAGAAACTGATAACTGACTCAAATCACCAACCAGTCCGTGATGAGTCGCAACCTATGTAATTGAATGGAGCCACGCACACGGCGCAACTGGTTACAAACCCGTCGGACGGGTTTGCAACCAGTTGCGTCGTGTGCGTGGCTCCATTCAATTACATAGGTTGCGACTCATCACGGACTGGTTGGTGATTTGAGTCAGTTATCAGTTTCTTTTGAGTTGCTCCGTGTGCAGACGGCCTTACTCTTCCACTAGTTTAAACGTCTGTATTTGCATAAGAGTGTGTAAACATAATCATGTTTCAACGATTTTTCTAACATGCAGTGTACTCCAGATTAATGGAGTAGCTTGAATAATCCGATTCCTATTCACTTTTATTGCATTTTCAAAATATAATACTACTGTTGCTTTTCTGTTTTATCAATTTAATTAATTATGTATATAAACCGCAATTTTTGTTTTGTTTTACAGAATCTGCGATATGTTTTTGATTACTTCTTGATTTAGCCCCACTTTAAAATCATAGAAAATCATAGCTCGATAATGCTCTCGCGTCAACTCTCATTTTCTCTTCTTTCAAAATTTTTTCTACGATAGATAAATTGCAATTGTTGCCACAGATTATCGTTTGCGGACATAAAAGAGTTCAAATTTAAATATCCCACCAATATTATTATTATTATTATAATTTGCTCATATCGTCTGCCCCTATCTAAAAAATTTCAGTGTTACCAGCGTATGTATATTGACAGAAATTGGCATGCAATTTTTGATAAACTGTGTAGGTATTATTTTGGATAAACATTTCTGCACGGGTAATAGGCAAACCGGGTAATCGAGAGTCATTGTATAACCACTGGAGGTCACCCCATATTTATCAAGTATGGCCAGGGCCTTTTTATCACATGGGCAAATCGGGACTTTTCCCAGGGTCCCCTGCTGCTAGGGGCCCCCAAAACTGTCCTCTTTAACGAGCAAAATCTCTTTAACGATGTTTCTCAACACTAAAATAGATGGGGTGCCAGATAATATAAGTTTTTAATTTCGCTTTCTGCTTTAGGAGAAATGTTTAACTATCAGGTTGTATCAGACGTACAGCAGAAGGTGAAAGGCGTTTTCAACTTGGTGTGAAACATGTTTATGAATGCTTCATCTTATCAGCCATACACTGTAATAGCAAATATAGGTCTAGTATACAAGCTTGTTTGCTTTAAATCGTTATTTGAATCAAAATTTAAATCAAACGATTTTTTTACCTGATTTCTAACAACTTTCCTCACACGCTTGATACCTAGTACTTATAATAGTATACAGGGCCGGATTTAGACTTGATAAGGCCCTAAGCTATTTGAAATATGGGGCCCTTTATAAGAGGCCCATAACTCAAATCATATATGGGGCCCTTTATAATTTTTTTTTGGGGGGGAGGGCCCTAAGCTATAGTTTGTGTAGCTTATACGTAAATCCTGCACTGATAGTATATAGTACATGGATAGTTCTTATCTTTATAAATGTTCGTAAAGGGGTGGAGGACCAAATAGCATCTGCCCAGGGGCCCCAACCTTCATAATCGGGCCCCCGAGTATGGCTCAGATATTTTAACACCTTGCGGACCGGCCGTTTTATGCAAATCTAACCATTGTTCCCGGAGTAAATTATGTAGGGCCGGAGATTTTTATACAGATCTTACCGTTGTTCGGGGACCATATTGTAACGGAACGTAGGAAAATACGTGCTTTGCTGTAAAAAATATTGTAAAAAATTGTAAAAATATTGTAAAGAAAGTTTATATTCAAGCAGTGAACACTTATCAAAAATACGTGTTTTTCAAAAATAGTGTACAAAATGTTAATTTTTTTAAAATGAAAATCTTGTTGAAAACTATTATTATTCGGATTAAATTATTATCCGGATCAAGAGTAAATCCAAAAAGAGTTTTTATAGAGCAGAAAATTTCGCAAGCGTTGACTCAACAATAGCATGTGCTCCAACGTGATACGATTGGACATTAATGAATGTCTCCGGTCCGCAAGCGCTGGCTCTACAGAGACATCAATTCATATCTCCGGTCTTTAATGTGTTTAACATCACACATGGACATGCTCCTAACAAAAATTGCAGATAACGCCCAAATTTTTGCAGCTGCAGAAAAAAAACATAGACGAAAGGAGCAAATTTCAATAGCGCTCTGGATTCTCGACGCAACGATTTCTAGTATCTACGAAATTCTACAAAGGCACCGACTGAAAGACCCCAATAAAGGGAAAGATAAGAGTAATGGATTTCACTCAGAAATAACTCTAGTATTCCATAAAAAAAAGCTTGGTATATAAAAAAAAATTCAGTAAAAATTACCCCTTACGGCAGACCCCGCGCTATCAAATAGCGTGGTTTCAAACAACACGAGCGATAAAAACGGCATTAAGAATGAGAAAAATGCAGAAGTTTCTTCAAAAAAATATTTTTAAAAAAATCTCACGCACGTAAATTGCAGAATTCTTTTACGTTGATCCAACAGAGAGGTATCAAAAAACCACAACTCTCTTTTCTTGATTTGCCATTCCGAAACAAGAAACAGGCTGAGAGAGAGAGAGAGAGATCAATATCAATTTGCTATGCCGAGCCTTATCGGTTTCTTTCACGCTCAGATAATCTAGCCGGAAAACGTCTTGCAGAACACGTGGCGTTTCAAAATCTCGATCGAATCCACCGCGGGCGACAAGAGAGGAACCTCCTCTAATAGTATAAAACTACGAAAAGAATGAAAACTAGCTATTTTAAGCTGCAGGGTATTGGAAGTCCGGAGCGGGGGAACCGAGATTTCGTACCGTTAGTACAGGGAAGTGTTGGAACGAGTTCGGAGTTTGACTGGGAAAAAGATGTAAGGCTTGTTAGTTAGTAAGGTGAAGTCTAAAAATAAGTACAAATGGCGGAAATGTAAATATAGCCTACGCAGAGGTAAGAAATGTGCTGAAATCGTTGCGTCAAATAGTTAGGCAGGCTTGTTAACTGCATTATGAATAATAACATTTCTATCTACCGTGTACAGGCAGAGCCGGATTTCCGTATAAGCTAAAAAAGCTACAGCTTAAGGCCTCGCAATCTGCCGGGGCCTCAAATAAAAAAAAACAAAAATATATTAAAATTGATATAAAAATATCTCGTAGAAAAATCACTCAAATGAAGTCAGACATATCACGATAATTTCTAAATAGTTTCAAATATACAAAATACAACATTAAAATAATTTAAGCGCATTGTAAAATTGATTGAGACTAAATTTTCACCTGAATGAAAAATGAATAAAAGATTAAGTTTTTATATACTACCAATTATGTTATTATATTAATTTAATGTTTACCTTTTATTTTTCTATTTTAATTTAAAACTTTCTGTTCTATGAGCCTTATTTGTCGTTTTTAAAACTCTTTAATTATATAATTATTTCTGTGATTTTGTAAACACATCCTTTATTATCCTTTAATAAAAATTAAAAGACAATATATTTTCATATATTAAAAAGGCGTACATATTTAAATTTTTTCTGAGACCAGCTGATGTAATTTAAAACAGCGGGGGGCCTCTGGGGTTTGTAAAGCTTGGGGCTTCAGCAAGTCTAAATCCGACCCTGTGTACAGGTCTAATTTTTTTTAAACTACACCCTTTTGCATGCGTGATTTAGCAGCGTACATCACTCAGTTTGTTTTATCATCCTATCTCCCTCGATTACTATCTAAACAGAAAGATTAATTTCGTTAATAATTCCACAGTCATCAGTCGGTTCAGTTGATGTTAAAATCGCTGATGAATACGATGCTTGTATATTTGTGCTGTGTCTTAATCTCATTCCTTTTCTCGCAGTCACACACTTTTTCCTACTTCTGTTAAACGTCGTCAAGGCATTGTTATAATACTTGCCGATTTCAATAATTTGTGGCGCTTGAAAAAAGTCATAACAATGGCTAAAAATATGCACCTTCATAGTGTCTAGTGGATTAGAAGGCAAAATTAGTTTAAGAGAGGAGCAGTAAAAAATTCTAGTGCTACCGGAAAATTTGTGATGAATTTCTTAGCGTAGGATTACGTTCCTCCATAACGGTCCTTCTACAATGAAAATTTCAGACGCTAAAACCGTCCGTCCATCCGTCCTCGCGAGTTATAATTTTGGCAGCGCGGCAAACCCAGTCTATCACTTGGACAATTTTAACAGAAAAGTACCAAGATGCCCCAAAATTTATATATATATATATATATATATATATATATATATATATATATATATATATATATATATATATATATATATACTAGCTGAAAACCCGCGCTTCGCTACAGAGTACATTCAAATTAAATACAACGGTCAATGTATGCAATTAATGCCAAATATATATATATATATATATATATATTTATTTATAAAAAAATCGTAAGGGATATTTATTTTTTTTGGATAATATCCAATCGTCTGCTGCATTAGAAAGAAAAAGAATATCATTTTTGTCTATTTAGTTGTTATGCACGTGACGATAAATTTATTGAAAGTACCAGAAAAAGAAATCACGTGATCAACATTTAATAAATAAAATTCTAGAAATTAATCTTTAAAAATTCACCAAAAATCAAAAAATCAAGGTAAAGGTTCGAAAAAGATTTCATTTTGAAGGAATTTTTATGATCTTTCTCGTGATATAAATTTTATAATCCGCAATGTATTATTTTAAATGCAAACGTAAAAAAAGTTTAAAAAACAGCTTAAAAATTTAATTTAAAATAATCTAAGAAGAATTTTAGAAAAATCTTTCTTAGTGCACCCCTACACTATTAGAAGAATCGCCATGCAAAATTTCAGCCCTTTAGGTCCAGCGGTTTGGTCTGTGCGTTGTATGTCAGTCAGTCAGTGAATGAATGAATGAATGAATGAGTCAGTTACGGAACTGTTTTATATATATAGATATACATACATACATACATATATACATACAAAAGAGGTAGGCAACGATAAATAATCCTATGTCAATAACACGTGGTAGTTTCGTTAGAAGAGACTACCTAAAATTTTTTTCCTTATACGGAACCAAGAAATTGTTTGCCGTTAACGTACAGACGGGAAACTATAATGTCTGACCCTGAAAGGGACGCACCAAATTTGGACGCACCAAATTGATGACAATCAAATTTTACTATCGCAACCAAATTTTAAGGGCTGTAAGAGAGGCGTCGAAATTCGGCTTCGATTTAAAAAAAGAAAGACAGAAAGAAAAAATTGTGATGCGAAGGAGAGGGTTCTCCAAATCTGGACTTTTAAGTTACCTGGACATTAAAAGTCTTCGCGCAGACTAGTCAAACACACAAACGAACTCGTTAAAGATTACATAGAGTACTCACTTATATAAAATAATAACGTGAATTTAAGTGTATAACTGCCGACGGACAAACTCGCTTAATGCAAATCGAAATTTCCATATGTAATGGAAATTACACTTGACAACAGAAAATATATTCAAATATATTTCGAATTCCACATGACGATGAGAAAATACAGTAAAAAGAGTCACGTGCGTATTGCATTTCCTGATAACGCAGAAAAAATATCACGAGAAACACAATCCAAACACAATTTCATGAGAAGTTTTCCTGGTAAAAATTATGAACTATTATTTCAAATTTGCTGTCAAAATGAATTTCAAAACAATAGTTCCGAAATCATCAATCAGATGATTTCGGAAAAAAAGCAACATTAAATCTTTTTCTCCCTGACATTTCCCGGGAGAATACATTTTTAACTTAGCCTTCAGATCGGACAGTTTGAAGGTGAAAATTCCGACAAACAACTTATGTTTGTGGTACAATAAGCAACGACACCATGGTGTCGTTGCTGCAGATAGCATATAACATATAACCTTTGCGTATTGCACAAATTTTGCTGCATATTGTTTTATGAACTAATTATTCTGTACATTGGTCGAGGATACATTATGGGGGAAGGGAGGGGGCTTGCAAAATCATACATAAAAACATCTGCGCTACTTAAACTAAACTAATCTTGGTTCGAATCCCGAAAAGCACTTCTGAATGCTATAGTGTCTAGGCCGGGTATGGGCACGTTAAATCTGTTGGCCAGAAGTCCCTATGGCATCGGGCAAAAAGTCGGTATCCGACCCTTATTGTCGCCGAATTCGAAAGAACGCGATGCAACAGGTGACGTAACAGCAGCGTCATCAGACAATTTCCCCGCGCATCCAGGACTCTATATAACTGGACTATTAGAACTGTTTTTATCGCGGAGCGAGATGGACGTCTCAGTCAGAGATGGTCTACTTCTATTGATAAATGTTCAATGTTTGTAAATAGTTAGCTTAGCATTTACATGTCTTTTAATATCCGTAGTGTAGTGTGATGTATTTAACCAAGGGAAATATCATAATGTTAATTCTAATTGTTTAGTGTGACTTCCGTTTTCGTATTCATTGAGAATAACATAGCAATCTGATAGATATCACGAATAACAAGAAGTAAAATGAACGGCGTGGGAACTTACAAGGTGAGAAGCCTTTGATATTCAATTAAAGATATAATTGGATAAAAGAATATTTAGATCTCACACTTATTGTGTCCCATAGATAAACAGATGCTGCAGTCTTCATTGGACCTCGTTAAGATTTATCTGGGCCACGACACATTAGTAACAATAACAACAAAGTAATCAACATTATAAAATGCATGTAGCCCTCATGGGAAGAGGCAATTGTAAATATGTACACATATTTGCAAATTTTACTAGTACTCTGGAGGTATGTATATTTAGAATCGTCGGTAGTTTTCACTCCAATTTAGTTAAAAGCGTTTAATATTATCGACGTTGACATAACATCAGCAGCGGCACAAGACGGAATAGCAAGTCTGCTTGCGTAAAATTTGATAAGAAATTCTAATCACTAAGGTTAACTAACCCAAAACAAACGCATAAACAAGTAAAAAAAAAATAGAAATACGCCTTAGGTGGACACATTGAATTCAAAAGAAACCCGTAAAATACAAATAAAGGAGAGATAATACAGTACTTTTACCACTGTTATCACTGCAAACTCTTATTTTTGACAAATAAAAAGATACACCTTTCTTCCTCTAAGTGGCGTAACAAGAGTAGATTACTGCAGGAGAAATTTAGAGAACAATAACAATGGAATTGTCTTCATCTATCGACTTTTTAAGTCATGGAGAGGAAAATCGTACCACCTGATCGCCAACATATCTGTTTACATTCACGAAAACAGAGAGTTAAATCAGACTTTAACTTATCCCAAACGAACCATTTCTTCTTTGAACACTTTACAAAAGTGACTCCATTTGGAATCTAACGTTTCATCTTTAAAGGCTATCATGGGTGAAATTTCATCCCACGCATAATTGTGTTGAAATGCGATTTCCTTTAATAGAAAATTTTAAGGGTTGAATGGAAAAGAATTAAAATGGCTCTTTTAAATAGGAATTTAAAGTTACAGGGAGATTTCCAATAAAATAACCGACAAAAATAATGAACTGTGTTTGGATCAACAATTTTTGATGCATTAAAAGAGGCAATTTAAAAGACTCCAACGAGCGCGTTTTGCAATCTCGACTTGCCAAACAGATAAATTGTGAATCAGATAATAGGTAATAATTCCGTGGGCACACAAAGAATCTGATATTTAGCACAAGAAGAAGGTACTTTTATAAATATTATTTTTTTAAAGTAGTTTTTACGAAACGAATGCTTAAAACACAATTAATTAAAATTTGCATTTAGCAGAAAGTACGAACTAAACTAAACTTTTCTAATTATTTAGACCAACCATGTTTAAGATTATAGTAACCTGCAAAGGATCATAGCATGAATTAAAATGTAAATGTAAGAAATAAAAGTTTAGTAGTAAATTAAGCTTAGCAGTTAAGTATTAAAGTTATTACTCATAGAGTTATTACTACTAGTTTAGTAATATAGTTGCAAACTTATTACTTAAGTGTATGTAATAACCAAAAGACGACAGCACAAAACTAAAATTAAGTCACGGGGTCAGTGATTTGAATGTATTATATAAAAAGTATATTTCCGCTACTCCCTCGTTCATTCACCTCTTTTTGTCTTAACTGACCTTGAAGATGGAATTCTCATTTTATGGGTTAGCACCGTGTTGCTATCGGTTCTCCAAATGATACAGTCATGTAAAGCTTAATTTTCTGTGAATTGTAATTACTATTTTCTTATTCTTGATTCCCACTTCATTCTTCGAATACAGCGAATTATTTTTAGTCCGCACACTAAACTTCAAATTTTTTCGAAACAGGTAAAAACAGAATATGGAACCCAACCACTGGTCGTCAGAGCGTAAACACCACCACCTGTCTCCAACAGGTTTCAGCAAAAAGATAGAGAGAAAACAGCCGATCTGTAAACATCACCGCCAAGGCATATTGTCCTTGAAATCCTTATTCAAGGTTACCGTGGATGAGTAAGCATGAGTAATCCGTCTGAGAGTAATTGAATGCATAATCTCCTTCCCGTATGCAGCGTAATTGTGTTATGCGGCGTACGCCAGCCTCTTCCCGCTTCTGCGATACAATCAATCTGTTGTATGTCGGGCGCGGGACGGCTTTCCAGTGGAACATAACACAAAAAAGCAATTAACAGGAGGAATTCATTTAGAGAAAGGATGAGGAAACGATGAATGAATTAAATGGATAATAAATTGATGACGGGTTTTACAGTTATCTTTCAGTTCACAGTATTATGCAAATGCTCTGTTAGTGTTGTTTTTAGCCAATGAGAATTTTCCACCTTCAGCTTGGCAGCTCAAAATTTAAACAATAAAACATGTCACTGTCTCCAAGTTTTTTCCAATGTTTTTAACGTAGAATTACGTTCCTTCATAATGGTACTCCGGAAAGCAAAATTTTAGACTCTAAAACCGTCTCTCGTCGCGAGTTATAATTTTGGCAGCGGGCTAAACCCAGTCTGTATCGGTTGAACAAGCAGTAAACAGTTAAACAGAAAAGTGCCAAAATACGTCAAAATTTTGACATACACACCAGTGGCGCACCCAGGGGGGGGGGCTTTGCCCCCCCCCAAAGAAATAGAAATTGCATTATGAATACATACGCATATACATACGTACATGTATATAGATACATATATACATAACACATACAAAATACATACAAAAGAGGTAAGCAATGATAAGTAATCCTACGTTAATAACCCGCGGTAGTTTCGTTAGAAGAGACTACCTGAATTCTTTTTGTCTTTCGACATCTGTCCATTCTATACTGTGAAACTGTTGGTTGCTTGTAATAACATCCTCGTAAAGATCAGTACTTCCTAACCGGTAGTCCGCTGACCATTAATGGTCCAACAAGACCCAAGAGTGGTCCACGAGGTCAGGAGTGATAACAAAAATTGGTTACATCGTTTCAAAACGACCGTATTTCTTGTTGTATTTCTGACTTGTATTTCTTCTACTTTCTGATGCTTTGGGTACGAAAAAAAAAATCCTTGTTCTGCTTAAAAATTTCTAATATACTAGCTGCTGCGCGACCAGCATGGTCGATTTTAGTTTTATATTTTCTTTTGCAAAACAACTCAACTGAATGTAACAAATGTAAGGAATGTTACCATTACCTGTCATCATAAATATACGTTGTTAAGGCCTATTCTCTATAAGGCTGATTCTAAAACATCGTGATTAAAAAAATGTGAATTTCCATTACTTCAGAACAAAGTTAAAGATAAGACTGAGAAACCTAACACCAATGATTTTAAAAATTACATTTCTCTCTTTATGTACTATTTTTCAAAATTAAGATATCTACACTTTATCATTACATCAAATAAGAAATTGTTGGGCACAATTTTTTTTCGCTTAAAAAATGTAAAAACTCATCAAGTACTAAAATATAGTGTGGATTACATCACTCTCTGTATGTACTATTGTTCACAATTCATTTATCTGCACTTAATCATATCAAATAATAAATTGTTGGGAAAATTTCTTCACTTATTAAAATGGAGTAAAATTTTCATCACGTACTGGAAAAAAGGGTAGAAAATTAACTATTACTGGCTTTCGGTTGCTATGCCGGCGACGGTTAAGCCTAACTTCACGATCATTTATGCTCTCTTTCACGCCTCTCTCTTAATGAATTATTTCTTCTTCGCTTTGTTTCTTAAGACTGTTCCCGAATTTCACTTGATCGTGCAGCTCGCTTTCGAGCATTCCTGAATTCAGTGCGTAAATCCATGTTGACACGCGGTTAAAAATTCCGTACGGCCGGCCCGGTAATGTTTACATCTGGTAGTTGCAGCCGTTGCCATTCGGAGTGTAGAAATATCGTCGATTTTTGTGCCGCATACCTACGCGTTTTATATATATGACGCGGATTCGAAGAGTCACTGCCACTACGCAGTATCACACCAATTTCACAGTTAATAGTAAAGCAAATGCAAGCTAAAAGATCGAGTTAATTTTTAAGTTTTCGTAGACTTTTGTTTGCTATTAAGTTTAAATTTGTTATTCTTATTACGTTTATATGCAACTGTTTATTCAAGTTGTTTATCACACATAGTTTGTTTATTCAGTACATGAAACCCATTTTCACCTCTTAAGGCTCATATGCACCGAGCCTAAAGGATTGGTTGGGAGAGGGTCCCGACGATTTATTTATTTTTTGACAAGTGGTCCCGGATCAACAAAAGGTTAGGAACATAGGCGTGGCGTGCTTCTAACTTTTTTTTTTATTTGGGGAGGGGGGACGAAATGAATTCAGTTAGGGCCCTACTCAACGCATTGACTGCCTTGCGGGTCTTAAAATATGAAATACTAGCTGAAAACCCGCACTTCGCTACGGAGTACATTCAAATATAATACAATGGTCAATGTATGCAATTAATGCCAAAAAAAAATAAATATATATATTTATAATAAATACGACGATCAATGTATACAATTGATGTAACTAACTAACACACACACACACACACACACACACACATATATATATATATATATATATATATATATATATATATGTGTGTGTGTGTGTGTGTGTGTATATTTATAAAAAAATCGCAAGGGATATTTTTAAAGACAAAATAATGTAGATAAAAATATTCAAATTAAATCTAATAGGACATACTAAAGAATATAGTGCAGTTAATATAGTACAGTTTGAGGAACATATCTTTTACTGTATTTTAATAATTTTTTTTGATAATGTCCAATCGTCTGCTGCATTAGAAAGAAAAATATATATATATATTTGTCTATTTCGTTGTTATCACGTGATGATAAATTTATTTAAGGTACCAGAAAAAGAAATCACGTGATCAGCATTTAATAAATTGAATTCTAAAAATTAATCTTCAAAAATCCACCAAAAATAAGAAAATGGAGGTAAAGATTCGAAAAAGATTTCATTTTAAAGGAATTTTTATGATCTTTCTCGTGATATAAATTTTATAACCCTCAAATTATTATTTAAATGCAAACTTAAAAGAAATTACTAAAACAGCCTAAAAATGTAATTGTAAAATATCTAAGAAGACTTTTTCAAAAATATTTCTTAGTGCACCCTTACACCATACGAAGAATCGCCATGCAAAATTTCAGCCCTTTCAGCGGTTTGGTCTGTGCGTTGTATGTCAGTGAGTCAGTCAGTTACGGAACTGTTATATATATATATATAGATTATGATTTTTTTAAATGGTCAGGCCTATGGTCAGGAACCACTGGTAGAGATTAATCAAGATCATTCCCTGGTGTCACTTAAATTTAGACCAAGCAATCCCAGTACGACATTTGGGAAGGAGGGGGACTCGAACTATCCTCCCACAACTAAATACCTAACGGAAACGAGCCACGGCATAAAAATGACGCAACGTAAATACTGGTTAAAAAAAGGGGGAACGATTTATTCAAAGATGCAGTTGTATCCAACGAACCCTGATTAAAAGATTACAACCCGGCGCGCAGAGAGTTAAGTAAGCTGAAACCTGAAGATCACGGCAACCTGCTGAGAAGCCTCTGAATGGCAAAGTTGAAAAAGGTCTTTGAACTACATTTATTGATCCTGACATCCTATGCCCCTTTCCAGTAAATGAATAATTCAAAAAAATTTGAAATATAGTACCGCACGTTTGAGTAATACTGGTATCTTCGCTTTTTATAACAAGAGTTGATTCTTCTCTCCTGCACACGCCAGAGGCAACAATATTTACTTACTAGCTGGAATACCCGTGCTTCGCTACGGAGTACATTCAAATTAAATACAACGGTCAATGTATGCAATTAATGCCAAGATATATATATTTATAAAAAAATCGTAACGGATATTTTTATAGACAAAATAATGTAGAAGAAAATATTAAAATTAAATCCAACGGTCAATGTATGCAATCAATTTGCATGTTTAATATTCATAAAACATACTAATTTGAATTAAATTCTTTAAAAACTTCCATCTCAATTAGTTTAGTGGTTAAATTTTATCTTTTACCGAATTTTAATATTTTTTTTGTCAATTTATTTCGTTATGCACGTGACGCAAAATTAATTTAAAGTATCACAAAAAGAAAAGAAATCTCGTGATCAGCATTTAATAAATTAAATTCTAAAAATTAATCTTTAAAAATTCATCAAAAAATCAGACAATGGAGGTAAAGATTCGAACAAGATTTCATTTTAAAGGAATTTTTAGGATTTTTCTAGTGATATAAATTTTACAACCCTCAGATTATTATTTTAAATGCAAACTTCAAAGAATGTTACAAAAACAACTTAAAAATATAATTTTAAAAAATCTAAGAAGAATTTTTCAAAAATCTTTCTTAGTGCACCCCTACACTATAAGAAGAATCGTCATGCAAAATTTCAGCCCTTTAGGTCCAGCAGTTTGGTCTGTGCGTTGTCTGTCATTCAGTCAGTCAGTCAGTTACGGAAATGTTTTATATATATAGACAAGGGGCTAAATGAAGAAGGAAATTATTTTTTTCTACAATATAAAATCAAAAGGTTTTCATAAAGGAATTTAACTCATGTTTTATAAGCCGAAATGGGCCGTACTACAGCGGTTCTCAATGTATTTTTGGTGCCCATTGTAATATGTATTGCTGACGGACTTTTACAAAATTTTATAAGATGTAATATTTTTGTACAGTGTTTAATTTATTTTGTTTTCTTTAGTGGTTAAAATTATGACAGAAATACTTATATTAAGTTAAGACTTTGTTTATGTTATTGATGACCTCTTTGTGCTATAAACATGTGAACTTTTCTTAAAGAAATTTATTAAAGAAAGTGATGCTCGTTTTGTGAAGAATTTACAACAGTTCTGTTTTCTAATCTGTATCCTAGTATTATGCGAATGTATAAGTTATTAAATTTAATTTAATCATAATGGAAAAAAAATTCTTTAGCTGATTTAAGAGGAATCCAAAGAAATAGGCGTGAAATTCATACCTGACATTGACATTCTAAAGAACTTGAACACTTTTAACTAGTCGCAGTAAGCTTAGCGCTGTCTATGAAAATTATTCTATATTAGCAAAGTATTTTTAAATATTTGGTATACAGTATTTCTTATTTTATCAGTGAGTCTATGAGAGATGCACATAACATGCAAATTGCATTAAAATTTGTAAGACCCTAATTCTATGCTTACAGTGAGTGAATCTCACATCGAAATTCGGACATCCTAAAGAAAATGATATACGGCTGAAAAAAATGCTGAAATTTTGCCGAAATGTATGTTTTATTCAATTTCTTTTTCAATAATAACCACTAAAAACTTGACAACATAGCAATCCTAAAGAAATTAAAGTGGAAGTAATCGACGAATAAAATCAGTTTCAGCTTAAATGCATGTACAGTAAAACCTCGTTTATCCGGCCCTCGTTAATCCGGATCTCCGGATAATCCGGATCAGATTTGTAGAGATCATTTTATTTAATGTTCACATTAGATAATAATTTTTAACTATGATAGCAAGAACGTAACTACAAGTACGCCAAATATTCATTTTATAGTTTGATTCAATGCACAGTTCGCCACAAGTGTTTGAAACAGAAGACAGTGGACCAATTCTTTGTTAAGAAATGATTTCAAAAGTTATTTTTATATTTTTAAGGGGTCATGCTACTGTTAAAAGTCGAAAAAGTATAAAAATTGTGTCACTTTCGACATTCTATATCTTGAAAAGTACAAGATTAAAAAACCTAATTTTTTTTGTGTTAATAGAACAATGCTTGAATTATGAGTATATACCTGTTTCTTGTTTGATAGTTAAAAATAATTTGTGTTAGATAGTCATAAATAATAAGCAGTTTAATTTGGACAAAAGTGATACCAAAGCTGACGCACATAAATACTCCAAAAAAATTGAGTTTAAGACAAAATTTCTGCTTTTAACACATATTGCAGAAACTAAAATTTAATTTGAACCAAAATTTGTATATATTCAAGGCAAATTTCTATTTTCACTATGAAACTGAAAATAGTGCATTTTTTCTTAATAAATTAAATTTTATCTATGAATGAAAAATGCATTCTCTAGAGATCTGTAAACAAATGTAGGTTCAGTTTGAAGCAAATGATAATATGTACCATCTGTGAAAATTTCATGCAAAAATATGAAATAGTTCTGGACATAACAAGTGCGTTATGTGAAAAAAACACATTTTGAGATAAATCCCTTTGAAATGTTGCCCTTTAAATCTGTTTGCAGTAAACATCTGACACGTTTTTATTCATAACTTCCGTAATTATGGGAATTTTTTCAAGCGGATTGTTCTTAAAATACTCAGAAAAGGTTAATCTTTCATATATTTTTTCGAAAAAAAAAATCGATTTTTTTAACAGTTGTATGACCCCTTAAATGTCTTGAAAACAGTACTGTGTAATTTTGTTACAAAATATAGTTTTTTATCATAATAAACGGTAGGTCTGCTTTGTTAAGGATTTTGTTTTGCTTAGTAAACATATTACCCGGATTTTCGACTATCCGGATTGCCTATGGTCCCAATTAGTCTGGATAAACGACGTTTTACTGTACATTTGTCAAACTGATACACATGCAACTTTGTGAAGAGATTCTGATGTTAAAATTTAAAATTAAATTACTCGTTTTTAATATTTATATACATAGTAAAAACGAGTAATTTAGCCCAGTAGAAAATGATGTAAATGTAAGATTTGCTCAAAATTTTGTCCTCTTTAAGATTATAATTGCAATCTAAGCTCTAGAACCAACCTTTGCGAAGATATTTGAAAAAAAAAAAAGTTAAAAAATTTCGTTGTTTTTAGGTCACAGAAAATTCTGCCGAGGTCTTTCGAATTGGAAAACTTGGTTTTTCACTACTGAACTAAACATATGGAAGTAGGAAAAAAATCTAATATTGTCCGGTAAGGCCATTAATTTGAACCCAGCTACTGGGCTAACAAATTACTTTTTGTAGCGAGTATAACAAATTAGTACATTGAGTATAACATACAGCACGTGTTTCGGCTTCGATCGAACCAGATTTTCATAATGAGATGAGATATTCTCCCCAGTCCCCATTCTTCAAGTCATTTTTAACGTAGGATTACGTTCCTCAATAACGGTCCTCCGGAAAGAAAAAATTCAGAGCCCGTCGCGAGTTATAATTTTGGCAACGCTCCAAACCCAGTAGCAGTAAACAGTTATACAGAAAAGTGTCAAAATACGTTAAAAAAAAGGAGGGGGGTCCTACGTTAATAACCCGCGGTAGTTTCGTTAGAAGAGACTACCTGAAATATTTTTCCTTCACGATATACTTTTTTTTCGCTCTTTAAAATCAATTCAAAATAGCTGCACAGATTTATCGACAGTAATAAAAGTACAAGTGAGTAAGCGAATCTTTTATGAAATTAGGAAATAATTTATTTCAAAATTTGAAAATTCTGAACGAACGCTTCATTAAGAGTTAATATTCATCCTCAATATTTTTATGACAGATAAAAAAATTACAATTATTTTTTTTAAAAATATGTTAAAACGGAAGTTATTTTACTTTATTATAAAGCTGTAATAGATGTGCAGAAAAAAACTGAAAAATATAAATTAGCGTGTGATAAATAAAAATATTAACGAAAAATATATAAGTAAATAAAAAGTTTACATTCTCTAACTATAAAAATATAAACTTTTATTCAGAAGTTTCCTTCCTTACTTTTATTATGTTTCTAATATTGACAACGAGCGCAAAACTGTCATTTCAAAATTTCTTTCATCCACTAACCCAGGGTATTCCAAACATTTCCTGCGATGGAACACTTCGTAAATCCTGAAATTTTAACGGAACACCTTGTTTATTTTGTAAGTTAAGTAATAGCACATAATCAATAAAATTTGAAAAAATGAGAAAAAAACATTACTCAGTATTTAGTAATTATTCAATTTTTTATTTAGTAATTATTTAAATTTTAAAACGTAGCACATAAAATAGAATAAAGTTCTTAATGACTTTGGTAATGTTGGGTCATTGAATTGCAAATATTCTTGATATCATAGATCATAACTCTGCCAAACATGACCATGACTAATTAAAATAATTACATAAATGAACACTTAATTTTTTACACATTTTAGAGCATTAATCCGTCAAAAATGTTTGAATTTCTTGTAGCCGTTGCAGGTTATAAACAATTGCAGGTTTTCGAGGAATACTTAATTAACTTTCCGTGGAACACCAGTGTTCCGCGGAACATAGTTTAGGAAACCCTGCACTAACCGATCGATCTTCCAATAATCGACACACATATCGCTTCTTGGAAAAAGAGATTTACAATCCCTCATAATCTTGATCAATGCATATATGAGGGTTGGAGAGTGTATGTGCGCGTGGGGAGATACAAAACATTCTAAGCCGCTATCAGCGAGAAACAAGAGCTGAAACAAATCTCTCATTTTATCGAAAAAGATTTTACGGATATCCATCGATAAACGAACAAGCTGCCACTTTTCCATATCCCGTAAGAAACGTATATATCTCGATTTGTTAATAAACTTTTTCTAGACAAACTGAAGTGATTGCCAACCTCGATCAGGTGTGTTTTATTCGAGAAAGTTACATTTTAAAGAAATAAAATAACAGTCTGAACGTAAAAATGAAAATATATCTAAATGTTACTATTATACTACAAGAAATAAAATGAAACTTAACACAGATTTATTAAAATTATGTTAACAATTATGTTAACACAGATTTATTAAAAAGCGATATGTATTAAGGTTACTGTGTATTAACCCTATTGCATTCGCCCACCTCAATGTTAACCTATGGAGAAAATGTGTCTACAATTTACAGCTACATAAATGCTGATAATCCAATAAAAATGGTATTTTCAGACAGCCTTAGCTTTTCTGCACCTTGCAACACGAATCGGCTTATAAATTTCGTCCACCAAAGGAATTGCGGAGCGTTTAAAACGCACTATAACAGACTTTCTTCCCGAATAATTTTAATTTTAAGATATTATTTGCTTTTAAAAAAAAGAAAATGCCCCAAGTTGTAAAATTTACGGAGTACATTTAAAAAAAAAAAATCTATAAATCCAAGTCGGCAATTCTTGGACACATTTTCTCCATCTTACTATTAACAGCTGAAGGTAAACAAATGTTAGCTTGTCAGTCAACAGACACGGGGACGGGCTAATCGCGCGAACCGAGAATAGCAGGATATCGCGACTGGTACCATTATACGCGGACAGCCAAGACGCGTGCACTGATGCTATCCTCAACTTTCAAAAATTTAAACTTTTTTAATTATTCATTTAAAACCGCCGAACTCAATGGAAGAGGAGAGCTGAAACAGCTGACATTCCGGGTAGGCCAGCTCCTTTCCGTTTCGCAAATTTCCACTATTTTCATGCATGCAAAATTCAACTTTTCCTTCCTCCAATCGACAATTTTTTTTCCGTGTGTTCTACAACTCTTCATCTTTAAGGGTATACACATTTTTATAAAGTAAAAGATCTTTTTCATTGCAAACGAAGCTTTTTCCCCAAAGCAGTTTTCCGAATTTCACGAAATCGACAATTTTGGTGGACAAATATTTCGGTTTTCTGCATTTATTAATGTCAATTTTACGATTTATCGGCATTTGCTAGATGTTCAGCTTCCAAAATATACCAAATACATTAAAAAAAAAAAAGTTTTCATTCTAAAAGAGTGTACTTGCAAAACTCACTTTTAACTTAATGCCGAGTTCGTAGTTTTTCGACTTATTATTTTACTCACTAATAATTCCAGCAAGTTCGTGAAATTTGTTTCTAATTAATGAGCAACTGATAGGATTTTTCCACCACGAATTTTGAATTCGTCAGAACTGTCTTTCTATTTTTTTAAGCACTTTTTCCACCCGAGATTAAGATTTACATTCGGCCTTACCGCAATGTATCTCCCATCTTGCTCACCTGCTTGTGTGTTGTCGTGGCGTAGTGCTGTGCTATCGCACTGACCGGATAAATCCTACGTTGTGGGTTCGGCCCTAGGTGGTGACGCATTTCCCAATTTTCCCTATCTTGGTGTTTTTTGTTTTCCCCGCGGAACTCTGCAATCATCTCATTACAAATAGTTTGACCCTGCACATGGCCTTTTTTTTCTTTTATTATGCGAACTTTCCATGTTGTTCGCTGAGGGCCATTCTTTCCGTAACTTTATAATTAATTTCAACGTATTTTCTTTACATTTTTTAATTCTTCATTTTAATCTTAATTTATTTAATCTTAATATATTTCTAATTTTAAAATTTATCTTACCCTTCTACTTTTTGAAGGTTTTAAACTTAATTTTTATATTAATGTAACTGGTAACTTTAAACTTAATTTAATTTAATATTTTTTTCTATTGAGCACATATACATTGATAATAAGCATCTTGCGACAGGAGTTAAAGTCAATATACCCAGGAACTCTACTCTTCAAAAGAAATTCTGCTCAGTTGCCAAAAGGAAAAATTATTATTTGAGAACGAGTCATTTAATAATTGAAATCCAGAAATAATTTTAAAGTACCAGAAATAATTTTAGTTTTAGGAAATGAGAAGTTAAAACCTTTAGAATTTTTTTCTAATTGAATGAATTTCTTTTTTGTCTAAAAAGCAAAATTTGAAAACGGAAATTTGAAAGAATTATTTCAAAAGCCAAAAACCGAAATTTTAGAAAGAAAATTTTAAATTATTATTTCCTTTTTTAAAAAATTCTAATATATTTTTTAAAGTGATTAAACGGTTTTTAATCATTAAGAAATGAAACTATTTCATTTTAAATCGAAAAAGCAACACATCGGGTTGCCACTCAGTAGTAGATTAAAACTGAGGTGAGCGAATCCGATACGGTTAGTACACAACAGCTTTAAAAGGCAACAAAATGATTCCTTTCGCTATGCCCAAAAACAGAATGTCTGACTTGGAAAAAATTTACCCTTCTAATCACTTGATCACAGCAGAATCAACTTATTTTAAATAATTTTTTATTTGAATTTAATTTGTGCAAATCTGTGCCATTGAGCCAAATAATGTTTGAGACATCGGTGCCACAATCGGAACATATCCAGGTCACTTATTACATTACCTACAAGTTCACAGAGTGAAAAGGTTTAATATTTCATAAGTGGCATATAAGTGACACAATATATAAACAATTTGGCCGCACTTTAAACGACAATAGGCATTCATTGATGGCTGCTAAAAACCGCTCAGCCTGAACTCGTGATGCCATAATTTGAAAGTCAGGTACTTGATGGCATAATCCCTTTCTTTTTTAATTAGGGAACTCCTGGTAAGATGCCAGCTTGATCCTATAATACTAACGGCTCCTATTGTTGTGGTCTGGATTGAAGTCATTGTCAATAGCAAACATCTGAAAATGTTTATACGACCACTTTACACAAAAGAATTGTCAAATCGTAAACAAATTGTGTTAACCCCAAATTGCATACTCTGCAATGCCGTATTTACCGAATAGATTTAAAATCGAGAGAACTTGACGGGAAGGTCACAAATAAAAATGTGCTACAGTCGCTTCCTTTATGATTGAATGACGTAAAATAAAAATATTTCTTTTGGCAAGCATAATACATATAAAGAAATATACAAGCGAACGAGTAAACAAAGAGGAAAACGCAAAAACTAAATAAAAACTTCAATATATATTTCTTTGTTCACTTATTATGAAATGGGCGTATAAAATAGTTTATTAATGCTTACACAGCGAATACCAACAATATTTTTTTAACCCTATCAAACATAAGTAAATAGTATATATATATATATATATATATATATTGATATTGTTGCTTACAAAGCGAATACCAACAATATTTATTAACCCTATCAAACATAAATAAATACTATATATATATATATATATATATATATATATATATATATATATATATATATATATATGTATGTATGTATATCAAGATCAATAATCTCAAATAAGAGTATAATACCGAATATTATTTCTATATTATATTCACAAGTATCTATTAGTCATCTTAATATAATAGACAATGCTTCAGTCACATGAAGCAGTTTATAATAGAATATGAATTCACATTCAAGTCCATGCCACTAAACTCTATCAATCTGTTTAAATTGAGAAAAAAAAATATATCGCTGAACAAAGAGAACTCCACCCTCCTTAAACGGCCTCTTTCTTCGTTCATTTCACGTCAAAAATTTTACATTTGGACGTCAACCGAGTGATAAGAAAACTGAATTTAATGCTAACAGTGGTCGCACGAAAAGTAATTTATATCTACATTAAGTTCTTGTATACATATATATATAGAGAGAGATAGATATCAGAATAGTTTAAAACTATCTGCAATGAATCTTTGAAATAGAAGTTCCTTCTATTAACGATATATTTCTGCAATTAGTTTTCCAAAATTAATAGAGCAAAATAATGCGTAGATTTTAATCTTTACAGAATTATAAACAAAATAATTTATTTTTTAATAACATAGCTATTTAACAATGACTATAATTTAAAACTCATTTTATGAATTTTAACAGCTTTTCTTTTTCCATGTAAGGAAATTAACACACAAAGAATATCACCGATAAAATGCAGTAAATTTTGATAAAAAATTTGGCAAACTCTGTAAAGATTTTGCCTGTAGATTACTCAGCGAAAACCGAAAATCCAGACGGCAGTCAAAATAAATAAATAAATAAATTTTAAAAAATAATCCTCAAAGAGCCTATAGACTAGCTCGGTTAATTTAAAAATTGTCCAAAAATTGTCCCACTTTAAAACTCGGGAATATTTTTCTTAGCTAAATGAGTGCGTAAATCAGAGTTCAAAAAGTACTGTGCATCACCTGTGTATCCTCCTATATCATTTGATAGAAACAAGCGGGTCGGTGAACCAAAGTTACAGGAAAACTGTGGAATAAAATGGCGAAGAGAAATGTGATACAGTAGTTTCAACAATTTACAGACATGTTAACAAATTTATTGACTGTCTTATTTCCAGGTTTCTTCACCTGGTTTATTTCCAATTTCGCGACTCATCAGAAAGGGGGCTTTATTATTGCATTTTCTAGTATTCTTTAGAGGAAATAGCTTTATT
This sequence comes from Dolomedes plantarius, assembly GCA_907164885.2. NCBI lineage: Eukaryota > Metazoa > Arthropoda > Arachnida > Araneae > Dolomedidae > Dolomedes > Dolomedes plantarius. Next base: position 24,566,048 of record OU015492.1, on the reverse strand, counting down.
GTCAGTTACCCCATCCCATAACTACCATGATCTCATTGGATATTCTTATAGAGCGTGCCTGTTGTGTGTGTGTGTATGTATCCTATATATATGCAGGACTCCTATATATGTCCTCCTATATATGTATATATATTATGTATATATATACATACACACACATATTATATATATATATATAATTATAATTATATATATAATCATGATTACAAATTCCTATTTTTCCACACCCACTACACCTAAAGAAAAATCTTTTTACTACTGAAACTTCCATTCTGCTATACATACATGTACGCCATCTGAATTATAATTACACTGCAGACATTCCAAGAGCTGCGTTTCAACATAATTATTCTCTGGCTCATATGAAAAATTTTAACATGTCAAAATCCAACTCCCATTTAAAAAACCTCTTTATTACTTCGACCTTAACATGCGCGTCTTTTTCCGACTACTGCCGATCAGATCATGATTTAGCTATTTCGCTGGAAAACAGCTCAGCGGTGCTACTGAATTTCTCACTGGAAGAGAACCAGAACTAACCGCGAAGAGGAGTATATGGAGTCAGAGTCAGGGGCAAAGGAATGAATGGTTCGCGGTTTCATTGTATGTCACAACACCGCAGTGATGATTTCACCCATGTATCTGAGTGCTACGTCCTAAAAAAGCGGCAAATTGCAACATCCAGACAGATATTTTCTCTGGCTTTCGTCTCTGCTGTAGTGTTTTGTTAACTTTGGTTTAGTATAGTTGGCTAAATGCCCGTCCTGTTAAGTTAACAGACAGGACTTTTAAGATAACACTGAATGGATCAAGGTGAAAAAAATTAAGAGGCAGTTAAACGGTAATTTGGTGAGTATGCCGCTAACCTAACTAGATGTTTCATGAAGGAGAGCGATTTCTTTGCGGTTATTTTCGTTTCTTAGTTTAAAAAGTAAGGTCGACTCAGCCTTTCATCCCTTGAGTGGGTCGATAAAATGAGGACCAAGCATGCTTGGGAACTAAACTCTGGGGGTCCCACGTCAGGTTGACCACCTGACTGAGACATATGCTGTATGGCACCCCAAGCCCACGGTCAAGAAAGCGGAGATGGGTACCGCCGGCCTTGGTCCACAGCGGACTGTTGCGCCATGAGTTTAGTTTAGTTTATAAAGTACACGACAAAGTTTGCAGGTCAGCATAAAAGAATTATTAGGTCCTTTTTTTTAAAGAAAAAACGTTAGCAATGGTGGCAAATAAATTTAGATGGAGCGATAAACATGTCAAAACCTGTGTAGACCATGTTTAGACCTGTGTTTCCAAAACATTTTAATGTTCAGAAACCACATTCTTTTTTAAAGCAGTCTCCCATTAGCAGCTTTAAAAAAATCTTAGCCTTAGCCATTAGTTCTCAGTTAGTTATCAATAATTAAGAATAATATATAACTAACACTTTTCTATAACTCCGAAATAAAAAATTTCATAATATTAAAGTCTGCCATTTGTAAAATTAATAGTGTAGATATACGAATATCCTGTTGAATTTCGTTAGCCATGCATTAGAAAAAAAAATTCTTCCCAATACCCAGTGGTACAATATCCCAGTGGTACAATATTTCTGTACGTCAGAGGTAAACTATCATACGTGCAAAATTCCAATTTTTCAGGAGAGCTTTTCAGGACAACTTTGTGATGGTTTACCTCTCATCGGGACTTACATATGGGATAGTTTATAAGTCCATATTTAACCCACCTTCTTATTTTGCATGTATGACAGTTTTCCTAAACGAAGCTCCATCCAAAAGGAGTCACTTAAATAAAAATATCGAAAATGAAGAAAGTTCACTTATGATAGTTTACTTCTGACGTACAGATTTAATACGCTGATTCTCAAGGGTTGTTCCATATTCATTCGTTTTTGAAGTACCGCAATATTCACGTATCGCAATAAGGCCTTTTCATAAAGGAGAGTCGCACGAAAGGTAAAATAAAAGCAGACTTTTTTTTTTTTTAACTTTCAATGGCTGCACTGACAATTCTGTATAAATATTTCTCTCATATAAGAAAAATAATATTAATAAATAAATTATAGCAGATCGTGTGGCTTGAAAACATTTTACAAGATTTTTTTCCCTGGTGGGAAATTGGTATATGTTATATTCCATGACTATTTTTTGCCAAGAAGAGGGTTTGCAATCTAAATTTCTACAAGATTTAAGTATAGCTGGTCCCTGACTACTAATTTAGCGAAACTCTAAGCATGAAAAGGGGGATATTCCAAAGCATCCCATCCAATACCAAATAAGTAAAGTGAATTATTTAAGTGGAAGTTACTGACACTACTTAGATGAGCAAACACAAAATGCTTAGAGGAGCTTTTTCTTAGAGACGAGGAGTGGCACGCTCCCACCTGATAGGATTAAAAGCCAGACAGAGGCGCAACAGAGATGTGACCTTGTTATTTATTTACTGCTTAATGCGGCAGCATGCAGGGCATCACGCAACTTAACAATTTATAGGTGAGTGAAACGGCTCTTATTTTCGCACGTATGGTCATTTGGATGTCACCGTTTATCTAACTTAAGGATGCTTTTTATTATTTATTACAACGGTGGCTTATCACGCTACAATACGCAGGAACACAAAGGGGAACCACATGCAGTGCACGGTATTAAGATCATGAATGCGTTCCAGTTTATCTTCGGTTCATCTTTAATAAGTTTTGTAGAAATTAACTATTTAAAATATTTTTAGTATAAAATTTTAATAATGCGTTCATAAATGAAAGAAATCGGATTGAAAGAGTCATCGAAATATCTGTAAAACAGCTATATTCAGCATAAGCATGTCGGTAGGCCTGAATGATTGACTGTTATGCCCCCATGAACAAATTTACCACAGCCCCTGAAGATTCGTATTCAAGAGAAAGTCAATACATACCAAATTATTATTTATCGCAATTTTATTTTTTTATTTTGGTTTTTAAATCTACATATAGATATAGCCAACAGACAAAGAGATAATAGTTTAAGAGTTTAATATATATATATATATATATATATATATATATATATATACATACATACATACATACATACATACATACATACACACACACACACACACACACACACACACACACACACACACACAGTGCCGTAACTAGGCAGGGGCGACAGGGGCACCCGCCCAGGGCCCACTTGGAAGGGAGGGGGCCTAAAATGCAGTATTTATTTTATTTTTTCCAAGCCTAATTAATGAAGGGGTCCAAATGCAAATTCTTGCTCAGGGCACATAAATGGCTGGTTATGGCAGTGTGTGTGCATGTGTGTGTGCGTGTGTGTGTGCGTGTGTGTGTGCGTTCGTTCACAATACTGATAAAAAAGTTCTTATTATCAAGATGTATTTCTGATCCGAAATTCAGACTCATTTCAAGTGTAGTGCCAGTTTAGCACTAAATTATAACCAAAAAAAGGGGCTTTTTTTTAAAGTACAGGATAACCAAAACCACAAAAAAAAATTTTAACTTAGGACACGACATTTAATACAAAGCAGAGACTTTACCTTGAGAACTCTCCACAAAATGTGTCCGAGGGAAGTAACTTCGAGTCATCTCTCACGAATCACGAAACGCACACAGAGTAATTTGCATTTCTGTCCACTCTTGACTCACAAACATAACATTTAACAGCTCGCAGACGCTGCCGATATGCCATTATCTCGGCCAGAAAAACGATACTTATGCCCGTCAATGCGTCGGAGGAGGAAAGGAACCACCAATTCAAATGCCGAAGTCCGGTTAAAGAGGAAAATAAAACAGAAAATTTAACTCTGCAGACTCTACACATTAAGTAGGATAGTGCGGGTTCGACGATACCCCGCACAGGGTCAAGGCGTTGAACTGCCTCATTGTGCTTTCATCTTAATGATGAGTCAAAGAGTATCAAAAGTAACAGACTCAAAGCGTTCTTTGTATTTATCCTCTGCCGACAGAAGAAGCGGGAAATGTCCATATCGCGTTTCTCCTTTGTTTAAATGAAACCTGTCCCAATTAACTCAACATCTCATAATCAAATGGACACAATGTAAGTCACATTTGTATCATGAAAATCCGCGATTTAATATAGGTTGTTATGCTTAAGCTTTTTAGCCAAGATCCTCTTTCAAATGGAGGAGAAGGTTTATAAAATGCATACTCAATTCACAATTATCGGGGCTCATTAACTAACAACTGTACACTAGAAATAGAAAATTCTTGTAACGGCCCAGTATGCTGATAAAAATGAACTTTTCGGAGGATTCTGAAAAGCGTATATGTATGTAGTTACTTTTTATGGAACTTAATAAAAGTAACAAGGACGTTCGAATCGATTCTTGGTTTTGCTTTTGGAAAAAGTTTCATATTTCGTTTTCTTGCGAACCATGAGGACACTTTTGAATTATTTTTAGTTTATTTAAACTTTTGGATAAATGAGAATCCACTGCATTCGTTACTTTATCAGTTATTTTTTATTTTTTATTTTTTAACATCGATTTTCAATTTTTTTTTTCTTTTGGAAAAAGTTTCATATTTCGTTTCTTGCAAATCATGAGGACACTTTCGAACAATTTGTAGTTTATTTAAACTTTCGGATCAATGAGAATACAGCATTCATTACTTTTTTTTAATTTATTGTTCATTTTTAAGCAACAAATAGATCAGTAAATAAAGGGGAGACATAATTGTTAAGAAGGTTAAAATTTAATTCAAACAGAAAGAGATTTCGAGATTTTAACGTAGATACATAACCCAGGGGTGAGCCATTGTTTTGGCTCGGGGGCCGCTTTGTCTAAGCAGAGGTTAGCGGAGGGCCGCACCTTTTAAAATTATTGAATTTATCAGTTAACTCTGCATTTCAGAAAAGGTATAAATTGTATCATAAAAATCAATAAATATAAATTAAATTAAATATTGGCAGTTTTTTTGGCTGTCTTTGGAAGTTCTTCTGGGTGTCTTGGCGGGCCACAAAAAAAAAAAAAAATCTGTTGCGGGCCGCATGAGGATCACGGGCCACAATTCCCCCCCCCCCTCCCCGACATAATCAGATCTTTTATTAATTATGAATATTCACATGTATGCTCTTAAAAGAGCACAGTTTTTTTAAACAAAAAGCGAACTGTTGAGCATAGATTCTTCATCAGTATAGTATTTAGTAAAATCTAACTAGTCAGAATAATTTTCATACATAAGCTCTAAAAAGAACAGTTTCTTTTTGTTGTTTAAGGAAATCTACTGAGCAAAGACACTTCATCACTAAAGTATTTTAATAAAATCTAACTCATCAGAGCAATTATTATGCGTTCCATAATTTGAACTATCAAATGTGAAAAACTGATCTTAAAATTATAAACTGGATGCATGTTCTATCTAAGAAATTTTGCATAGTTTTCGCACCAAAATTTTTATATTTTATTTGTATTTGTAACCTACTGGGACTGATCTCTAATTTTGACGGAGAAAAATTAATCGCATTCAGGTGACATGCCAGGAAAAACCATGTAAAATATAGCATGATGCCATTACTGAAGATAATCATAACATGACAATTCTCACGACTAATATTGCAGTATACTCCCACAGTTTGGCATATTACTATTAAAAAAAAAGAGGTCAGAAGTAATACGATAGAGGGAACATTTAAAATAATTGAAATATAAACTTCTCAGTCTCCCAACTCTAAAACTTTTTTTGTGCGATATTTATAACGATTTGAGGAAATAAATGTTAGCGTGTTAGTTATTGGCGATAAAAGTCAACTCACGTACATTAACTGTCTGGGACACGCAACGTCTTCTATGATAAAAAGCCGTACTGTTTAACAAGATCAAATGTCAGAACGTGAGACCATTTAATTAAACATACGTTTAGCTATTAGTTAAATAATAGACATTAAAATGAAGACATTTAAATTAAAAATGCTAACGCTTATTTTTCAAAATTATTAACGTTTATTTTTCAATGGGTCAAGGAAATATTTCACTATGTATGTATCGCGGTTAGAATAAGCTTAGATATGTATCATTTTAAAAACATTAAAAAATATTAAGCATTAAAAAAATAAACTATATCATTAAAAAAACTGTATCATTAAAAAAACTAAATTAATTAGCAAAATACATTTTCGGAAGATACTTTAGACCAGTGGTGCGCAAACTGTGCGTCACGACCCATACGGGGGGAGGGAGGTCGCGAAAATAAATGGATGGGTCGCGGATATAGTTGGAAATAATTTTATATCATATTGATTAAGTTAAAAAATTTGCTATAAATACGATAACAATTTTGAATTCATCATCTTTCTTTCTTTTACTTTTAACATAAGATTACTGTGATGAAGCGCTTTCGATTTGTAAGAAAAATTTAAATTTTTAGAGAGATAAAGTGATCGAAGGCTGTTTTCATCACATTTCGGTTAGAATGCTAGGAAGCCGCCTTTGATTAGAGGACGGAACAGTAGTCTGTACGCTTAGCCAATTTAAAAGCGGCGGTGCGCGATAGGGGGTAGGTGATTCCAGACGCAGATAAGGAGATGGCACCAGGGTTTGACATTAAAGTAAAATACCCTATTGTAAAGAATTTATTGGACATGTAGACCGCAAAACACGTGGACTGGACTTTGGGTGGTCTCTGTATGACGTAATTAAGACATGCATGGGTTATAGGATTATCCAATCCGAGAAATGAAAATGGAGGCTAAGTGGTGGATTTTTGAAAGCTTTCCTGAATGGATTAGGAGTCACGAGAAGGCGTGGACATTGTTATAAAAAAACAAATAAATAGAAGACTTAGAGTTTTTTACGAGGATTCTCTTCTGCGTGCGGGCCCGGTTGACTTTTCCCGGTGCTTTAGCATTGCAGGGGGATGAAGAGATTGGAATTTCAAAAGTCGGAGACCGGTTGAGCATTCCCGGGAGTTGTCCGACAGTACGAGAAAGAGGTTTCGTTTTCCGGAGACCGGTTGATCTTTCCTAGTGCCTTAGCATCGAAAGTGATAAAAAGATTGGCAGTTTTAAATATTGGAGATCCGGTCGAGTCTTCCTGGAATTGAGCGTGACTTTGGATCAAGAGAAGTCGATGTCATTATTTTCCTGATGAGTGCCCCATCATTTTGAAAAGAGTAGAAGAATACCCACGACAGCCTAGAGACGCAGCGCACCCACTACCTAGAAGGAAGAAGCGATACCCCATGCCTAAGCAGAGCTTCGACGCCAGAGTCCCAGTGCGACATCATCAAACTGAGTGAGTGAAAATCATTTTGTTTTGTTCAGACCCCACCGAGCTAAATGAAAGATTAGTGCGGGAACAGTGTTTTTTGTAAAGATAATTTTGATGAATAGGAGTTCTTGGCTATGAGTTAGTTTTAATAATTATATGCTCCCTGAATCCAAAAGGTGTAGATTTAATTAAATACATGTCATTCGATATGAATCGAGGAGAAAATGCTAAAAGATTAGTAAAATGTGTAAACTGTGTGCGAAGATTTGGTAATTCAGCTTTTTTTGTAAATAGATAAGGTTGTAAATAAATCAATTTTATTTTGTTACATTGGAGTCCGTCATCTTTGTTTTGTGTAGTTGACCTAAAGGAAAGTTATTACCTAGTTATTAGAAGCAAAGTTATTTGACCTGATCGTTTGCCAGAATGTCTAGAACCTTGGGTTGTATTCAACCAAATAAATAAAAAAAACACAACGCACCCAAATACCTATAAATTATAAATAATTTGTACTAACCCAAATAATATACGAATCTCGCCCGAAAAAATAAATAATTTTAAGACAGGCAACACGACAAATGGTGACCGTGACTCAGTCTCATGGTGTGTTAGGGACTTTAGAGATAAAAAATTTTTTTGTTTTTCAAAGTGAAGGGAGCCGCGTATTAAAATTATTTTGAAAGCGCGCGATGTTTGAAATTTAAATGTGTATTTGCCATATTTAATTTTGAAGGTATATGAATAAGTGTATGAAATCACAATAAATTTTTTGTTCGGTAAATGGTCCCGACCAGGATAGAAAATAATTTGCGTTAGGCTAAAATCGTGAAAAAATTTTTTGCGTTACAAAAAAAAAAAAACAGTTACAGTTTTTTTGTTTTTTTTGTCTTTAAGAAATTTCTTGGTCTTTACAAATTTTGTATAGAAGGGAGCAGCGCGTAAGAATTTTTAGAGCGGGAGTGTTTTGAAAATATGTTCGTATATTTGCCACAATTATTATTATTGAGTGTAATTTTGTTTTGAAGAATGTGACAATATTGATTTTATGTTAAGATCGTTTGAAGTGTGAATATATGAATGCAAATATTTTAGTTTTAACTAAGTGAATTAAAGAGTGTTTTTAGAAAGAGTTTGTTGAGTTGGTTAAAGATAGATAAGAAATACTTGTGTTATGATTTATATGAAGTGTTTAAAATTTATGTATATTGTAGATATTGTAGAGATGATAGATTGAATTGAGGTGTATTTTTGAAAAATATTTTGAATAAGTTAAGAGTAGTTGATGACAGAAAATATGTTTGATATCAGTTGATAGATAATATTTAAGTGTGATTTTGAAAATTCTATTGAAATGAGAAAATCAATAGATAGTTAAGATTTGAGTAACAGTTGAGAAATTATTGAATTGAGTACAAGTGTGTTGATCGATAGTAATTAGTGGTACTTGGTATAGATATGAATTCTTTGAAAAGACAAGTGTGTCAATTTAAGTATAGAATTTGTCAGATAATATTTTTGCAAGTACATTGAGAATAGAATTGTGTTTTGCTTTGATTTTGTGCATATATGTGTATTTTGGGGGAAATTAGCGTTTTTTAAAGTTTGGGATTGTGAGTCATAGTTTAATTACGTATAAAGAATTTGAATGCATAATGTTAGGAGAAGTAATATTCTAATGAGAGAATTCTTGCATATTGAGTAATGATAGGTAAACGAATGATCGGTAATGTGAGGTGTAAAATTTAAAAATTGGAGTTATTTGAGTTAGATCAAGAAGGTTGTATCGCGAATGTGTTGCAAAGCCATCGTAAGTTGGGTAAAATTGAAATAGGAAGTTTAGATAAAAAGTTAGAGTAGAGGTGATTGTGGATGAAAGATGGTTAACGGTAAGCAAAAGCGCAAATCATAGTCAGATTTGTTTCAGTCTATAAACGATAAATAATGTGAGGTGGATTATATTGCATTTAATCTGCCAAAAAGGTTATAGCTGAAGGAGTGCTGAGTTAAGAATGTAAAATAAGAGTTTTCGATACATTGTTGGAGTAGAGGTCTTTATAACGAAAAGAGGGTTAGTTATAGGAATAAATGTTCAGAATTGCCACAGTATAAAAAAAACTAAACTTTTGGATGGATGGATTGCATTAGTTGTGAGGTGCTATGAAAATAAAATTTACGATTGTTTACCCTGGGTTGAATAATAAGTCAGTGTAGTGAAGTTTTAGATATGAATTTAGTGAAGCATGTGCGTAGAATTAGTAGAGATATGTGGTATTAGAAAGATGGCGGTGGTTTTTAAGAATTACGCAAAGTAAAAGGTGGTCGCGACGCGATGCTTTGTGCAGTTGTTCTAGGAAAGTGCGGTGTTAGCTTTTGTTTACGGAAATAGTATGTTGGGGGAATTGTGGTCGGAGAAAGGAGATGTTTTTCGTTTCCTCCCCCCCCCCCCCCTCAGGAGAAGTGCACGAGGAAAGAACTGTTTTGTGTGCAGGCTGGCTATGTTGTGCTTGGGGAGGAATTTTAACAATTTGAACAAAGGAGTTTTTTTTGAAAGTCAAACCGTTTGGTTTTGGTTTAGGGATTCCTCATAACTTGGAAGTTGTTCAGGGCTGCAGAGCTGAATGACCCCAAGGACAATGGTTATTTAGAAAGTAAATTTGATCGATAGGTAGGTGTTGAAGGGTTGTTTACGATAAGGTATGCGAGGTAACTATAAAAATTGGTAAGGATGTTTGAATTTAAAATGTCGCAAATTGTTTAAAACAGCCTTTTTGGAGAATAAATGAAAATTTTTGGCCAGAATTTCATTTATTTATCTAAAATGCTGGGGGAACGAAATAGGTTAATGACTAACTAAAATAAGAAGTTTAAATATGCGGCTTAGGAGACAAAGGCAAATAATATAGTGGTTGTTTTAATGGTTTTAGATGTTTGGAAAATGAAAAGAATTATGGGTTTTGGTGTTATCAAGGGTTAGTGGTTGAGTTTTGTGGGAATCCTTGGTGCTAAGGGGAGAAAAAATTTATGTTTCGCAAATCTAGTATGTAGTAGGGGAATTGTTAATTGAATGAGTTCAGGTTTGTCGTGCGCTTTTGAATAAGGGAGCTTAGTTTGGTTTTCGTGAGTGAAGTGCGGTGTTTGAAAAAGTTTTGGGCGTCTTTAGCATCGGTTCTTTTGACGATAATGAGGAAATGGGTTTGAATTATGATTTAAAAAAAAAAAAAAAAATATGAGTCTTAGGAAGGTTTCGTAGGAAGGTCATTTGTGAATACTCAATTTATACATAAATATGAATTTAAGTTAATGAATTTGTTTTGAAAGGTACAAAAATATTGTGAGAAGTGTGTTGAAAATGTAACAAATTTTTATATGCTTGGTATTTTGTTGTGAATGTGGCAAATATACTGTGAGATATATTTTAATGTGTTAATTATTTTTGTTTATAAGTAAATTTTGTGAATAATGAGGAATAGTGTTAGAATAGAGTTTAATTGCGTGCAAAATGATATATAGAGAGATGAAGAATTTATGCTTTGTGATAGTGTTTTGGGTCTGAACTCTGCAAATCATGATTTTGTATGGTGATTAGTTATGTCGACATGGTTCATATAGATCTTCGATGTTTTCACTCAGAACATTTGATTAAAAGAATGAACTTTTGAATTCAGAACTCTAATAAGTGCATAGGTTGGTGGTCTTCTCTTACCTAAATTAAAGGTATAGATCACATGATCAAAGAAGGTCAATGGAGTCAGGAGTAAGTGTTTTGATGTTTTGTTTTAGTGCTTCTAAATAGTGTATGAGGACTTATGATGTGAACAAGTTTTTTTCAGACATGGATGGTAAGAAGTTTTGTAATTGATGTGATTATGTTTTATTGAGTGTCATGAATTATATAAGTAGTACATGAGAATTTTGTAAACTTTTCGAGGAAGGGAGCATATTTTTACGTGTTTGGTGTTTGGTTAGTTTTTTTCGGAGGAGGGAGCGTATGTGATGAAGCGCTTTCGATTTGTAAGAAAAATTTAAATTTTTAGAGAGATAAAGTGATCGAAGGCTGTTTTCATCACATTTCGGTTAGAATGCTAGGAAGCCGCCTTTGATTAGAGGACGGAACAGTAGTCTGTACGCTTAGCCAATTTAAAAGCGGCGGTGCGCGATAGGGGGTAGGTGATTCCAGACGCAGATAAGGAGATGGCACCAGGGTTTGACATTAAAGTAAAATACCCTATTGTAAAGAATTTATTGGACATGTAGACCGCAAAACACGTGGACTGGACTTTGGGTGGTCTCTGTATGACGTAATTAAGACATGCATGGGTTATAGGATTATCCAATCCGAGAAATGAAAATGGAGGCTAAGTGGTGGATTTTTGAAAGCTTTCCTGAATGGATTAGGAGTCACGAGAAGGCGTGGACATTGTTATAAAAAAACAAATAAATAGAAGACTTAGAGTTTTTTACGAGGATTCTCTTCTGCGTGCGGGCCCGGTTGACTTTTCCCGGTGCTTTAGCATTGCAGGGGGATGAAGAGATTGGAATTTCAAAAGTCGGAGACCGGTTGAGCATTCCCGGGAGTTGTCCGACAGTACGAGAAAGAGGTTTCGTTTTCCGGAGACCGGTTGATCTTTCCTAGTGCCTTAGCATCGAAAGTGATAAAAAGATTGGCAGTTTTAAATATTGGAGATCCGGTCGAGTCTTCCTGGAATTGAGCGTGACTTTGGATCAAGAGAAGTCGATGTCATTATTTTCCTGATGAGTGCCCCATCATTTTGAAAAGAGTAGAAGAATACCCACGACAGCCTAGAGACGCAGCGCACCCACTACCTAGAAGGAAGAAGCGATACCCCATGCCTAAGCAGAGCTTCGACGCCAGAGTCCCAGTGCGACATCATCAAACTGAGTGAGTGAAAATCATTTTGTTTTGTTCAGACCCCACCGAGCTAAATGAAAGATTAGTGCGGGAACAGTGTTTTTTGTAAAGATAATTTTGATGAATAGGAGTTCTTGGCTATGAGTTAGTTTTAATAATTATATGCTCCCTGAATCCAAAAGGTGTAGATTTAATTAAATACATGTCATTCGATATGAATCGAGGAGAAAATGCTAAAAGATTAGTAAAATGTGTAAACTGTGTGCGAAGATTTGGTAATTCAGCTTTTTTTGTAAATAGATAAGGTTGTAAATAAATCAATTTTATTTTGTTACATTGGAGTCCGTCATCTTTGTTTTGTGTAGTTGACCTAAAGGAAAGTTATTACCTAGTTATTAGAAGCAAAGTTATTTGACCTGATCGTTTGCCAGAATGTCTAGAACCTTGGGTTGTATTCAACCAAATAAATAAAAAAAACACAACGCACCCAAATACCTATAAATTATAAATAATTTGTACTAACCCAAATAATATACGAATCTCGCCCGAAAAAATAAATAATTTTAAGACAGGCAACACGACAATTACGTTCCTTCATAACGGTCCTTCGGAAAGCGAAATTTCAGACGCTAAAACCGTCCATCGTCACGAGTTATAATTTTGGCAGCGTGCCGAACCCAGTCTGCATCGCTTGGGCAAACAGTAAACAGTTAAACAGAAAAGTACCAAAATGCGTCAAATTTTTACATATATAAATAATATATAGTTGAAAGAGAAAAACCAGTATGAGCACTAAAGCTACTACAGCCAGGAACCAAAAGCAAGAAAAGATAAGATTGAAAGAGGTTTTAGACAATATCTCATCATCAGTGGTGTCAATACTGTCTAAAAACCTAATGGACTGTTTCAGATAAGTATGATCTATACAATAAACATACTCAGACACCATACAGTCCATGAAAAACAGTAGAATTGAATTTAGAGTTACTTAACCATAGAACACCAAGACTGGCGCTAGACAGAGTGGAAATTAAGAATAAGTAACCGCAAGATGACTGACGTCACAAAACTTGCAACCCTGGAGATTATGTTAACACAAAAACTGACCTACTATGGATACTGTGTTTTAAGACTATTAATCCTTTATTAATTTATTTTTATTTTTATTACTAAGAGTTATTTATCTTATTTTAATTTTTACTTTAGTTTTTAATTTTATTTATTTATTTTTTATTTTTAGTAGCTATTTTTTCTAATTTTACTTATTATTATGATTTACTTATTAATTGCAACTGAACAAACTATTCATTAAAACTAAAACAACCAATTATGTGTTTGGATAGACTATCGGGGTAATAATTATATATATATATATATATATATATATATATATATATATATATATATATATATATATATATATATATATGTGTGTGTGTGTGTGTATATATATATATATATGAAATGTCGCGAATGGACAATATCTATATATACATAAATTATATATATATATATATATAGAGAGAGAGAGAGAGAGAGATAGATAGATACCGGAGGTAAAGGACACCAAGTCTATTTCTTAAAAGTAGACTGTTTAACTTTATTCCTTCATTTTTTAGCACTATTTTCAGTAGAGAAAAGCTCGGATGTTTATACAGAAGAGACTTTGCCCATGGAAAATGGCACCATGTCCTATCATTGTGTCAAGGTAAAAAGCAGTAAGTGGATTTCTTCAAGCTCTCCTGTGAAATTCAAACATTGTGACATAGTGTTCTATACCTCCAAGGCGCGCGCGCGCACGCACGCACGCACGCACACGCGCACGCGCACACACACACACACACACACACACACACACACACACACAGATATATATATGTCCATGTATATAGATACATATGTACATAAAACCTACATACATGTATACGTACAAAAGAGGTAAGCAACGGTAAGTAATCATACTTTAATACTCCGCGGTAGTTTCGTTAGAAGAGACTACCTGAAATTTTTTGTTCATTTTTACATAAATGAAACACAAATACATATTAATATTTAAGTACGAAAAGTTTTAGTTGCGTGCAGAAGGTAAGCGAGACATTTTTCAATGTTATTATGCAAAGTAAATATATACCCAAAATGTACAGCTCAATTTTTTAAAGTCAAAATTTGCTTACTTACAAAAAATTCTTAATATTTTCCAAATTAAAAAAAAACTGCTATCACCCCAAAAATTTTCATTGTGGGTCGGATAATTTTTTTTATTTATAGAAAGTGGGTCGCGGTCGAAAATAGTTTGCACACCTCTGCTTTAGAGAATGCTTTGCTCTCAACGGATGCAATATTAAGGTGATCGTCTACGGAAGAAGTTTCCGTAACTCTTCTTTTATCCCCATTATATTTTCAGTGTCACGTTTCATAATTTAGAGCCTTATCATGAGCATTAAGTTTAATAATTAGAGCGATCGGCTGATTTAAGAAGTATGCAAAAATTACTGATCTCAACATTTTAAAAATCATGTTTGAATTTTTAAGTACGTATCGAAACACAATATTCATCTCTATTTTCACTATCGAAAAAAAGTTATCGAAAAAAAAAACAGTATAACGGAATCTGTCAAAAAATATTCAATAATAAGTTTTCCTATGTACAATAGCGGTAAAAAGAAGCATGATGTATCTTCCTATATATTAACTTGAACGATGTCATCTTTTTAATATCACTGCACGTTCGAACAATAGCGAAGACATCAAGTCCTCGGCAATAGATTATCATAGCCTAATCACGATTCATTAAACTAATCAATGAATTGATTTTCCTTTTTCTTTAACTCATTTCTTTTCTATTCTGAACAGCCAGCAAAAAAGAAGCATTTCTTTAGTAGATGTCTGTACTATTATAAATAAAATGGTTAGAGATAATTATCTTACACTAATAGATATTGTCTATTGTCTTATAAAGGAGCAACATAATTTAGCAAGAGATAAACTGATGCACATAAAATTTATCATGAAGCGTTAGATCCACATTATATTCCAAACACAAAATATTACAATGAATATATGATTTTTACACTGACGAAATCCGTTTATTCAGTTAAGAAAGTCATTTTTCAAACGCACAAAACTTTTAATTTTTATTTTATCAGAGCCAGATTAAAGACACAATACAAGAATTTTGCATCTGTGAGATATGTGTTCAAACATTCTTGCAAAACTACGCAATTTCTTACAAAACTGCAATCTTTGAATAAACAGAAGATATTTTAATGGCATTAAATATTCCTTCATAAATATTCAAGGATATAAAGCGAAGTCTGCAACCCGTGTTGCGTGTTTTAAAAGTATGTTCTCGTCGATGAAAATGACTGTATGAAAAGCTGAAGAAGGTATTATGTTAGGTTGAGAGGTTATAAAAGACAGTGCCGTGTTCCGGAGATGTATTTCTTCCCCTGCATTAGGCAATAAACGAAATGATATGCAAAATATATTCGTAAGATCTTAATGAATAACAAATTGGCATGTTCCACTTGCCGGAATATACCTCGAGGAATGTATCCTTTGAGGGCAAGTTTTTATGTACTTCCTTTCGTAGCCCTTCACATTTCATTTTATCCGACAGAACACAAAAGACCTCATTTGTAGCTGAGTTTCAGTTTTTGAATTCACCAGAGTACACAGATACGAGCCGTGCTCAAGAAAAAGACCGAAGTTTCGCTATAAAGACCTTTACTGTCAGTTTTACATCATTTTAAGCACTATCCCCTTCAAAGCAGTACCCTCAACTGGCAATAAATACACCGTGTCCAACGTTTCTTCCATTATTGGATGGCTTTCTGGAACGTGTTCTCTGCATCGACGCGTCATTCTCTAATCGCATTTTCCTGTATATCCTCTGTGGTTTGGAAACAGCGTCCGTCCAAGGTGGTTTAAAATTTGGGAAATAAAAAAATTCTGCTGGGGCTAAGGGCGGAGAATAGGGTGGATGGGGCACAACGGATGTCTGATGTCCTACCAGATAACTCTGGATGAGCAGCGACGCGTGATTCGGCGCAATGCCATTGTGCAATATCCATATCTGTTTTTCCCCAAATTCAGGCTTCTCCTGGCCTTTCCGCAATTCGGGCAACTTCTCGGACAGTCAAACGACCATTTCCACGAATCATAGCTCGAACATGGTCGTCGGGTGTCAATGTGAGAAGTCGTCCAGACCTGGGATATGTATCGACCGACTTTCTGCTTTGTTTAACGCACTTCAACCACTCGCAGCTCTGCGCTCGTCCTCCTCGTATGCTTGGTTAAGCAAATGAAACGTCTCTGTACACTTTCCACCATGTTTGCGGCAAAACTTCGCGCAAGCTCGTTGTACTTTAATTGTCACCGTAGTCACTAATCCGACGAACAGCTTGTGCACGTGCTCAGTTCACTGAATGTAGCCCGATGACTTATGCTCATAGCGGAACTAGAAAAATGGCAGTTCTCTGTCAAAACCAGTCACTCTGCCAGTTAGCATGCTTTTTAAAAAGTTCGGTCTTTTTAAACACGCCCCCCCCCTCTCTCTCTCTCGATATATATATACATAGTTGAAACTGAAATCTAGAAAATAAAGTCCCGTTTTTACAGCTTCATTTTAATAATATGGTAAAATAATTTAATTTTTTTTATTCCGTGCTTATGGACGAACTTTACATTCATATAGAAAGTGGCCTGACGATGGTCGTCTAGGGCCCTGGCATTCGGTACCAGAGTCTGTGGGTTCGAGTCCCACTCTTGGCAGGGATGTTTGAAGCCGTTCAGTATCAACTTTAAGCAGTAGGTCCCGGTCTAATGAGACCTTGCGTAGCAAAAAAATGAAAATTTGATTACTTTATGATGCTTAATAATTGTTTCTTAGTACATTCACAGTAGGATACCTAACTGGTTGGATTCAGAAACGCTTGGATAATGTTTTGTTACACGAGGTCTAATTATACGGGCCAGAAAATGACACAGTTTCGTAAGCAACTGTGATGATTAATCAATGTATCCGATATTGAGATCTTTATGGATAATAGTATAATATACTGTCAACCCTAAATGTGCCCTAACGATTTTTCTGTCGTTAGTATACAAGGATATCACCCAGAGAACATATAAATGTGTTACATTAATACGTGAGGAGAGAAAGTCTTGTTCTTCTAACTGTGTTGCGTGCGGCTGTAATAAAAAGTAAACTTCGAAAGGAGAATGTAGAACAGGTTGTAAAAAAAAGGCGGCAGTACACGCATTCCGCTCTCAAACATAATAGTCATTAAACGTTTAATGTTGGAATGAGTGCTCAGAAAATTTTAGGACTATAAACGTCGCGCGCTTTTTCAGTTCCGGGGTATCGAGAACTTATTCAATCGGAAATAAAAGGGGAGTGAGAAGAATTCAGTATGCTTTCTCTGTCATTCAGTATGAATTTGTCTCTTATGTCTTTACATTTATTTATAAAAATTTAATTTGTTACTATCTATATACTGTTTTACACACCAATAAATCTGGTTAAATGGTACACGAAATGGCTGTGTTTAGTCAAAGAGATTTAATAAAAATTTACGTCTTTGATTTCCTACCTCTGTTTGGTATTTTATCGTAATTCATTTTAAACTAGAACATGTCTGGCCATTTTTAAAACTTTTCTCGTTTCTGGCACAGGAAGTAAGAAGTAACTCAATTTGCGAGAGCTGGGCTCGGAGAGATACACATTCTTCCAACTGTAGATAAAAAAATTTTGTTTCGTAGCTCCTTCTAGATCTGATAGGAAAAGCAATTTTGAAAATTGATAAACCTCCGGATGAAACGGAATTCCGTAAAGAACGTACAGAAAAGAGTAAGGAAAAAACTTATCTTCTGGGAAAGTAATAAATTTAATCACTTTTCAGTCCACAGAATTAAGAGAAAATGTGGTTTACCGCTACACTTCTGTAAGAAAATTCAGAGGTAATTTTTACAAAATTAAGACATCTCAAAGCTTGCGATTTAAAAACGTAGTTTGGATTGCGAATCCTCTTCAAAATCACATGTTAAAACTGTGACAATATGCATACTAGAAAACAAGTGTCTGAACTAGTTTATGTACTTAGTTCAGACACTTGTTTTCATACAAATTTAGCAAAAGCTGTAATCTATATATATAAAACAGTTCCGTAACTGACTGACTGACTGACATACCACGCACAGACCAAACCGCTGGACCAAAAGCGCTGAATTTTTGCATGGCGATTCTTCTTATAGTATAGGGGTGCACAAAGAAAGATTTATGAAAAATTCTTAGATTTTTTAAAAATTAAATTTTTAATGTGTTTTTGTAACTTTTTTCAAGTTTGCATTTAAACTAATAATCGGAGAGTTATAAAATTTAGATCACGAGAAAGATCATAAAAATTTCTTTAAAATGAAATCTTTTACGAATCTTTACCTCCCTTTTCAGATTTTGTGTGAATTTTTAAAGATTTATTTTTCGAATTTAATTTTGGCAGCGCGCCAAACCCAGTATGTATCGCTTGAGCAAGCAGTAAACAGTTAAACAGAAAAGAACCAAAATCCGTAAAAAAAAATATAAAAAAAAGAGGTAAGCAACGATAAGTAATCCTACGTTAATAACCCGCGGTAGTTTCGTTTGAAGAGACTACCTGAAATTGTTATTTTTTTTTATAAATATAGTTTGATCGGTTTTTTTACATTAATTGCATACATTGACCTTGTATTTAATTTGAATAGTTTCTTCATTATTTTGTCTATAAAAATATCCGTTACGATGATTTTTTATAAAACGATTTTTTATATAAATATATACTTTTTTTACATTTTGCATACATTGCATACATTACTTGCATACATTTACCGTTACTTTGTATAAGAAACGTTTCCAAAAAATGTTTGAGAAAAATTTAGTTATTGACATGGAAAATGTTCATCAAACTGTTGTTCCTATTGTAGGAGATGGAGACTGCTTATTTAGAGCTTTATCTTAAAGCAATTTCATTTTTTCATTAAAATTATCCTAAAATGTACTCCGTAGCGAAGCACGGGTATTCAGCTAGTATTTTATAAACCATGAATGATTTTTTTTTCTTTCTGAAATCTTGCTAGACAAAAATTAATTTATGCACCTACTTTATTTCAAAGATACAATTTACGTTCCAATGGGTATTTGTATACCAGAGCGTAGTTGCTAACTTTCTCTAAAATATTTTATACATTTTTCAGACGACGCCTGTAATTTGAGTTCTTGATTCTGCAATTGAGAAATTTAAGTCGAATTTTGCTCTCAGTGGTTATCGTTTTCTGTCGTATGCCCCTTTCAGAGCTGAATGGGTACGGGTCTTTATTTACTACATGTTATTGAGCACCATAGCGGTTGAAGTCCGACTTATTACCTGGTTCCAGCACAATTTAGACTGAGCATTCTCAGGGGCGACATCTGGTTGGCTCGTTCCTTTCCCAACTCTTACAGATCCCATGGAAGAAATTTTCGGGTGCAGATTGAACGTGGCCATACACAGTTCAGACAGGAGAGGACAAGGGGCTCTAATTGAACCAATCCCCTTCAGAGCCAAATTCCGACACACTAATCGCTAGGCTGCCCTGGGCCCCTTAGTGGTTAACATGCATATATTATGCAACATTGCAAATGCCATCCTCTATGATTGTTTTGAATGTTAGAACTGACCCGAAAAAACTAACAATGTAGAGTAAAGGCTTTTATCAGAAAAAAAATAAAAAAGCTAATGAGAAACACATACATCTTTCTTTGCTTCCTTCACCACACTTCATAAAACATACTAAACTAACACAGTTTGCGAGGATAGCGAATATAACATCGAACAGAGCGACAGAACAATATATCTCGTAGATCTATGTTAATTTGGACATGTTTTCGGATAAGAAATAGCAAACTAGAACTACAACTCACTGCTTAGGTGGTGTGCGTTTACATTTGTCTGGTAAATTAAACTAGGACTTCCCTTAAATATTTATAACAGTATCTTACATACTTTCTTATGCTCCCCAAAATACTGCTTGTGTGATAACGTCGTAACATAGCAGCTCTAAAAATATAACACTTACGAGACTGATAACCTTCCCCTCAAAAAAGATTATTTGCTGTTTTGTTTCTAATGCCCACTGGCCGGAAGTATTACAGACCACGTTCATATAGGCTAGTGGGCTGAGGGGTGCGACTCCGGTGTATAATGCCACCACAAGGATTTGAGACCGATTTAGCCAGATTCCACATAAATTTTCACCGAGCAACCACAGGGGCGACATCTATGGGGATCGTACCCTCTCCCACCCTCTCTGACCTCAGAGGGGGACTTTCTGGTCTACGTATCTAACGTGCCCATATCTGGCCTAGACAAGGAGATATTGAATGGCACTTGTAGGGATTCGAACTGAGCACCCTCAGCTCCGAAACCAATGCGCTACCACTAAGCTACCTCGGGCCTCAAAACAGATTGATCACAGCATTTGGCCACTGATTTAGGTAAAACATTCTCCCCTAGTTTACAGATTTATCAACAGGACTACTAGAGGAATTATTTCTTGGGTTTTAATCGACCTTCGATCTAAATTAGCGTAGTAAAAAATATATTTACTTTTTTAATAGCCTTTCTCCTGCTGAAGCGTAACGTTACCCGTTTAATTTTCCATTTATGAAATTGAATCTCAATTCTCTAAACCTCGACAGTAAATACTAAACTAGCAGGTTGGACAGATGCCAGTAGTGTCCGTCTGCTTGATCCTAATCATCCATTTATCTCTCAGACAACGTTTCAATTGTTCCCCGTAGTCGATCAGGACTCGTCGGGGCGGGCGATAGGAAACACTGAAAGACATCTGGTTGTAAAATGGTGATTAGGGGACTCGTGAAGTGATCAAATGAAGGTGTCGAGAAGTCAGTATCCTCTAATTCAATAGCGCCTGCTTTCACTAGCACTCGTTTTGAATCTGTTAATTGCCGAACGAGGCTCAGACGGATAGGTTTAAATTAGATAGACCTATTACGTCGAGAGGGGAATGACTTATGTCACTGAAAATAATTACTGTTTGTATGCATCGCTGACTGTTGTACGTATCCTCTCGCAGTTGCTGTTTTTTTTGTGTATAACACGGCCGTTGATAACGTAACTGAATACGTGGCTGCATCTCGCCGAATATCCTATTGTAAGTTATTTATAACTAAGACGTAGCTCTTACAATGTAAAAACAATATAAATTTAGATTAAAGGCTTATAAATTTTGATTCGGCTTTAAAGAAGATATCACTGTAGGAAATTTAATAGATTTAGACAAACATACAGTTAGAGAAACAGGAAATTAAGCAAAAGGGTTTGAGAATTCTGCTAAGTACTGTTACATACAACTGCAACAAAATTGCTGTTTGTCACAAAAGCAAAAATATTTGCATTATAAATGCTAGCCAAAGCAGTTCAAAAGAGCCGAAAGTGGTATCTTGAAAAACATTAAATGATCCATTTATTGTACATAAAATCTACAACAATGGATCAAAATGGACTAAATATTATATTATCGTAATCAGGATACAAAGGTCAGCATAAACAGATTCTACAATTGGTAACACGTTCATATCGAATGTTAATGGCTATAAAAGAGAAGATATATATTTTTGAATAGAATTCTGAGTACGGTGTTGTGCTAATAACCCTCCAGATAAAGCATCGCTCGGAAAAATGGAACCCTATTAATCACCTTCACCAGCAGCCACCATACGGGTGAATGAAAAAAAATATATGTGTATGATTTTGAAATGATATCAGAATGTCTTAATACTAAGTGGGATACATCAAAAAATAATATTATTGAAATAATATAAGAGATTGATGAGCTACGTGAGAAACCTAAGGCGAAGTAAAGCATACGCCAGGGTATGTTTGAGAGAATTGTTGTTCACTCGTTGGGATCTAAGCCAAGAGCAAACAAGCACCAAAACTTCTAAAAAGAAGCTGAGCCCTAACTGTTATTTTTGAGAAGCCAGTAATCTGAAACAACGACTGCGAATAATCGCTACTGAAAAAAGGAAGTATGTTTAAAGTATAAAAAATATAATTAGACAAGGAAATTCAAGTATACATAGTCGTAAAATATCGGGATTGTATATACAATTAAATCTTCAAGGTGAGTATAATTGCAACAAGCATTACGAAGAAGGTTGAAAGTTTTTATTCCCGAGAACATCCGAACAACAGAAATTTATTCTAATATATTCATTAAGAATGATAACTCCAAAAAATATTGTAGGTATAACATGATTAGACATTTTGCTACATATAATAAAGGTGATTAATAAGTTGACAGATTTCTCTCAAACTCGTCGGACAAACTGGTTACAAACTCGTCGGACGAGTTTGTAACCAGTTGCGCCGTGTGCGTGGCTCCATTCAATTACATAGGTTACGACTCAACACGGACTGGTTTGTGATTCGAGTCAGTTATCAGTTTCTTTTGAGTTGCCCCGTGTGCAGACGGCCTGAGTCTACATAATACATGCTGCTGTTGAAGAGGAATAACAGCATTTCAAGGGCTGATTTCTCTGGTAGCATTCTTCCCGAAAAAAGAAAAGAGCTAATAACAATACAAGGTGAAGAAGAAAATTATGTAATTAACTATTTTTCCGACATTAATAACATTTATATAAACAACTATCTTAAAAATTTGTCGGTTTAGTCTTTTACAAACGCAAGCATAGACAAAATCACCTCGTGTGCATTTAGAAACGCCACTCATGTTCCTCCATTCATACAGGTTAAACTATTTTACGCTACGTTCAAGTCGCATTTTTCAGTTGCGTCTTAGTCATGTTTATAGATGAGTTTGGGTCCGTTTTGCCGCTTTTCGTCATCCAGACTTATCCATTCTGTCATCAAACTCAAATAAACTACGAATAAATATCATGTCAATATGTGGATCAGTTATTCTCGAATTTGAAATCTATTCAGTACGTCATGAGAATTCAACCGAAGTATACATTTAATTACTGCTGATGCCAAAGATATTGCGTGCTATTTTACAATAAAATTCCTATTTAGGGTTATAGTACATCGACTTATACAAGTGTTAAAACACAACCATTGCGTGCCACTTGAACATTTAGGATGTTAACTGATGTACGGAGAATTATTTATTGAAGGCACGGTGTTGAAATACCTTGGCACAACACACAAAACAGAGAACGGACACTAAAAGATGACTAGTCCACGATATTATGTTTCACTGAAATTCAACGCTTTGGGTTTTCTCAACGTATTTATGTTTCTGCTGTTAATAGCATGAGCATTTCGGAAACACAAAATTTAATAAAGGGTCACATTCAGTATAATGAATACAATGTCTACTAATTTTAAAACAAGCTACACTCAGGATGGCTCAATTATTCTAAAATTAAACGTCAGGGGCAGCGTCTGAAATAATCAATTTATATGTGTAGTGTTAAATTAGCTAGCTAGGAACCAGAACTTAAAACTTTAGAAATAGTTTAAGCTTAAAAATTACTCTACGGTGAAACTGAACTCTTCAAAAACATCATAACAGACTTTAAATCGTGTGTTTTCCTACAGTTCATATTTTTTCCAGATGGAAACAACCCTCTACAGTTGGGATAATTATGTGGTTTTATATATTTCCCTGAAAAAAAAAAGCATTATTTCCTGCAGAACTTTTTTTGTTTGTTTTTTACTAGCATCAAATAAAAAGTAATCAATATAGAGAAATTCATACATACACACACACACACACACACACACACACACACACACACACAATCAATATATATATATATATATATATATATATATATATATATATATTACCGCCTAGAAATAATATAAACTCTGTCACAAAAAAATATATGCACCCAGAAGAAATCGAGCTACTATCACGAAACATGGCAGGAATGTCGTCTGGTAAGAGATATGCAAATGATTAAAATTTCGACGCTAATGAGACAAGGGTAAGCGCGCTATGCACATATGAGATGAGCAGCTGGGAGAGTTTAAAAGCATGATTGCTCGTGCCATAGGGTTATTCAAACAAATCTGTCGACTTGGATGGACGGTATTGTGACTAGAGATGCCACTTAGACGTAACCGGCGACAGTACGAAGAATTGTCGGACTTTTAAGAGGGGGCGTATAGTAGACCTCAGAGAAGCAGGTTGGTCGAACAGGCGTATCGGCCGCCACCTCGGTCGGAGCGATATGGTAGTTGCTCGGTGTTGGCAACAATGGATCACGGAAGGGATAGTCTACGGACGCGGAGGGTCAGGACGCCCCAGGATAACAAATGTGCGCGAGGATTCCGCAATTATAAGAGCGGCCACGTCCGCACCAACAACGTCGCTAGAATCGGTTCGACGCCATTTACCACTTTCCAAATATCCGGTGGTATCAAGGGAAACCATTCGGAGACGACTGGCCGACGCAGGTATAAGGAGCCGACGTCCATTAAGACGCCTACCACTGACCCCACATCATCGGCAGTGTCGATTGGATTTTTGCCGACCTCGGGCAAGCTGGAGTGTGATCGACTGGAGGCGTGTGATCTTCAGCGATGAATCCCGATTCAGTCTCAATGCTGATGACCAGCGAATACGCGCGGCCAGGCCACCGGTGCGATCCGGCATTTGTTGTCAAGAGGCATACGGCGATTACACACGGTGTGACAGTGTGGGGAGCGATTTGTTGGGACACACGATCACCTCTAGTCTTCCTTCAACGCACTTTGACGGCACGCAGTTACGTGGACGAGATTTTAACGCCAGTTGTACTGCCTATGCTATCACTTCGCCCAGGTTCCATTTATCAGCAAGACAACGCTCGTCCACATACTGCGCGACTCTCAAAACAATGTCTTCAAGGATATGACATACTCCCATCGCCTGCCAGGTCACCAGAGCTTAAGCCAATAGAGCACGTCTAGGACGTGCTTGGAAGGCAACTGCAGCCGTCCCGGAATACTGGAGAATTAATGGCCCAGTTGCAAAGATTATGGCATGATCTTCCGCAGGAGGTCATAGGTAACCTCACTGATTCGATGCCACGCCATGTTTCGGCGTGTATAGCTGCCAGAGGTGGATTTACTACTTACTGATTTGTAACCTTTTTCATGCCATATCTTCTTAATAAAACGGTCTGTTCTTCTGAATTTGTAATCATTTTCTTATCTCCTCATACACTACATATACACTGCTGGCCACCCAAATTGCAACACCAAGAAAGACAAGAGATATCACAACAAAATTTATTTTGTAGATAACATGTTGACCAAGTATCAAATGATTAAATTTATACACTTCTGTGAAGTGTGGTTCCTGCCAAAATCAGTAGCCAGAGTAGCTGCCATTGTTGGAGATCACCGCTGCCACACGCCTCGGCATTGATTCAAAGAGACTTTGGATGAGTTCTTGGGGTACAGCAGACCAAGCAGCTTCCACACGTTGCCAAAGTTGATCTGCTGTGGCAGCTGGGGATGGAATCTGGGTCAATCGTAGAGCAACCATGGACCACATGTTTTCTATCGGCGGAAGATCCGGAGAGCGAGGCGGCCAGGGAAGCAATTCAATCTGGCGATTGACGAAGAACCGTTGGACAATGCGTGCCACGTGTGGTCGCGCATTATCCTGTTGAAATATGGCTGTGGGCAAGCCCTGAAGGTAAGGAAGGACAACTGGCTCCAACACCTCGGAGATTTAGCGCTGGCTGTTTAAAGTACCGGCAATGCGTACTAGAGGTGTGCGAGAGTGATATCCAATACCGCCCCATACCATAATACCTGGTGCAGGACCAGTGTGGCGGTGCATAACGCAGCTGTTCAGCATCCTCTCTTCACGGTGTCTCCAGACTCGAATGCGACCATCGTGGTGTTGCAGACAGAAGCGCGACTCGTCAGTAAAGACAATTTCATTCCATTCTGCCGTCCACAATTTTCTGTCATCGCACCATTGGCGGCGGAGACGTCTGTGGTTCTGCGTCAAGGGTAGACAAAGCAATGGACGTCTTGCGGACAGACCACTCTGCTGTAAACGGCGTCGAATGGTACGCGCAGACACTGGATGATGCGTTACAGACTGCATGTGCTGTGCTATGTTTCGTGATGTGACTGAGCTATCCATCACTGCCATGCGCACAATTTGCCTGTCATCACGTGAAGTGGTGCGCTGTGGTGGATGCGATCGAATACGCCGGTCCGTCGTACCCTCCTGCATCCAACGATCACATATCCGCATTACAGTTGTTTGGTTTCGTCCAACACGACTACCGATTTCCCTGAAAGATAATCCACAATATCGGTAGGCCACTATCCTTCCTCTGTCGAACTCGGATACTTGATCAAAAGATGATCGCTGTTTTCGACGAGGCATAATTGATCGTTTTTTTGAAAAAACCACAAGAAAAACACAATTGCCGAACTTGAAATCGTCGAAATCTCCAAGCTTTAAATAGCGCTTTGAAGTGGCGCCACAGGCGCGCGTGATGTGCGTCTGCGCTGAAATTCTAATCATTTGCATATCTCACCCCCGCTAATGCATGTTGTAAATTTCATGTTATTTGCATGTTTCCTTCAGGGTGTTGCATTTACAGTGGCCAGCAGTGTATGTTAAGTTTCGTGATAGTAGCTCGTTTCCTTCTGAGTGCATATATTTTTTTGTGACAGTGTATATATGATACAATGAGTGTATATATACAACCTTCGATTTTTCTTAAAACTAAATGCTCTGGCTAGTACTAATTATTTTCTGTCTAAATTTTCTGTTAAAGCAATCTATCTAAAAGGAAGCGAAGACTGTGAACGAAGCTAAAAAAGTAAATATTTAATAGAAAATCGATGAAGCAGAAGAAATATGAGTTACTGATTACTCTTAAATATAAATTCAGTTAATACAGGAAGAAATGCAAATAATAAGTAGTAGAAAATGAAAAATGAAAGAATTATCAACACAAGTAAATTGACGTAAATCCCAAAATTACTTCACCAATTCGCTAAGAAGTGTAAAAAAGTGACTAAAATCTGATTTCAAAGACTTCTTCATTTGGAGACGACGATCGTAAAGCGACCACGGTTCATTGCATCACGTGTTTGCTTTACGACTTTATTCTACAGAAAAAGAAAATTATTTTTAGTGCTGAAATTCGAACTAAGTTTATTTTTTATATCTAGAGAAATCTAGATTTCTTTTTGTATCTACCTATGAAGTAGTAGGTTTGACGTAAGATTATGGTTATTATGAATTTCTCGGCTACCGTCCAATCCAAATTCTTTCCATTAAATGTGTCACTGTAAATGTAGTAATGACGGAAGAACTGTAAAATCGAACTTTATAAAGAACTTTTCTATAAACGAAATTTAATAGAATAGATTTATATAGAATTCGATTTAGACTGGGACATTTTAGCCAGCATATTAATAGTATTGAAAGCGTGTAATAGAAGCTAAAAACGGTAGGTACACCCGGCCACATCGAGAAAATAAATTAGTGATATGTTTGTTGGTTCGTCGAAACCGTAAGTATCCAATCATCGTTTCGATTCAGATTGAAAGTTGCAAACAGCACAGTTTATTTTCCAGTTTGTAGGACTCCTGTAACAATTATAGAAACACTAAGGGCAAACCCCCGACCACTTCTGATAAGGAAATATAATCCTGGAGCGATTCATGGAGCGTAGTTGGTACAAGCGTAAAATCAAGTCTTGAGCTGTTAGTAGAATGAAAGACAGGGCCCGATTTAAAAAATTTTTGACTATAGGCACAACTTGGGATGGGGGTCCCCTAACATTGATGTGGGCGTAACATTTCCAAAATTGACACATACAAAAAATAATCATGAATCATTGTGAAAGTACCATTTTACCAAGAATTGGTTATTTGATGCGTAGAAGCCCAGAACATTATCAAATAATAAAAAGCAATACAACATATTAACTTCATCATTAAAACACCAATAGAATGCAGCCAGAAAAACTTATTAATCTCTTATATACACAATAACAAACATATGATGAACTATACATATAATTATACAATGAATCAAATTTGAAAGGATATATAAAAAAGATGCTATTTTAAAAGGTAAAAAAAAATTGAATTGGGAATTTTCTTTTTTCCTTTAAATACATTTTTTTTTTTTTTTTTTTTTTTTTTTGGGGGGGGGGGGGGGTCAAGGCCCGGGCCTACCGGGCCTAATGAAAAATCAGGGCCTGGTGAAAGACACATACAAAACAATTTCTAACTTCCCGTAATCATGGTCAATATATATATATATATATATATATATATATATATATATATATATATATATATATATATATATATATATTGTAAAACAGTAATAAAAGCCTCGGCTGGTACAATGTACCACAATCAGAAATTAATCTGTGTTGTTCTGGCTAAAACCGTTGTGCTCTATTCTTTGTTTTGATCATACTGAAGACTTTAACGCTAATTACCCAATACTAACACGAAGATTAACTTATTTTACACGTCGAAAGCACCGACCATTTTTCCGCTCTTTTCGAACTACATCCGCGCCATAATACCTAAACTGTTCACACTGGGTCTCAGCCCAAAATCAGCTTCCGAGGTCTAGGCCATTCAGGAGCAAGCCACCGTTTCCTGTATTGATTTTCGGCGACCCCCCGTCTTTCCTTTTTACCTGCTGTCCCTCCTCACACCGTTAAAAATCGATAGGCTTATGGGCTGGAACCATCTCTTATCGGGCGCTTGTATGCTGCCATTCTTATTTTTCCTTGTTTCGCCGTGTCGTAAAGCGAACAGATTGCGTAGAAGTCCTCAAAGTGTTTCGAAAGGGAATCATTATTTTTAGTGGGAAGTCAAAGAAAAAAAAATTTTTTTTTCGTCTTTGAACTAGGTTCCTAACCCAAAAAGGAAAGGAGAAAATAGCTTGCTGAGGAATATTTCCATAAAATTGGACTTAAGTTTTTATCAGTTCTGTGCCAGCAAATTTATTTTACTTGGCTTTTACGTATGCGGAACAAATTTTAAACACCATTATTAAACTTTTTGATACGAGTCTCACATTTTGTAAATAGAAGTTAATAGAGAGATTCAAATTGTAGGTAATTATACTTTTAGCCTCGTGACACTTTTTTTAATTAAAAAAGAAATAAAAATTCAGACGTTACCACTGCTTTTAGGCTTTCTGACAGTGCCACTGGATGATGGCTGAATAGCTAAGGTGATGGTCGTTAGAAGCAAGTTTAGAAGTTTTCAATTCCATCAGAAGGATGGATCTCTGCAGCCGTTCGGAACGTAGGTTGAGACCCTTATGGTTGTCTTTTGCAATGCGAGGGCTAGACAGATCATAACATATAGCTTATAGCCGATCCTGAAAGACTACAAACACCCATGAAAACTGCATGAAATCGAACAGAGGACTCTAGTACTAAAGATGAGCAACCAAGCCATTCGGCCATCGTCTGGCCGCAGCCGTTCGGAATCGTCTTTAAAAATCATGGCCTGTTTAGCCTTTTTTTTGTTTCAAAGATAACCAAAGTACACTCAAAAACAACCGTCAATCGCTGTGAGACTGTGCATGTTTCTCATGTTTGTATACATTTCTTTATGTACGCTTCTAATCCTGTTTAGCTTTCTATTGTGCCACACTATAAACGCTATTGTTCGCCACACTATAAACGCTACTCTACATGGCATTGCTATTTAGCGACAGAGAATATTTTCTTCCTGATCTTCATAAACATGGCCAAATACACAAATACAATAATACTATTTTGTGCGTGTTTCTGAATGTAATTGTCATTGATATTAATATTTGTGCGGAATTTTACTTGGATTTTTATGCTTAAAAATAATCACATTTTTCGAGTACAGAAAAAACCATGCATTGTCGGGTTAGTTTCGGCAACATGTCACCGCCAAAATTTTCGACTTTTTACATAATTCCTGTTCTGATTAGCGAGGTGAAGGAAGTACTTAGATCACAAGCTCATTGCTGAACTTCAGAAAATATAGCACCTTAAGATGATTTATTTTCCGTAAACACATTGATGTACTAAAAAAGCATTCGTTTATACTCGAACATTTATTTGACCTATATATTGGTTGTAAAATTTATTGGATGGTATGCTACGGCTCTAAGCGTTCCCAATATAAATCAGATGATTACAAAGAAGTATTAAAAATGTAGCATTCTCATACGGGAGTTTACATATTTATTTATACGTATCATTACATTTCCTTGTTAATTATCTTTAACAAGTGCATTCTTTTAAACTGGTTGGCCTTTCAATTTTTCAATAATCTTTTGCTGTAACATGGGAATGGAACTTGCAGTCTAAAACCGATTCCAGGCGACAACACCACTGCCAACTCGAGGGCTGAAATTCACTGCAAATTCGGACTCTGACCAGTGCCCAAGCCGTATGGACTGGATCCACTTTCCCTTCTTTCGAAATTTCCCCTTTCATACATTTTATCGTAAATCGCAAATTTTAGTTTTGAATATGCTCTTTTACATAATATTTCTCGCTAACGGTCGCTAACTATGGACTACGGTCGTGTCTTCCCTAGCATAATTTAAGTGACTATGTTTATATCTTTTTCTCATTTACTTTTTACTATAAAACTTAAACTTTTAGTGCAGCGCTTCTTACACTTTTTATCATTCATGACCCCTTTATAATCATCGAGATTTTTTCGCGATCCCAGGAAATAAGGATATAAAGATAAATATTTTCTCAAAAATAATTCATTTCTTTGGTAAACAATATAGTACATATGAAAAATAGTAGTATATATAAAAAATAGTAGTAAATAAAATAAAATATATGTCTTAGATACTCGCGGCGGGCGACAAGAATTAAATTCATGTATCAGAATAAAATTTTTGCGACCCCAAAATTTCGCTTTGTGAAACCATTTGGGATCACGTGTTTTAGTTACTTGTCAGCCATGTTTTAGTTACTTGTCTATCGTACGAAATGTAATTTGTTGCATCGTACTGATAGAAGGAAAATGCTTGTGCGCACACTGTGGTTGATATGTTTGCTCGCTGGGGCTGGGAAGTGTTCTACCATCCCCCATATTCACCGAACTTAAGTCCCTGTGACTTTGACCTCATCCCTAAGATGAAGGAACCGCTCCATGGATTCCACCAGAGATTCTGCAGGCCATACACCGCTCCATTCGAAGGATCAACACATCAGGTGCTGTCAACAGCTTCCAGAACGTTAGAAACGAGTGCGAAACAATGCTGGTTACAACTTTGAAGGGATATAAAAATTTTAGCCCTCTATCTCATCTGTATACTTTGTACATACCTAGTTGCAACTATTAAAGTTCCATCCTATGTATATATCCAAAATTGACAGTTCATGGATTTTTAAAATAGTTTTTCAAAATTTGCCTATTTAATTTTTCTATAATTTTGTTAACATTTTCCCAATTTTTACATTACTACTTTTAAATTGTTGTTACCAATCAATTTTCATTAGGGTCCCGGGATTTTTCATTGAAAGAAAATAGGTAGCGGTCGACAAAAGTTTGCGAACCACTGCTATGGACAATTCACGAGTCCTTTGGTGAAATACCCATAGAGACTTTTGCGCACATGAGATTTGTCTACAGAGAAAATTACATTTAATGCTCCTCAGCTATATGATGAACTTTATTAATTAGCTCGGAACGAGTTGCCACTCTTTGCTTTACTGCGGACTATAATATGCTGAGTGTTCCTGTCACGTGTCATCCCGACGCTTCACGTAAGTAACAGATTGACACTCCTTTACATTTTTACTATTTAAATCATAAATTTCTTTATCCAAATATTTAGATGTAATAATAAATAACTAAGAGTGCCAAAATAAAACTGCACACGTCTGTCAAGAAATCGAAATAAAATTTAACTCGTTACAAAGAACTGATTTTAGAAAGTTTCCTAAATTGTTAACTCGAATGATTGATGGTTGAAACTTTGAAAAATTATCCCAGCGATTTCGTGGAATAAGTTCAAGGTCTTCTTTAAAAATGCGGAATGAAAGAGGATAGCGGGTATTTTTATATGACATTAAAAGACATCCGATCTAAGAAGTGATAAATTGCAAAGATATAGAATTTGAACGGGCTAAAAAGACGAAATAAGTTGGAGTTCCGTAACTCGAGGCTATTGCCGTTTTTAAAGAAACCGCGACTAACATTTCCAAATTCCATTGACTCCATTTAAAAGTTTTAAAAGTCGATGAAAAATAATTGAAACTTTGAATATGAAAGTCTTTAATCGAGGGCTTTGTTTGTATAGGTAATTCATTTTCATTACTTTTGACAATAGTCTATCACTCAAAAACAAAGACTTAAAAGCTACAGCGAAACCTTTGGTTTTCTTACTAAACAGAAAGCGAAATTAGCATTAGAGAACAATCAGTGTTAATGTAATTAGCCACATAAATTTGCAAATAATTATCTATAAAATTTTTTTTATAGCAGTAGCACTTTAATTACCTTAATTTTCTAACGTGTAAAAACACCACACGCGCATAGACTTAGAGACAATAGAATAATGAACAAAATTAAAAGCAGTCAAAGACAAATGATCCAAAAGATTCGGAACAGTAAAAAATATAAAATCATGATTAAAGGAAAATGATAACGCAATTTGAAATACAATTTAATTCAGTTGTACAACGATTGTTGAAACATATGACTCAATACGATACTTTTAATAAAGAAATACTCTTTTTTTTTTACCTTTGAACTCCGCGTAGTCACTCTAAATGTTTTCGAATATTTTATGGATCATTGTAAGGCTTCGGTACCTCCAGTAATACGAAAACAATAACGACCTTTGTTAAGGAACTTCAGACGGTTCCATTTTATTAACCAACTTAGCGACTCAACCGGTCAGCAACGCATCGCGGTCGCAATGAAAGAAACTAAAATAAATACTCATTAAATTAGCTAAAATTATCTCGCAGCCATACAGAAAACGTATTTTTTACTCCACACAACATATCATCCTCGTGAGTCAGGTTTATGTTGGTCTTATGGGTGCTGGACCCGTATTTTCTCCACTATTTTTAGAATTTAGAGCATTCTTTTTACAAGAATCTTTTCATTTCTTCTTCTTCTAAGAATCTATTCCTATTTTTAATTTTATCGTGTCCTGTCTGTAAATATTTAGAAGCTATCAGACAAGGGAAGAGAAGAATGAGAGAATGCATTTTTTTGTATTGCGTACGATATCTCACTTACAGTACATTTGGCGCACGCCCCAAAAATTATGAAGAATTTGAGAAAATTCTTCGGGTTGTTATCATTAAAACTAAATACTGCTAAAATATTTTCAAATTTTCATGTCATTTTCACAGTTGGTAGGACGCTGAAGAAAGGTTCAGCGCAGTTCGTATCACACCTTGAGGTATCACAATTATCAAATTATTATTATCAAATTATTTATTACCTTATCAAACCTATGTGCTGTAGGTTTATAAGACCAGAGTAATATGAAGGTATAGGTCATAATCAGAATATAGGTTATTCAAATTCCTGTTCACAGGAAGTTCACCAAGGAATTATTATAAAAAAAGAAGAGGCTTTTTAATTTTTTTTTTAAAGATCGTGGACAGAAATTTATTTTCTGGTTTAAAGTAATTAAGACGTGTATTAAAGCTTGGAGCGTGATTAAAACATTAAATTAGTAATTTTCTTTATTTATTTCAAAGATGCGCCAAAAACAGACATTCAAAAAATTTCGAGGTACGTGAAACAGATGATGCAAAAATTATGGCGTTTTCACATAGAATCCGTCAGCGTTAAAAATTCCGTTGGTGCTGATGGTGGGTGACAGGCCCTTAGAGCGGTATATTGCTAAGCACATCGAACAGAAAGATGAATATATTCAAACCCCTATCATTTATTCCCAACTGCAGTTGGTACTTCTTCGAGGCCGTTCGCTCATACACACACCCCGTTTCTGTTGGATTCCTTATTATGGGGGCATTATATAAGTGAACCGACATAATTCCCTTATAGGAAATTATGTTGATTGTGTCTAGTTAAGACACAAGAATGTCCATGCCTTAGTCAGGATTCGAGCCGTTGCCCACAGCGTGAAAGCCGACGACGTTAGCCACTATACTAGGTCGGCGGTTTCGATCCCCTTATCTAGCCAGTCACATTCTAAGAGAAATGAAATAAGATAAAAAAGTGTGGCAGAGATATCTGCATGCATTTATTTACAAACCCGTGTTTAATAAGAACGTTCAAAAACAAATGCAAGGAATTAGTTTTTAATGTATTTCGGGTGGAAGTTCGCGATTGGGGGCTCACCCCTCACGCTAGAGGGGTCACACGGGAAGTAATGCTCAGAATATACCATTTTATCTAAAAAGCTCATAAAGTTGAAAATAATAGCATCTTAAATCTAGGATATGTATCAGTTGTTGATAAGTAATGGGGGACACAATCGGCTCTTGAATGTTTACTACTCCCGAGAAGTTTTAAAAAATATTACAGCTATATTGGAAATAAAATTTTAACAACTTTATTTATGCCAAGATATCCCAATCTTGCATTGGCATCGGAATGACTATGATTGAGCTTTTAATTGTTCTGGTAATTCTTTTTTAATTGGGTTCAGTACGTAATCACGCTAGAGTAAAAATATTTGGTGTAATAAGAAACTTTAACGGCTCAACCAAAATGCCATAGGTTCCGAAAAAAAGGGCCGTTTTGAGGGGTGACCGCCTAGAGAAGTTTCATTGTATGAATAAGTATATATATATATATATATATATATATATATATATATATATATATATATATATATATATATAATACACAATCTACTTGAATTCTTACAATTACAGTGCATTGCCATTTCGAGAGACAGGAAAAACTGCAATTCGATAAAATAACACGATATTTACAGAAGAAAATACTTCCAGAAAAATATTTACGCTCTTTGGTACATTAAATAAAAACGCAATTGCATTTTCTAGGTGCAGTAATTCTCCCCTTTTCTGTAATCTTATAGAATTATATGATGAGAACGAAACAGCATTGGCGTTTGCTCAGGTCTTACTGTTTGCTACCAGTTGTTTTGTTCCTCTTATATTGCTTCTTCTAATGGCTGTTCGTTATTTTATCACTCGCTTCAGACTGGCAATAACAAAAGAAATCGAAAGGGGAAGATGAATTTCAGTTATTTAGTTTCAAAAGCAAAGTGAAAACCGAATCGGCCCGAAATCGTGATTTCATATCTCTAGTTATTTCGTTATTGTCTTGCATTATTTTGCTATGTATGTCAGTCGTAATTTAGATTTGTGGAATTCGTGATCTGGAAAAATTATTCTCGTGCTAGTTCTTAATTGAAAATTGTTCTGTTACTGTTTCTTAGTTGAAATCTGTTTTGTTGCTGTTTGTTAATTAAAAATCGTGCCCTTGTTTGTTAGTTAGAAACTGCACTTGCTTTTAGTTAATTACAAAACTTTCCAACTTTTATAACGGCTACAAATTATGAAAATGTTTCTAATTTTTACGGAAATCTAATTACGCATAATATCTCATTTAAGGTATTACTAGAATAATGATCATGATGAACAACAAAATTTTTAAGTTACGAACTTCAGTTTTCACACACAGCTGTTAACCTGCTACTCCAGTAAGTTCGGAAGTAATGTTAAGAGAGATTTCTACGGGTATTCAAATCTAACTATTATAGTTTATCTTCTCGCAACTTTAAATAACAAATAGTTTTTTTTAAATGCCTATGACCAATGAAGTAAGCGGAATAAAAAATGAGTACCTTTAAACAAGTTGCTCACTATATCAAAATTACTGTTTTCACGATACGTATACTTCATCTTTAACGATTTTTTTTTTCTTTTCAAATCATATATAGGTGTGTGTGTGTGTACGTATATATATATATATATATATATATATATATATATATATATATATATATATATATATATATATATATATATATATATACACATATATATATATATATATATATATATATATATATATAATAATAATAAATAATCCAACAGAGTTACATAAAAACTAGAAGAATATTAGAGGTGTTTTTGAATGGGCTTCGAATTCCTTAAAAAAGTCTGGCCATCGATATATTTTTATATAATATAGTTTATGTATTATTCTACAGTCAGGTAGCAGTAATGAAACTAAGGGCATCGTGCTTTTGGGGGGAACAGCGTAAAATGTCAAACCTTGCAAAAAGGGCAAATTGTTTGAGCGCGTTTAAATTGGAGTATCTGTTACTGCAACCCCCATGCTAATCGGTGTTTTTCGAGCTATAGTATCGAAAGTCATGATAGCATACAGAGTGCACGGAAAAACATCCTTTGCCAAAAAGAATAGTGGATGAAAGGGAGAGCTGGGTGAAAGAGACGGACGAGGTATTGAAGTGGATTGTGACATGAAGAAAGAGAACAACTGCAACCAATATGACCGAAGAGTTCAATCTGCATCTGCATGTTCCGGTATCAACCATTAGAGGTAGAAGGGAACTTCACAAACAAAACATTTCCGGAAGAGTAGCTATTCCCAAGCCACTTGTAAAAGATGCCAATACAAAATATCGTCCACAATGCTTCCACGAGCGCAAATCCTGGTCGAGTAATATGTCGAAAAGAAGCATTTGATCCGACGAATCATTGCTCATATTGTTCCTCGCATCAGGATGTGCGTATGTCTGGAGAACACCTACACAAGCGTAAGATTCTGGCTGTCTCATCTCAACTGTCAATCATGGAGATAGATCTATCAGGGTTTGGGATGGCATCTCATGGTTTTCTTCAGGCCCTTTTGTAACCCTAAAAGGGAGGTTGAATGGGAATGACTATGTCGAAATTTTAGCTCACTAGTCCATCCTATGGTGCAAACATTTTTTTTCTTGCAGGAGATGGCGTTCTCCAGGATGAGAATCCCCCTATACATACAGCTAAATCTATCAAGTATTGGTTTGAAGAGCATGAAAAGGAAGTCAAATATCTTATCTTGCCCTTTACAATCCCCCCCCCCCCGACTATATATCATCCAACCACTGTGAGCTGTATAATCGGATAGAGCTATGTTTCGATATCCTCCACAGCATCTCTACAGGAACCTTCATGATTATTCTCTGAAGAATGGTATAATATATTCTTAACCACTATTCCTGACTTGTATAATCCAATTCCAAGGTGAATCAGGTGGTATTACATGACAAATGTGTTTCTACGTAGTATTAATAAAGGTTTTCATGATGTTTCTTAGTGTTTCCATTATTTGGTAACCACCTGTGTATATATATATATATATATATATATATATATATTTCTCGTGAAACTTATAGCCACCCCTGTACACGGCCTTATTTTGTTCAGAGCGGACTCAAGACACTATAGTGCCAATCTTACGGAAGAAACCTCTTTTCGACGGCCACCCCTCCAAACATTCCCTTTTTTTTCGGAACCATGGTTGGCGGCCATAGAGAAGTTTTACTGTATATCCGTATATGCATATGTATATATTCATATACATATACATAAGTACACATTTGTATGTTGTACGCTAAAATCTAATATACTGCCGAAGAAGATCCGTTAATATTAAGAATTACTTGACTTGAAGCTACCAAAAAATAAACGAAACGAATAAAATAAATATTTTATTAATATTTTTGACTTTTATCTGAAACATTCCCCAAATCTTTATAGTTTAAATTCTCTCTCAAACAGAAAACCATTCAAGGGTACCACCACTCAAACCGGTGCATGAAATATGTGAATACTGATGTGCAAAAACTGTTTTTTTTATAGTCGTAACAGCGGCTTTGGAATATACAAAAAAAAATGAACACACAAAGAAGAGGGAAGAATAAAATGTAGTGAAAACACAATGGTAATCATACAGGGCGTAAAGTTATTTTGTTTTGAATTAATACAAAAGTTTTATGAGAATACCTTGATTTAATTTCTTCAAGTATATTGCAGTATATGGATGATTACTTAAAAAATGTTTAATTAATTAATCAATTAATTAATGAATTAGTTTATTAGATAGGAATATCAACGTATGGAGAAAAAAATTTTTGGCTTTCTTTGGAACATTGGCATAGATAAATATTAAAGTGCTAAGTGTCATAGAAAAGTTTCTGTGATACTTTTTCCTATTATTTTCATTTTTCTTTATGTTCTAAGGAAAGTCAATCCCATTTTATTCTTCTATACTACAAATTACACCTTTTAACTACACAATGGGCACGATGGCCCAGTTGGCAAGGGCAACGGGCCAGTGATCTGAACGTCTCTGGTTAGATGCCCGTCGTTGCAAATCCATCTCCGTGTACACAAATGGCGGGTGGTGCACGTAAAATCCGTCGTGGCCGCAATGTCCTCCAAGTTCTCAAATTTACCTCTGGAGGTGCGGGGTCAAGTGTTCCGGTCTCGGCACCTGACTCTGTTCTAAATTACGGGACCGGCTTGTAGGGGGTCATGCTGGTCCCCTATACGGTGCCCTCTTAAATGAATGGACAGCAGTCTCGGCTGCAAAATATATTGGATAAGTTCCAAAATTGCCATATGTAACAATAAAAACTTCATAGTACTCCTTAGTAAGTAAATAAAATAAAATGTTATAGTTCTTTCAATTGGGCGAGATAAAAATCGATCGTCCTATAAAAAGCTATACAAATGAGCTTAATTATTTCCTGGATACAGAAATTATTATTAGCGTTTCGCACACACAGCTGTTTCTCACGAGAAGCATAAAACTATTAATTATTACGGCATTAGAGATAAGTAACTAACAATAGGCGTGATTCCATTAAAACTACCATTAGGGGCTATTTAGAGGCAGTTCAATGCGTTGCTCTTGCGTAAAATTTAAAAAAGAAATGATCTGTCAAAAGAAGAATTTAAAACAGAACCTAGGGAAACTCCGATCAAGAAAAAAATTTGCAGTTTCACGGAAACTATGCTAATGAGAATCACAAAATAAATGAGGCATGTCACGAAGATGTCGAAAATTTTCATTCAGCGGGACAATTCGATTAACGAACTCAACGAAAATTTATTGAAACGAATTTTTCAATCGTATTTGGTTGGATGATGATCACAATTCAGGGACGTTTTTGAGCCGTACAGAGTTGTTTTTTTATATGGTAATTTAACAATTCACATTTATAATTAATATAATTATAATAAAAAAATTAAATAGCAAATTTATAATTAAAATAATTTTAAAAGAATATAAATTTTAAAATGTATATTCATTTAAATTTTTTTTCTTATTGTTTCATTTGTAATCTCCTCATGCACCACAAGGTATAACATGAGGCTTACAGAAGTAAGTGAAAAACACAAAACAAGAAAAATTAAAAATTTAAATTACAAACAAAATAAAATCTTTTTAAATATTAAATTGTTCTATTTAACATCTTATTTTTAAAAAGATTCGTTGTTAATCTAGACAAATATCAAAACGAACTGCCAAAGACTAGTTAAAATTTTCGTAAGAGGCTTTAACAAGTACTGTTGTTGACACGAAAATTCGGAATTTTAATAAGGATTTCCACAACAAGAAAAAAATATATAATCAGTAACAAGCTATTGTGACAAGCTGAAATGAATCAGTTTGAAAACCACAAAACATTTTTTCACACTTGGCGGGTCCTTCTGACATATACTAAAATGATAAAATTTGTGATGAAAGTATGACAACAGATTACAAAAGAAGACAGACGTCATGCAGCTACATACAGAAAATTCCCCCATGCCTCTCTGAATCAGCCACATTGCGAAATAACATCAAAAAGAAGAAAAAAAACACCTGACACGAGAAAGCAGATGGGAGCTGTTCAAGCTCCTTTCTTTATCACCAGAGCGAGTATAAACAAGCTAGAAGTGAAACAGGTAAAATCTTTGCTGCCGATAAAACGCAATAAATTCGTAAAGGCTAGTGAGGGGCTTAATTCTTATACAACAATCATATCCAAAAATTATAAAACCACATATTACGCATAAAACACGAGTAATGTAGGGGACAACTAATAATTAAATAAAGGTAGAAAAAAAATGGATGTTTGGTTAATGTTTGATACCGGCGATTCAACATGAGGTTACTTGTCAAGACAGTACTGACCGCTGTGAGGACAGGCAGCTCTCAGAGACAGTCCGTTATCGCTTTCTTCAAATCATAATACCTCTCTCTCCCTTTTAGTTCGTCCCTTTCTCATACACCTAAGCCCCTATAACACGGCAAAAATTCGCGCGCCACTACAGTATTGCTTCTAAAGCAATACTACTGCCGGAAACAGAAAAACATTTTTCTGGACCAATGGTAAAGGAGCAAGGACTCCTTCATGCGCAATAACTACTCTATTGGGATCAACCCTCATTGCAATCCTACCTATTGTATTTCGCGATTTTTTGTCTTGTGCTACGAGTTTTAATATGTTCGTATGTAGCTGCATGACGTCTGTCTTGTTTTCTAATCATCGTTGTCATACTTTCATCACAAATTTTATCGCTTTAGTATATGTCAGAAGGACCCACCAGTGTGAAAAATATTTTGTGGTTTTCAAATTGATTCATTTCAGCTTGTCACAATAGCTTGTTACTGATTATATATATTTTTCTTGGTGTGGCAATCAATTAAAATTCCAAATTTTCGTGTCAACAGCAATACTTGTTAAAGCCTCTTACAAAAATTTTAACTAGTCTTTAGCACTTTGTTTTGATATTTGTCTAGATTAACATAGGAATTTTTTAAATAAGATTTTTTTTGGTTACTTCCGCAGTTACGGTATTAGATGCGAAGAACTTGCTGATAGTACACTTCTGCCCTATCAAAGCCAAGCGCTTTGACCACACGACTGTCACTAGTCCAAGAAGAATATAATGTTCAGGCGAAATTAATAAAAATCTTGTAATTATGTTTACCTTTTCGAAGAATGGGATAATACGCTCATAATATGAAGATAAGAAATTTAATACAAGAAAAAACTACTTTAGATTTATACACATTTAAAATAGAAAGGAGCATTACAAAGGAGGCTACAAGGGGGGGGGGTGCTACAAAGGAGGCATCAATATTTCACACAAAAGTTAATGAGAATGAATAAAGAATTCATATATGCACAAATAAACACACACGTAGCATAAATACTAACTTCGTGTCTCTGATATGTTCGT
Organism: Dolomedes plantarius; assembly: GCA_907164885.2. NCBI lineage: Eukaryota > Metazoa > Arthropoda > Arachnida > Araneae > Dolomedidae > Dolomedes > Dolomedes plantarius. The sequence goes on along the minus strand of OU015492.1, from coordinate 24,524,733 downwards.
TATAAAATAAAATTGGATAGTAATACATACTCCACTAGTTGCAAGATACAAACAAGCACAAAATTTGTAGCGACATTAATTACACTGCAAATAATAATGAATGGGGGTAACCATTGCATTCGCAGAATACGTAATGAGTTATTTTAATTTCCCCAGAGAAAGAAGATATCAGAAAAGAAATTTAACGTGTGACACTAGAAATTATTTTTCCACACATCTTACAGGGGTGGACAATAGGCCTTTGCTATATATTTTGTAAAAAAACATTTGCATTACTCCTTTGGTTCAAATAATGAACCTGCTCTCCATAGTAACCTTATCTGAACAATGATAAACAAGCCGCTCCCGTTCTCATACTAATACTTGACTTGGTTCTTACACTTGGTTTGGGGAAAGCTGAGAACTTGCACACTAATGAATTTTATAAGAAAAGATTTCTTTTAATTATTTAGAAATTTTATGAGCTAAAATAAAAAATTTGAAGACAATTGTAATAAATAGAGAGGTATTTTTATGACAATAAACAGATATTTTTTCAATGAACTATCATGTTTATAACAAGTAAACAAAATTAACGAGTAGTCAAAATTTTTTATTCACTTCATTTCGTTATAATATTGATCGTGATGGTCCAAGTTTCGGATAAAAAGAAAGGATTTGGGGGCTGCATTTTATAAAATTAGGTCATTTATCACTAGAAAAGTCTAGTTGGGACATAAAAGGTACACTTTTTTTAGACTCAATTTATATCTGGTGAACTTAGGAGAGAGAAATAATACCGAATTCATAAATCATAAATCTCTCATTTTTGATCCCATATTTTAACAGAGTAATCAAGAAATTAAAGAAACGGGTAAATTTTTATTTTGTTTAGTTTTACTATAAGACTTTAAGCACAATTCGGAAAGAATTTTATTTTATGAATGAATCAAATCACATTAATTTGCATAAGGAAGATTGATGATGATGATGATAAAAATAATAAACATTTTGGATGACTTTTCCTCGACAAATATAAAACAAAAAAAGTTGGAATAAAAAAGTACAGCGGTGTGTAATTTATAAAGAAATATATTTGAGCATGCTTTCAAACTCAAGCATTCTTTAGGGATAGGCTACAAGGAAAGACAAACACATGGGAATCAGCAACATTTTTCCTGATCAAATAGAAGTCAGAGACACAATTTCGACGAAATTGATACATGTGTGTATTATCTAATTATATCTCATTAAATAACAATTAGAAAAATGTATGTACACATGTTACTATAATAAAACCTTCCCAATAGTATGAAGACAGTACATAATCAGTAGTTATTCATTTATAATTCTAAGGTGAAAAAAATAATGTATTCACAATTTATAGCGCACAATGGAAATTTATCATAGCATCATAAAAATTAGAAACCAAGCGTGTACCACGAAAACAGATCATCGTTCTTTATATTTTAAGCCATGTCATTATTTTTCGCAGAAATCCCGTAACACCTGTCGAACCTGTGAACAAATATGTCCTCAATAACTTCCAGCTTCAAACGCAGCATAAAGCACGCGCAAAGAGGTTAATTAAAGATCCAACAGTCTGACGGTAGCAGAAAAACGCTCTGGGTCAAACAAACAGTTGTAAATCTGTCTTTGAAAAGGTGGTTGGAGCAACATCCTGATAACGCAAAGGAGAAATGGGTTACGTGGGCTTTCACCCAAGGATTTCCTTTCATTAAACTGTTTTTGAATTCAAGTAAAAAATGAATGTGCCCGCGAACCTAACTGTGATGGTGAAATCGAAAAAAAAATACTTAAATACATCTACCACAGGATATATCAATCTGAAGAAAATATATAATATCCGTTTTTAAAAAGCCACTTCTCGCTATATATTTCGCCTGTTTATTTTTAACAGAGCCTTTATTCTTTCTGATTCAAAATAAGCACTACAGGCCCTGTCACAAAATTATCACTGTGAGTAACAACGAATTTCAGAATGCAGATTGCTTTTGAAGGATCTTGCTCATAAAATCTCCTTCTAATGGGTACCAGCACATTGTGGCATTGTGGGAAACGAACATGAGGACCTACTTGCCAAGAAACGAGCCTTGGTGGTCCAGAGACCCACGAATGCATTAACATTACATTCTTTATGGCATTTAACAAATATGACTTTCAAACACAATTTTAAATTAGAAGCCGCGGAAGCACCTAAAGACAAGAGCTGGGCGATTCTTAATGAGAACACCACTTATGGTCCTGATGCTCCAAGAAAAGCTGCTGTTGCATGCTTTAGACTGTTAGCAAAATACATGACTGTCTGAGGTCTCATCTCTTCCGTATTGGCGTTGCTGATTCTCCTGACTGTAATCTTTGTGACTTTCGTCAACTTATGACAGCCGAACATTTGGACGTGTGCTCTGCACTAAGTGGTTTTAGTTATATTGTCGAAAAATGCTGGATAGCTCGTGTACTGATGGCATAGGTGCTAATTTGTATGTGGCATTTGTTAAATACAAAATAAACTTTTAACAAACTACCGAAAATCAAGAATCATGCCCCTAAGTATATTGTCTCTCATTATATTGGACAGATACTGTGTTTCTTAATGGTGGTAGGTGAAACAATAAAAATCCTCTATTTATACGCTTTTGGACCCTATTTACATGCAGTATAGATAATATTTCCCATAATGGGATTTTTCAAGCTCTAAATCATAGTTAATGGAATATTACACGATATGCAGAATGTCCTCAGGTTCTGCTAGAGATATTCGAAGGAATTTTGTTCCGACTGTTTACTAAAACAGACCAGAGAGGTTCGACGATGTTCCGGTCTGGTGATTCAGCGGCACAGGAAAAATTATTCTTGTTCTCCGAAAATATCACCTGGTCAGTTCTCTGGAGGAATTGGGGGGTATTATCATACAGGAAAATGTCATCTTCTTTACGAGAAAATGTGTGTTCCAATGAATGAACTTGATCGGTAGAAATTTCTTAATAATCCTTCTGAGTTACCTTGCCTTTCAAGATGTAAAAGGGGCTAGTAGAGAACTCAGGTATGGGTATTCAAGCAATTATGGATGGATCCACCACTATGTATCACTGCAAGGAAGCAGGTAGCGAAGGTTATAAATTCCTTGAGAGAATCTGCACAAATAGACTCATTTTGTGGTGGACGAATGTTGTGCTTATGTGACGGCTGATCCGTCGAGAGAACTGACTAATTTCAAATCCTTGGTTGTCCAAAATACGAGCTCTTTTCTCTAATGAATTTACCCTACAGTATTTATCGGTGAACCCAGTGGATTACAATTGCATATATTTTATGAATATCGCTATTATCAAGTTCTATCCTCGCGGGTTTGGTAGGTTCTGGATTCGAATTTAAGATCTTAAGTTAATTTAGCACCCTTTTCGATGTCACTATCTAAAACTATGCCTTTTCAATTTCCGATCGTTCAGATTATTTTTCCTTTGGCTGACGTGCTTATAGCACAAGATAACACAATAATGCCCCTCAAACTATGGTTTTAACACCTCAGATACCGTGCCTCTATACATACAGGGAATCAAGTGGTCGTTTAAAGCAATGGATGCTCCGGCTACAGGTATCTACAACGTGTCGTCAAGCAAAATCTGTATCATTTGAAATAGAGCGAATTCAAGACACCACAGCAAAATCGACGAATAAACCGCTGCCAAATAATAGTTCAACTATCCGAGGAAAGTAAAGAGACGGCACGATAAATACAGCTACATTGTAAGAATTACTTTCAACGAAATGTACCTCTACTAACCAGTGGTTCCTCTCTTGTCAATAATCTGCTAGGTTTTGCCCTTGTTTAAAGGCTCGTGTAAAGAAGATTATAGAGGAATAATAAGACATTTTGCATTTTTGTAAATAAAACTTAGTCATTTAATAGACACATGACGGATAGCTCCACTTGAGATTTTTAAGTCACATTATTTCTATTTTTCTCGGTCAGTGCTTTTATTATGATTTCATTATACTTCGTCAATCTGATACGTATTGTTTGTGATTTATATTATTGTGATACATATAAAATGGTACTTAGGTAAGTCAAACACAAAAAATATATTTACTGTAGTTAGCAAACGAGTGGTAGAAGTAGTGTATGTATTTTTAGTTTATAATCGAAAAAAGTATATTTTTCTTCACATTTTATGATCATACCGAATTTAGACACTCAATTAAGGATTGACGTACTTCTTAACAATTGTAAATAAAACAAATTCAATTATGTATTCTTTATTTAAAAACAACTTCCAAGATTGCTCTTTCTCTTCATATAATAAAAAAATAAAGGAAAAATGCCAGTATTAACTGATGAATAGAAAATATATAAAAAGAGATTCCTAAAAAATTTTGAATAAAAAAGAAAGCGAGAGATACAGTTGAAATTATTCGTATTTTTCTTAAAAACGTTTAATATGCAAGAGATATAAAATGTTGTCCCCTTGTCGAAATATAACAAATATTAGATACATCCACTACAGAAAATGCTTAAAATTCAGTAACAGTTGTATCAGAAACAGTGCTCTGGTTTGTAATTTACTAGACAATCCACGTTTTGCAACAATGTTAACAGAGATCACTGAAAGCGTATTTATAATGTCTTTTCTATGTAGTTTTTCATTAAGTTCAAACCAAAAATTAAACCATAACAAATAAGTCCGAGGCTACATTTGAAATCAACCCATTTTACTAATAAATTATGAAAAAATATATGAGACATATCTGATACTATCCCATCTGATGAAGGTAGATTAATTATTATGCAACATTGCTAGTTTTTAATTGCTTCATTTAGCAACAGCAACACGTCCAAACATGAAATACAATATTAACTTTGAAAAAAAATTTACCATGCAGTTGAAAGGAAGAAAACATTTTTGGAATTAAGAATACAAGAAGAAAATTCATCTTAATCGTGAATTGTTTGCTGATGTATTTCTTGAATTATTTATCAATTTAGGTAAGTGTTACCACGATGTTAATGACCGAGTTGGTGAATTCAAGAGAAAATGCTTTCTAAGTATTAGAATGCTTTTTTAAGCATATGAGGCTGTTTATTAGACACAATAGTAGTACTTAGCAGCCTACATACATAAACATCCACTCAGAATAGGAATACAAATATAGTACAGGATTATTGTTATATGATTATCAACTACATACATGTCTAAAAGATACATTTATAATCAAAACTAAGTGATTTAATCGTAACACAAACCTACCTTTCGGTATTTATCACTCCAAATAGGTTTTTATATCCGCTGAATCCAAGCAACGCACAACCAAACTGAACAGCGAGTCGACAATATTATTGCTAAAACACAGGCACAGAGCTAGAAGCACACGGCAACCAAGATGCACATCAGATGATACAAAATAAGAATTACTATTTGGGGGTCTTGGGATGAGTCCAGAATCAAAGAAATAAAAATCAGGAAGAAGCTAACAGAAGAGGTTCAAGAGCAACGCTTCTCCGGGAAGAAAACGCGCTTGGAGGCTACAGAAAGCGCTTCTTCCGACAGCCAGATGATGCTAGCCTACATCGGCGGGGGGTTACCAGAAAGTTGGCGGTGGAAAAGTGTGCCAAGGATACTTCCGAAGCATCTGTTTCAAGCACACCTCTGCATTTGTTATTCACCCTCACGATTTGCATTGTTAACAAACAAAATTGTTATTCAACAGTTTACGTTCACTTGTTAGACGTCCTTCAACGAATGAGCAATATATTTTAGCTTAATGTATAATTAATAGTAAGTTATCTTACCGAAACTTCTTACATATTCTTAATTTTAAAAAAAATTATGTATCTTGAATAAGTGATATCAAATTAAGTGAAATAAATTCAAATATTGTTGAATTTTTTATTGTTTTGATACTGGGTTAAAATATGAAGGAAATGTTTTTTAAAAAACAGACAACCACCCTTTTGAAACTAAAATAACATAAAGCTTTACAACAATAAACAAATGAAAAAGAAAATATCCTACAGAATTTGAAGCATATACATTAATTATTTATATATAATCATATAATACATATGATAATTACTAACTGAATTTTAAAAACATCATTGAAACACTATGTACGAGGTTGTCCCAAATCACAATTTCCGACCGATTTTCAGATGTTATATAATTCAAACAACACAGTTTATTTTTATACCCAGAAGAATAAAAAAATTAAACTAGATTGATTGGTTACAAAATTGTTCTTAAATTATAAATCTCGGATATGTCCATCGTAGATGGCATCGCAACTTCCAGATTGTTTGGGGCAGATGCGTTTATATATCTAACCACCTAAGCTGACCGCGAATTATTTACGCAATCATAACCGCGATATTAAAAAAGAACTCCTCCAGTTCTAAATCATCCATTTGCTTTCCAAATTTTTGTTATATTAGTTAACAAATGCGTATAATAATACTTTTTTTTCAATTCCAGCAACACGAAGTATGTGCTTCAAAATACGTGTCTTTAGGTTATTAATTTAAAATTTTATGTTATATTGGTCTCAAAAGGGTATTATTTCTTTTATGTCTCCCATTTTTCATTATATTCTTACTTTGGCAATTTTCCTGTGCGAGGGCTCGTGAAATGATCGTTAAACTTCACATAAACCTTTATTTTTGAAAATGTTTATACTTTTTGAAATGCATAACGCGTATATGTACCAAATTAACAATGGAAAAATTTAAGGCAATTTATATTATTCTAACGCTTGAAAGGTAAGATTTGTAACCATTAAAGTTTTTAGTGAGAAAAAATAAAGACATTTTCAACATCAGTATAATTTTCAGTAAACCGTTTTGCTGACTTGCGGTCAAAATATCACTGTGAGAAATAAAATACCAGATTTTAAGGAGAAATTTATACAAATGAGACTTATTCATAACCGTAAATATCAGTAAGGGAACCAACACAGACTTAAATGCTAGATTCTAATAATAAAATAATTATTCTTAATTCCTAAAAAATATACTGTTAAAATATCTTCCCTAGGAATTTTTTTAAATACCTTCAAATTTAGGAAATCAAATTTTTTAAAGATATCAGAAAATCGGGAGATAATATTTAATAAAACGACATTATGAAAAACTGATATCATAGGTGTGTAGCACACTCTACAACACAATGTAGAAAAAAAATATTTTTGTTGAACAAATCTTATGCGCGTAAAGGAGCAAGTAACAATTGCATGCAAATAAATGCTGAAAAATATAATAGTAATTTTGAACATTTTATTATATATGTCCTCACATAAAACACGGATATTTACTTTGCATTTAAAGCTTCTCAATCTCTCTGGCAGAGGTCCAAAAGGCCTGCACAGAATAAACAAACGACTCAATGAAGGTCGTGGAAACAGCTCAGCAGAAATGCCAGTTTAAACATGCAGGTAAATTTCATTTCTATAAACGGGCAAAAGGAGATAAAGATAGGACAAAAGATATGATAATAGGATCTTCCACCTGCTGTGATGACATAAATGGCACTTGAAACGACAGATAACTTCAAAGATATCTTTAAAGATATAAGGGAGCATGCACTGAACTGTTGTAAATGAGTCTTTTGTTATAAAATATGTACACAAAAATACATTTTAAAAGATTACAAATGTAATTTTTCTTAATTATAAAATGATCTCATTAGCTAACCGCTAAATATATATATATATATATATATATATATATATATATATATATATATATATATATATATATATATATATATATATATATATATATATATAGAGAGAGAGAGAGAGAGAGAGAGAGAGAGAGAGTGAAACCTCTCTACGGCGGCCAATCAGTATTTACGGCGATTCCCAAAATAGCGGTGACCGCCGAAAAGAGGTTTTTCTTATAACATTGGCTCTATGGAGTCTTAATAATCGGTCGGCTATATATATATATATATATATATATCATCGACCTACCATCGACAACCTATTAAACAACTAAAATGAGGGCAAGTTAAAAACTAACACAAATAATTGTTCTAACACGAAAGGATTTTTCTTAAAACTTAAATTAATTTAAGGAACTTTAAAAAAAAATTACCGCGATCCAAAAAATATTTGTATTTATTATTTGGGATTACTTATAAGTCATATGTTATTTTCCCTTGGGAGTGCTCGGTGTAAATTGAGGTGGCCCAAGAGGCCGATGTTGGATCACTTTTACGGAGCTCCCATTAGAAGCAATCAACTATATGCGGTGTAGAATGGGCGAATGTCGAAAGGCAAAAGAGTCTGCCGCATTGGATTAAAAAAAAAATTGTTATTTTGAGATCAAAGATGAATATAGTTTCAAGACTTCAGTTTTTGTAAGACTATAGATCATTTAAAAAAGAGTATCTAAATGTATTGTACTGGAACAATTTTATTTATGTGTTTCAGCACTTTTCAGTCATGCATAACTTCTTTTCACATTATAACACAGGCTGCGTATTCTAGAACAAAACACTTCGAACGAGACATGACAAGAATAGTTTACGTTTACGGGGCATCAAGTCCGTTCTGTCAGAACCCAAACCAGAGAGATGCATTTAAAAAAAACGATTCAGTCAACTAAACCAACACGTCAAAATGAACCACCTGGGTTTTTCCAGAATGGTATTAAACGACATTGAAACTATTTATTTATGCGTCTATAAAACGATAATTTTCGATACATGTATAAAACAACACAAGCATGAACAAGGAGGCTATCAGAGGAAGAAAAATCACACTCTTTTTCTTTTCTTCAGGGAAACGATCGCTTCTTGTGAGAACCAGACTTTTGAAAGAGTTCCCATGCAAAATGCAGGAAGGAAAGCATCATTAGGGGGGGGGGGAGAGAAATTCCTGCCGTTTATAAATAGGTTCGAAAAATGCAAGTGAGCAACACTCGTTAGGCCTGACAGAAAAAAAAATGCCTTTTTATGTCAATGTTTGACTATAAACGGCAGAGAAAAGAAACCAAAGTCGGAGACAACCACTAAAGCGTGAAAATAATGAACATTTTAACATCAAAAGGCATTAAGATGAAGTAATGGTTACTGTGTGACAAAAACGGTAATTTCCGAATGTGATATGCGGATTGGAAGAGGCTGAAAATTAATATTTTTCGCATATCAAGTGTGGTAAAGACCATATTATTTATGAGGCGATATCAAGACAGGACCAAATGTGACAAACAGGTGAAATGAAATATTAATACTTTAATATTTATTGACAGCAAAACTGATATTCCAGTGCAAAAATATACATCGTGTTAATACACACCAGCGTATGAGATAGCCTTGTACCTAGGTTTGGAATTTCTCCAAATTTCCACTGTAACTGAGAAAGTCATTTTAAATCAACGTACAATCACCCCACTTCGAACAGAACTTACGTCTATCGCGAATTGTGGTACAAAATTTGGAACGCACGAAGATGGCAAAATGCATACATCACGCCCATCTGGGTTGTACCAACTGCAGTGTCGTATATTTTCAATAAAAAATAGTGTTGAAATTTTGAGGTTTTTTTTTTCCACATATAAAATAGTATTTTCAAAAATATATTTTTAATTTAGAAAAAAATTTTTAATTTCGTACTGAGCGATTCCAATAGTTAAATTTATCAATAAAGATTTTCTTTTAAAAACTAATAATTTTTTTTTTGATAAAACCATGTATTTTGTTTTTAAATGTCTAATTTCTGTTGTACACGCAGAACACAGAATTCAAAAATATTTGTTTGGTATTACAGAATTAGAAAAAAAGCAAACTACAAAATTTTTCACTGCTTAACACTAGGATTGTAAATATGCGAGGTCAACTGATGGGCAGATGCATGAACCCCGGGAAGGAATGTAATCGCTTCCCGCACTTTAAAAAACCATTAGCATCGAGAAAACGCTCAAAATTTCATGCGCCTAAGATAATCGCATGAAAATCCCCTTCGATAATTATAACATTTAGAGAGTGACTGGGTAATGGGAGAGTAAGTGTCGATGCGTTGATTCAACTTTGACCACAACTTTTGGTTCCGCCGGACCTTAGACATCAACACGCGTCCTCAAATCTTTCCCATGGAAAAAAAAAATGTGAGAAGTGCCTTTATATAATAGCATCTTGACCTTCAAGACAGCAAATAAATATCAATGGGTAATTAAACAAATGTTATGCTTTCAGAAAGCAGTGACACCAAAAACTAGAAATAACTTATGGAAAGACCACACGAAACAAAAAATAATTTAGGAAGTAAAATTGAAATCAATTTAAGCTTTAAAACGGCCTTCTTCAAATCAACATCTGTAGCAACAGTTCTACATTAATCGCTTGTTAAGCAACAATTCTATATTATATACATTCGAGAATTCAATTATTTTAAAAAGCATTTTATTGAAAGGAACACAAAGAAAAGAAACAACATAATCCACTTATACAACATTCTAATTTTTTTCTTTTCACGATAGTTTATTTTTCTCTGTTGCAAACCCGCAGAATGTAATATGGTAATGTGGCCCATAGCGATCCATAACCAACTTCGTGAAACAAGTTAAAACACGAAACGGAATAATTTGAGAAGGAAACTTGTTTACATATGTACAAAGGTTTTATTAAACCTTAATATATTTACAAAACATCATTTATTACAAGAATTTCCCTGGCTAACACAAGCCAAATATCCTTATCCACGGTCTCTGTTCCGAGCAAACCCGTGCAATCTCTCATAAGATTAATCACAGACCCGGCGCACTCCAGCGCTGTCGGTCTCACACCAGTCGATCAGCTAAAAAACCCCCCAGACAAAGAAGGGGAGTCCTTTTATCCTTTTCTTCCAATTTTCTAGAAGAATCCAGAAGACTCCACAAATTGCTGGAACAACCTGGACTTCCGGGCCGATGGAGGTCACTTCCGCTCGTGCCGACCCTTTCAAGGAAACCTGAAATCCATTTGGGCCCGGGACATACTTCATTGTTAGTATAATAGATGCCGCCGCTGATCGGCAACATATGTGCAGACTGCGGGAAGAAGAAAAGAAAGGTTATTTGGCGACTTTTGCACATTAGCGTTCCTTTTGATGTGCCTGCAACACATGTGGAAAACTCATCAATTCCACCGGCTGAGTCGAAATAAGGAGTGCCGATGTCCACGATGTGACAGCTCCTCCTCCCATCAAGTCTTTTTATATTTTAAAAAGACTAAAGTCACGGGTGTACGTCCAAACGAGGTAATCCTTCGGAGAGGTCTTTCACACAATGACTTATTTGAGCCCTATCTTAATGGCTTAATACCAGACCTACCGCGCACTCGAAACTCTAACACCAAACCCTTCTTAGTACTCAGTTCGAGAGCCTACCAGTCAAACCTTCGTCTCTACACATTATGTTGACACATCAGAAACATTTTATAGCGGTTACAAAAAGAATAAACACAATTATACACTGAAATAATTTCTACTCACAACTTCTTAGAACATGAGATTAAAACACCGCTACCATACTTATATAAAAACATACAGTCACTTTACACTTATTGACATGCTAAAAATTCCAATCATTTTACACATAATCAGTTTACAACTTAGCACCTTTAACAATAGTACTTAAAACTTCACCTTAAAAATTCAACACAATGATAACTTACAACCTGCTCGTCAAACGACTCACAGTTTTCTTAAATTTTTCCATTTAGTCGTTGGTTCACAACTGACTCAACCACCAGAATTTACACAATTCATTTGGACTTTCCTTTGTCCGTTCAACCTGAACCAGACATGACAATAGGCAAAACCGCCTCACATTCTATTCACGGAACAGAAACAATCATACTATTAGACCTAACATACTAACAAATAAAAAAAAACCTTAACTAATTTTCACTGTGAAACGCAATACAAATCTTTAAATAATTTCCATAATCAAATAATCAAAATTAATTGGTCCACTTACTTATGGAGCACAAACAAATTAAAAATTAATTACTAAGATTTCATCACAATGGATTAATTTCTCCATTCTTAGGTTACGAATTTACCATCATACCTAACGTAATACACTTCATTACAATAGAACACATTCAATTCTTAACTAGGTATTCACACTCACAACCAATTTAATACATTTCATCACTGTAATTTAATAACCTTAATTTTCTAAATTATGCAATTACAACAATACCAAATTTTATACAATTATAACTCACATTTCATACCAAAAATATGTACATACATAATATTCAGATAACTCTCTGAACTTAACGTTCGATTTCCCGAGATGACTGACTCGGTTCATCATTTTCAACGCTATCGGTTCTGCTCAAACCGTCTGCATTTCCGTTTAATTTACCGGATTTATGCTCTATATCAAAATTAAAAGGTTGCAAGAATAATGCCCACCTGGTCAACCTGGCATTTGATCCCATCATTTTCTTCAGAAAAACGAGAGGATTGTGGTCCGTTTGTATTCGGAATTTTTGGCCGTCGAGATAATAGTTCAGCTTCTTAAGTCCGAAAACAATAGCCGCTAGCTCCCTTTCCACGGTGCTATAATTTTGCTCAGCCCTCGAAAATTTCTTACTGAGGTATACTATGGGATGCTCCTCGTCTCCATGTTTTTGAGATAGTACTACTCCCGCCCCGAAAGTGCTAGCATCTGTTTGTACTATAAATTCTTTGGCGTAATCGGGCGCGTACAAAACCGGACTCGTTATCAACCTGCCTTTTAGTTCCTCGAACGCTTGATTCCTCTCTGGGGTCCAATCAATCTTTTCTCGCTTCACTTTCCCTTTGAGCGCGTCAGTTAAAGGGACAGCTATGGCCGCGTAATTTGGAACATACCGCGAGTAGTAACCCGTCAGACCCAGAAAAGCCCGTAGCTTAGTCTTCGTTTCTGGGATGGGAAATTCCTTTATAGCTTGCACTTTCACGTCACTCGGTGATCTTTTCCCCGAACCTACCTCGTGTCCCAAAAACCTAACGCAGCTTTGTGCAAACTTGCATTTGGAAGGTTTTATGGTTAAACTTGCCTCTCCCAATCTTTTTAGAACAATGTCGAGGTCCTTCACATGCCTCTCCCAATTTGGTGAATAAATGGCAATGTCGTCGATGTACGGCAGGGCGAAAGATTCTAAACCCGTGAGTACACTGGCTATTAATTTGCAAAAGTAAAACGGCGCGTTCACCAAACCGAACATCATTACCCGCGGTATAAATGTCCCAAAAGGTGTTACGAACGCCGCATACCTCTGTGCCCTCTTCGTTAGGGGTATCTGGAAATAACCTTTGGTTAAATCCATCACAGTAATTACTTTCGCCGCGCTTACTTTTTCCACGACTTCTTCTATGTTAGGGAGGGGGAAAAACTCCGTTCTTGTCTTGGCATTTAACCTCCGGTAGTCCACACAGGGTCGTGGATCTTTTCCAGGGCTTTCAACCAAAATCATTGGCGAGGTGTAGTCGGACTGACCTACCTCAATTACACCCAAAGCTAATAGCCTTCTAATCTCTTCTCTCAAAATCTCAATCTGACGTGGGGACATGCGATAAGGTTTCGCCCTGACCGGGGACTCGTCCTCCAAAACTATATCCATTTCTATGAATGGAGTTCTCCCAGGATCAGCTGAGAAAAGTTTTCGGTGCCGTTCAATGACTCCCTTAAACTGTCCTATTTGCTCGGCTGACGCCCATTCCTCTAGCCCGCTTCCGCTCACAATTTCCCAAAAATCTAACTGGGTAGTCTCGGCGGAAGGGTACGGAATGTCTGCATCTTCCTCCACCTCTTCCACCTCTTGGTTAATGAGCAAATTTATGTATTCGGGTCGGTGGTGGTACGGTTTTAAGAGATTTACATGATAAATCGTCTTGTTGTCCCTTCTTCCGGGAACATCCACTACGTAATTTGTTTCTGATATCACACTAGTGACCGTTCCCGGACCAACCCAGTTGACTGCCATTTTATGAGGCTTTGAAGTAGCCAAAACCAAGACTTTATCACCTACCTTAAAGTTCCTTTTCACCGCATTTCGATCGTACCAAACCTTTCTCCTATCACGATTCTCTAACATAGCCTCCCCCGCGAGTTCTTGACATGTTTTCAATTTTTCCATTAAGTTTAGTACGTAATCGACAACGTTTTGGTCAGTACCCCCCTGATTTATCCAATTTTCGTAAACTAACGTGTGCGGTGCTCTCAAATTTTTTCCGTGGACTAACTCAGCTGGACTAAATCCCGTGCTTTCGTGGGTAATCGTCCTCAAAGAAAACAATGCCATGGGCAATACTGACTCCCATCCTTTTCCCGTTTCTAAACACAACGCCTTAAGAACCCTCTTCAGTGTAGAGTGTACCCTTTCGACGCTGTTGGACTGCGGATGACAAACGCTACTGTGCCTGACTCTTATCCCAAATTTCGAGAAAAACTCAGAGGTCAGTTCGCTTGTGAACGACCTTCCCAAATCACACTGGATTTCTTTTGGGAATCCCGTCCGTGAGAAAATTTGTAATAGCGCCTCAATCACCGACGTGGAGCTGATATCCTCCACGGGGATTGCATCCGGATATTTAGACGCCACACAAATCGAGGTGATTAAATATCTAGAATTGTTTTCACTAATAGGTAAAGGTCCAACCGCATCAATATTGATTTTCGAAAATACTTCCGTTATGATCGGGACCAATTTTAAAGGCGCTTTCTTACGATCGTTATTTTTGCCTACCCGCTGACAAACATCACAAGACCTGACATATTCTTCGATCTCCTGATAACAATTTGGCCAAAAATAACACTGTAATACCCTACTTTTTGTTTTTGTTGTCCCTAGATGTCCCGATAACAGGTTATGACATAAGTTTAAAATCTCGTTTCGAAAAACTAGAGGAACGCACAGCTGGGTTCTCCGTTCCCCATGCTTCGACTTTGTAACTCGCACGAGTCTATCATTCTCCCTCGTGAATTCCCCCGAGTCACCTGTCTTCACCTTTTCCCGTATGACAGCTAACGTGGGGCATTCCTCTTGTTCTCGAGCGAAATCCTCTGGAGTTATTTCGACTAACGGAGACTCTGAATAGGGGCCGTTTAGAAAAACTTCCGGTTTAGACTCCTCTATTGTCTGGCTCGCTTCGACTAGGTTTTGGTTTTGTTCGGTTTCCTTCTTAGCCTGGCTTCGCGTAAAAACCGCATTTATTGGAGCACTATTTAATTTTTTCTCAATTAACTCAGCGGTCTTATTTCCCAGCAGATAATAACCCTGGTCAACCCCGTTCGGTTTGACCGCCGCTTTTGTCCAGACGCTCCCAAAATCACTCTCAATTTGAACCCAAGCCAAAGGCAAACAAATACATTTATTGTCCAGAGGTTGTCTTACCCAAGTGACTTCTCCTATCAGGTCCTCATTCGTCACCCATGACCTATCACATAGATCAATTTCCGCCCCCGTGTCCCTCAAATATTGTCTGGGTACACCGTTAATTACCGCCTTTTTCAAGTAAGGATTAAAGCAACTGCTTAGTTCTACCTCCGTCCCGACATGGTTAATTACTTCACCTTTCTTTGAATTTTTTTGGTATTTCGGGCACTCACTCTTGAAATGTCCAGTTTCCCCGCAAAAATAACAAGTCAAAGCCTTTTTCCTCTCATATGACTGCTCTTTTCGCCAATTCGTGTTCCTCGTTTCCTCATTTTTATTTCCTACCTCTGATTTAGATTTACTCTCGTCTTTATTTTTGCCGTAAGTCTGACCTTTTGTTTTTTCCTGGCCCGGTTTTTTTTCCCATAACCTTTTCTCTTGTTTTTTTCCATTTTGGTGTACGCTTTCATATTTGTCGCACTTATCCGTGATTATAGCTACATTCTTCAACTCGTCCCACTCTTCTACATATTTTTCCCTAATTTCCATCGGGACGCGTTTTTTAATTTGTTCCGTGACCATTAGCTCTTTCAAAGCCTCAAAATCGCTAACGTTCACTGACTCAAGCCAATTTTCCAAATATCCTTTTAACTCATAAGCTAGGTCGGACCACAATGCTCCCGGTTTCCTTTGATGGGTTAGGAACTTGGCACGCAAAGCACCCGTGGCTAGTCTGAACCGTTTTAATAACAGCGATTTTATGTGAGGGTAATCATCCCCTTTTTCTCCCGGTTCCTTCACAATAATTTCTGATATTTCAACCGGTAATAGCGGGATCAATTGACTGACCCAATGGATAGAGGGTACCTTTGTTTTTTCCGCTTGTCTTTCGAAAAGCATAAGGAACAGCGTTATATCTCCTGAGAGGGGGTCAAATTTGGGGACCAAATCTCTCAAACTGGTTCGAAAACCTCTATCTGTCTCTAAGTTAGAGTCGTTCGAGCTTACACTGCTCGTTTCGACAGTACCCTGGATGCGCATTTTTTCCAACTCAAACCGCCTATCATCCTCCAGCTGTTGCCTATAAGCCTCTTGCTGTTCTTTCTCACGACGCCTATCAGCCTCTTGCTGTTCTTTCTCACGACGCCTATCAGCCTCTTGCTGTTCTATTATCGATTCTATAAATGCTTCAATTACATTTTCTTTGAAATCGGATGCCCCCATAATTTTCTTTGCAAGCGCTAACTTTTTGTCGTTTACCGAAACCTCAGTATCAAATTCCTCGGCCAAAGCCAAGAGGACATTTTTAGTCTGTTTGCACAGAAAAGCTTCCATTTTTATTTTTTATTTTTTTTTGTATTAACCTAACCGGTCACCCCTAGTACCGTAACACAATTTTCCCGGTCTAGAATACACTAGCTACACATATACAATATCCTAGCACTTTAAAAATTTAGGCATATATCACCTTCTACCAATACGTCTAAAATATAGAACCAAAATCACACTAGCACATATATCACACTAGAACATATATTACACTATACACCTATAAATATTTTTATAGCACAATTCAAACAACGTCTCCCAAACTGAGTACCGTTTTTCTCTTTCTGCACAAACGTGCTGTGAGATTCCGTATGGATTACTCACACATACCTTGATTACCACTAATCAAAATTCTATCTTCCCCTAAGGGATTTTTAGTTTTCCCAAACTAATTTTTTATTTCACGCGCCTGGCGACTTAAACTCAGACCTCTCTAAAAAGATTTTCGAATGGACTCACCTTCTTATTCGTTGCATCCAGCTCGACCCGCTGATTGACTTTCTCTCCAAGGTGTCCTCTTTTTAGGCTGCTCGGTCTTGCTTCTATCCTAGTCTCCGTGCTGCTCCCCGATCAGTGAAGACTCCACTTCTCGATCCTCTGGAACTGCAGACGCACCGTCCTACGTGGACTCAAATTCCAATTTATTGTGGAATACTCCCAACGGACTGCCACCAGCTATGGTAATGTGGCCCATAGCGATCCATAACCAACTTCGTGAAACAAGTTAAAACACGAAACGGAATAATTTGAGAAGGAAACTTGTTTACATATGTACAAAGGTTTTATTAAACCTTAATATATTTACAAAACATCATTTATTACAAGAATTTCCCTGGCTAACACAAGCCAAATATCCTTATCCACGGTCTCTGTTCCGAGCAAACCCGTGCAATCTCTCATAAGATTAATCACAGACCCGGCGCACTCCAGCGCTGTCGGTCTCACACCAGTCGATCAGCTAAAAAACCCCCCAGACAAAGAAGGGGAGTCCTTTTATCCTTTTCTTCCAATTTTCTAGAAGAATCCAGAAGACTCCACAAATTGCTGGAACAACCTGGACTTCCGGGCCGATGGAGGTCACTTCCGCTCGTGCCGACCCTTTCAAGGAAACCTGAAATCCATTTGGGCCCGGGACATACTTCATTGTTAGTATAATAGATGCCGCCGCTGATCGGCAACATATGTGCAGACTGCGGGAAGAAGAAAAGAAAGGTTATTTGGCGACTTTTGCACATTAGCGTTCCTTTTGATGTGCCTGCAACACATGTGGAAAACTCATCAATTCCACCGGCTGAGTCGAAATAAGGAGTGCCGATGTCCACGATGTGACAGTAACTTTGCGGTTGTCACGGCAACCGACAAAAGCGTTTCAACGTACGATATTTGACAACACCACACTGCAAACAAAGAATTTAGCTCCTTCAGTTTTACGCTTTTAAAATTTTTCAGTAAAATTCGTATTCGGTATACAAACTCAAGAGTTGTTCTACATCGATGGACAAGACCATTTCATGTTAGTTCTCTGCCTTCATCAGAGATTGTTATCAATAGCAAAGATCTGTGTGAAGCAGCAAATTCTTTCAGCTCGAATATTTTCCGCATTTCCCCTATCTCGACCATCATGGCGGACCATCAACTCTTCGATAGCTTGCTTAACAAACACACACGCACAACAATCCTCCTCATTACAAAGGAGCATTAATCTTTATTTGGAGGGAGAGATCATTAGATGGAGGCAAAGCTACGATCAATCAGGGACGCAATCTTTCTTTGACCGGCGCACCAAGATATTGGCCAGAGCATTAAGAAGCTATCAGTTCATGATAATCATAACCACTAAAAATGAGCACTACATGACGTGTTTAATATTTTCAGGAGATTAGATTTATTCCTACGAAAAATAATCATTTCCCAAATGTCCCCCATTTTTTCTTAACTATTTTCAGGGGATTATTTCGTGTTATTTAAGGGCACATACCTCAAGAAAATTAGGTTATTTCCATTAAAATGAGGGAAACATTGCTTTCTAAAGGGGACTCTTTGAAGGGAAAACAGTCCGGCTTACAAAACTTGAAATCGCAATTTTAATACTATATATATATATATATATATATATATATATATATATATATATATATATGTGTGTGTGTGTGTGTGTGTGTGTGTGTGTGTGTAATATCAGCGCTAAGGCGGTGGTGAAGCTCAACAGGCCTGAAAATCATAGCCTGTCGGATCCGGGGTGTAGTCAAAGTGGCTGGGATGAAGAAGAACTAATTGGAATCCATACCAGAAGGAAGAGGCAGCTGGTTGATAACATAGTCTTTATTTCCGAAGCAGCTTCGTGGCTGGACATTATTTGGACGGGATTACAGACATCTTAACTCCACAGATACCGATAGCGCAGGGCGCTGAGGCAATACGGACATTAAAATAAAGAAAGAGGGATGTTCTATTGCGTTAGGATGAAGAATTTGGGAAGGGCGTATTAAATAATAAAAAGGGTTTGAAATTTATTTCATATATATATATATATATATATATCAACATTTAGCATGATGAAGAATATGCAACCATATTCCTCATATTTATTTTTCCTTTAAGTTTCAGTCATAAGACATATAACGGTGAAATGACAAGTATAAAAAAAAACAGACAAAAAATAAAATATGCTGAGGGAAAACCATTTCAAAACCGGGAGATTTTCTGGACTGCGAAAATAATAAAAAGAAAAAGTCTTTTTTAGAAAAATAATCTGAGATTTGTATTGTTTTCAAAGCAACTAACTCGTCGTGAAAATAGTCCCAAGATGTAATGTCCCAAATATTTCATTGATGGAAATCTGATTTCACGAGATTAAACAAAATATTTTCTGTGTCATTCATGCAGGCTACAGAAATAACTACTAGTAAGAAAATCTCCGACGTTGGAGGTACTGGTGTATCCAGAAGATGACTAAAATAATATATAGAAGATAAGAACGGGATGTAAAGCCGAAATTATAAAATAAATTTAAACATTAGCATCGAGAACACACTGAAATTTTCATGCGTCTAACTATCCTCGAAAATTATAGCGTTTAGAGAGTGACTGGGTGATGAGAAAAACAGAAACGATACGTTGGTTCAACTTTGACCACGACCTTTCAACTTTATATATATAGTGAAACATCTTTAACCCACCCATTTTGACTGCCACCCTTCAAAACGGCCACTTTTTTCGGAACGATGACTGTTGTTGTCATTATAAAATAAATAAATAAATAAAAATAAATAAATAATAATAATAATAATTTAGAAAAACCAAAAAATGATATTTTATTATTATTGATATTTGTGTGTAATGTACATGTTTCCATGTAATTTATATTTTTAGTGACATTCACCTTTACTTTATATAAAATTTACTAATGTATTTAATACCTTTATTGACGCTAATTACTGTACAAGTCTTTGGGCAGTTCTTACGTAATCTTTATGTATCTCTCGTCCTCTAAATGTTGGCTTTTATTATTCATTTATTTTGTAATCATGACTCGCACCTTCAAAACTTTTTTAAATTTCACGGGCACCTTACTCAACATTTTCTACAGTTAGTACTGGAGTTAAAGCTCCGTTTGCCCAGGTACTCCAACAAGCCACCATTACGCGTTATCGTCGGAACCATGACTGGCCACAGTAGAGAAGTTTCACTGTATATGGGTTTTACTTTGACATTCATGCATTTGCAGGCATAAACAAGCGCATGCGTCATAGAGAGTCCCAACAATATTGCAAAATTCTTCGTTTTTCTCGTTTTAACAGCTACGTTTTTTTTCCATGCTTTTATTAACTGGCTTTCTTGTTTGTTTGTGTGTGTGTTTGTCTAGTACAAATCTCGCAATCGATTTTTAACTAACTTCCCGACTAGCTAGACATTTGAAACATTTAGAATAGCTCAGAACACGACGACAATGCATTTTTTTTTATACTTTTAGCCATCTTTAAGCAGAATTGAATTAACTTTCAGTTATTTTCAGTTAATTTTGTTTTGTAGACTGGTGCAGCCATCTATCGGCAGGAACGGGAACGAAAAGTTAAACGCAAGTTAACTTCCAATTAACTTCATTTTCTTTCAAGTTGGGATAATTCATCAAAAAATTTTTTTAAGTATTTATTAATACATAGGATTGTCAAGTTTATATGATTCAACAGAAAATTTAAAAACATGCTATATAAAAAGTTCTTTTTATCTTGTAACTATTTTTAATAATATCAGTCATGAAGTACGAGGGGAATCTCACGAACTACATCCGTTTGGACTGTCTTCTGTAGGGTAGCGGCATGTTGGGATTCACCGAGACGTAACAAGAAACTGACTGTTTTGATGTTACTTAGAAGAGACATTTCTGATAAACTATTTTATTTCCTGCTTCCTTCTTGGCTAAGTTATATATATATATATATATATATATATATATATATATATATAGGATGGCAAGATGTCTAGGGGAATGATAATGCATATTTTTGCACAAACAAATATTTATTGTTCTTGGGACATGACAATTACAAGGGGACGTTTACTGGACGGCTAACATGTAGACATTAAGAATTAAAATAACCGCTCTCTTCACCACTCAATACAAATCAATTCGATGCGTGGGCAGTCTCGCGGAGATGACCTAACTCGTCACTCCCTACGACCGCTCTCTCCTGTTTTTCTCTTCACGCACGTTTTACCTTGCCGCGTAAACCTCAGCGACATCTAGTAGCCATTCTGCACAACGTAGCTATTCCGCAATCTTCTGGTACGGTCTGCCTCATTCCTATATATATATATATATATATATATATATACCTTTCTAGATGCCGACATTAAATGGCCATTACTATGTGTTACAACTATCATGCCTGACACTTAAACTAAAACTTCTATTATATGCATTTGAATAATATTGCTTTTTAATCTTAACCTTCCAGCGGGCGCGCCCGTGTACAAAATGCAACATTTTCTTAATTTTGAATGGTTTGTTTTTACATGTAAGGTTTGAATGTTCTAAGCAGTTTCTATTTATAGCAACACCCTATCTAATGCAGGTCTGATTTTCTGACATTTTTATTCCTCTCCATTCAATGTTAGTCGTGATTTGACTGTGGTAAACCAGCGAATACACTGGATTACAATACGATAAAAGCAGGAGGTGATGTAGTCGATCTAATGTGCAGCTATTACACTGTATCCCACATATCACGAAGATGGACTCTCAAATTGTTTTTTTTAGGTTTTTGGACATAATAGGAATCAAATTGCAAGTTGTCCTTAGATGCAATAAACTGGACAGTTTTGAAATAAGGCGATTGTATCTGCATTCTTTGGCCTTAAATTATAAATATATCTCAAAATTATCAACATGTTCTATCTTGTAATAAAACGCAGAATTATTATTTTCAATTTGAAAAAAAAAAAAACAGTTTTGACAAAAGGAATAATTAAGGTTGAAAGAGACGTTGCACTTTGTGCCACGCACGCCTGCTGGTGTTCAAAAAATTGGCGCGCCCGCTGAAGGGTTAAATATTCTTTCCATGATACCACTACGAGATTGAAATTTAACGATGTTTCTTTGAAAATGCATATTTCTAATCAGGCAAATATTTAGACATCAAATTTTGATAGCCAAATGGAAAGTAACGACTATTGAAGAACGGCACTGAAATAAATCATAAGGAACTATACACTGTAAAAACATGGCCAAAGATTATAGAATACATATGGGAGACTGTACGTCTCCCATATGTATTCTGTAATCTTTCGCCATGATCAGCATATAATTACTCGATTCCTGTATGGAAATTTACAACACACTGCTACCTGCACTAATTCGTTTGGGAAAAGTGGAACGTTAATCGTCCCCGACCTCTTTTCATTGCCTTTAATTAAGGATTGATACAACAAATGAACTTCTAATAGGCCACATTACAACAGTCGGAATCGTTATAGATTCGGAATGTCCTACAATCAAAACACACATAAATTATGTGCTACGAATAACAATCGCATTAATCATCAAGCTCAACCAGATATGGGAATCTGTGATTTACCGCGGCAGCTTCTGGGATAGATAAATCTCTGTAAATACCTAATTTTTACGATTAATATGAAAGCCAACTGCTCCTTCTTTTCACGGCTGCCAGTTCTTTGAAACATGATGGGTGTTGAGATGGAGGAAAAACCCCATTTTCTCAGAAAATATATGGAGGACGGGATTGCATTTTTCCTTTTTTTCTTTTTTAGATATCAGGAGTCCGATATAGAAATCGATTGCATTGTTTATTTCCCAAAAGAACAAATTAATGGAAAAGTTCTGCGACCGTGAAATGTTGTGTCGAAATGGAGAAAATAAGTGTTTTATAAAAAGGATCCCAAAGAAATCGAAACATTCTCCTGTTGGGTAGCGCAGCCGTATTTGATTCGCTCAGCTGAATATTAATCTATGGAGGAAATGTTTCCGATTATTGTCGACTAGGAATTAGACTTTCTTTAACTGTACACCGTAACTGAGAAAACAATTATTTTACTCGGATACTTTTTCATTCTTTAAATGAAATGCAACTATTTTTAAATTAGAATTATTCGGGGAAAAAAATGGGGTATACTTTGTTTTAAACGCACATAATTTCCTTTGGTGGACGAAATTTCTAAAATGAATACTATAGCAGAATAAAAAATTTCTCTCTTGATTACGGAGCACACGAACTTCTTAACTAGCATTTCAAAAAACGCGCGTCACTCCCCTGATGGTTATACTATATTTAAGTTCTTTGTATGTTAGTTTGTCCCCACTGGTATCGAAATTGATTTTAGTTATCAATTCTTTTACTTCTGTTATTGCTCGTACAAATGTTAATAGAACATTGATAATATTGCAGCAAAAAAAAAAAAAAAATCGAAGTAATTTTCAAAAATAAGTAGGACATCTATTTCCTTAAGAAGTAATCCCTGTTGTTTAAAAAAATACTCACAAGAATTATTTAAAAAATTAATATTGAAATTTGCTATAAACAAAAAAAAATTTAGCTAAAGCTCTTATTAATCCTTAGTTTTATATCGTCAATGTTTCTCAAAATTACAATTTTTAAATCATTGTTGTCAAGTTAAATTTGTTGATAATTTTCAAACCTTCGCATCTTTTTTTTCTCGTCCTTTATTATATTTTAATTCTTAATTACACTTAATTTATTATATTTTAATTTTAGGTACATGAATCACATGATCCGTTCGATCGATTACCCAAAATGCAACGTTACTGAACAAGGAATTTATAAAGAAAAAAATCACATTTCTTTCAAGAAATTCACGAAGAACTCTGAGGGTAATCGAAATTTATCATCTTTACAAATTTAAATCATTTGATCGTCAAATACTACCATATACATTATTGCAAATCCATTTCACATAACTACAGCCATAGAATTTCGCCATTAACTCGGGGACGTAATGGAACTGAAGGCTGATTGAATAATTCATTTGGATTGAATCGGAATTTATACACCAAATAAGCTCTATTGGGTTATAGGAAGGAACTAACCTTAGAATAACATTGACAAGCTCTAATTTTATTATGCTAATAAATATATGAAATATTTTAAATTGAAAACGTTTGGTTTTATATTTTATTAAATATACTAATTGATCGCTTCATGGATAGATTCAACGGCAGATTCAATCTTTAACAAGCTTTTATTTTGCTTTTCTGTCACGAATGTTAGTCTTTACTTTGTACGACGCCATTTAAAAGAGCAGCAAAGCCTAAGCTTGTTAGTAAAACTACTTTAACGTTAGAATGTGAGACAGAAAAATGAGTTTGATGACGTTAATGACCACAATCGTCGTTAATGAACACATCAATGAAATACAAACCGTTTCGCTTTCGAAACAACTTGTTACTTTAAAAAAAAGTTTTTTCCATCTGTCGCATATGTGCTTATTAACGCACAAGGCTGTAACTAGTTAGATACAACCGGTAAGTCATAATTTGGAAAATCGATACTTGCTATAAATATCGGCAAGTGACGTCAGTTGTCATCAGGAATTGTCAAAATGGTTGGTATTTACCCGGTTGGTGTATTATATTATTCTCCCAATGGCATATTCATATCGTTAAGGCTGCTGTGTACTAACCCTATTGGATTAAAGCCTTAAACTTTTTAAAACTGAACCCAAAACTATACCTTTTTTTAAAATTTACTGTTGTAATTTGTGACTACTAC
The DNA here is from genome assembly GCA_907164885.2 of Dolomedes plantarius. Classification (NCBI taxonomy): domain Eukaryota; kingdom Metazoa; phylum Arthropoda; class Arachnida; order Araneae; family Dolomedidae; genus Dolomedes; species Dolomedes plantarius. The sequence continues at coordinate 24,499,814 of OU015492.1, read as the reverse complement.
CCACCAGTCTTAAAGCTGCTGTGTACTAACCCTATTGGATTAAAGCCTTAAACATTTTTTAATGTTGTGATTATTTTTTTTCATTTAAAATATTAATATTATTCAGTAATATTGGCCATCTTGTGGATGACAGAAAATGTAATAATTGTTATAATTGTTCTAAATATAATAACTGCTATAAATAACATTAGAAAAAAAAGCAAGTGAACACAGTGATGGAAGCTGAATTGACTTCTTATGTAATCAAGAATTTAAAACTTTTCGGTTAATACTTGCAGGTTGTCAACAAATTTGTCAGAGGGTGTTAAAAATTTAGAATATTTAAAAATAAATTGTCTTGGCTTGGGGGAGTAAGCGTAGTTTGCTCTCCCTCAATGCCCGTGGGTTCCAACTGGGAGGATTTCCGTCGGAACAACCTGAAATCAAAAGTTTCCGTAAAAGCTTAGGCTGTGGACGGAATAATATTTTGGATTATCTTTTTTTTAGTACAGGTACCTGTAGAATGATTAAACTAAGGAATATAGCTTAGCTTTTATTTCAAAACATAGTTAGTAATATGTAAAATGCTATTACAGAATTTCACTGAAATAATTGATTAGCTTTCTCACTTACAAAAAAGTAACTGAGAAATGAGTTTTCTATAAAATGCATTTAAAGATGCTACTTCCGGGCTTTTAGTATAGCTTCCGGTTTATTAAATTAGCCATAAGTCCTCATCCAACGATCTTAAGACGCAGTTAAAGAATCCTAAAAGATTGGCCTTTCAAATAGAGCAATAATTTTGTTTAATTATCTTTTTATAATAGCAGATACCTGTTGAATGATTAAATTAATCAATAAAGCTTAGCTTTTAGGTCAAAAGATAGTAATAATTTTTAAAAAATACACATCGACGTGGACGCAACGACATGACTCTCTCGCATATTTATTCAGCTGTGATTGACCTGTTTCACTCTCGTTGTGGGCTCAGAATGACAGCATAGCTATCAAATAAGAAGACGTGTATCTCCATAAAATAAGACTTAAAGAGATTCACGGAAAGAAATTTGACTACAAATTATACACAGCATATAGTAAATAATTTTACTACATATAGGTAGGGGTACGTAATTTCGCCAAAAAAATTTACAATTTATAAAATTTCGCATTTATTTACAAATATATATATATATATATATATATATATATATATATATATATATACAGTAACCACCGCTTATAGTGATCAGTGGTTATAAGAATCAACCGTTTATAAGAATCAATATCGCAAAAACAAAAACAAATGTATTATTTCCATGTTAAAATTTTCGCTTTAAAGAATCAATACACCGGTTTTAAGAATCACCTTACACTCTTCGCTTTCCTTTCATTTTCCCAAAAAAGCCACTTAAACACTCAAAAGTCATGAAGTTCTTTCTTTATTTTTTTTTAAAAGAAAGACTGATAAGATGGGATGGAATACAATCGTAAAATGCATCACTTTCTTTGTTAGACATAACATAATAGTTTCTCCTTAAACGCTTTAGTACAGCACTGTCCTGTTAGCTTGACCCAGGGGCATCTCTACCCGTCCAGGTCCGATTTCACTTTTCTTCACTGACAAACAAAGGCAGGGACTCTTTTTATCCCACCTCTCACATCCTGGTTGCGGCTTCCTTGACCCTGAAACACATAAATCTTCGGCGAAATGTCCACTATCACTTAGGCAAACGTGACATTAGTAGATTCAGCACGTTATCAAACCGTGAAACGTAAGCTAGAAGGTGAATCTTCGTCTGAGACTATTGTTATTGAAAGAGGTATAAACAGACTCCTGAAAACTTCATTACGTCAAACTACCATAGAAAACTTTTTCTTGCACCCTTCCTGTAGTTGAAATGTTAAACTGTTAAGCAGGTATGTTGTAACAAATATAGGATTTTCTTCTTCCCTTATTATAATCATGTGTATCTACTTATAGGTCAAGAAATTAAGTTGTATTTTTAAAATTATAAACAATAATTTTAATAAAAGATAATTAACGTAAATTAAAGCGTATTTTATGGTAAAATATCTAATATATGTATATATAGATGTGTGTGTGCCTGACCAAAAACCTAAATTTCGGCTATAAGAATCAACCGCTTATAAGAATCAAAAACAGTAATAACAAACGTGATTCTTATAAGCGGAAATCACTGTATATTTATATATATATATATATATATATATATATATATATATATATATCTTTATATATAAAAGGCAAAGTCTGTGTGTGTGTGACCGAGTTTTTGTCTGCTCGCGGCGCAGCGCAAAGACGGTAGGTCGGACAGTCTTGAGATTCGACACGAAGATGCCTCCCGAGGTCTCATTATGCACCTCGAAGCCCTTTTTTCGATTTTTTAATTAGATTTTCCGTAATTAAATATTTAGTCGCGATTTGGAGCTCCCGGACGAGTAAAAGCCCCGTAAATCCTAACGTATCCGTCCAAGAATTTTTTTTTTTCGGACGAGCCCATACGGGAAAGATGACACTATACGGAAATCACAATTAAAATTGTCTGTCTTAATTTATCGATTAATTGTGATTTTTTTTCGATCGCCTGTACGCACCCGTTTTTCGGAAAAAAACGCGATTTTGTCCGTGACCCTTTTTTCCAAATTGTCGAATCGATACGTAAATGTCGTTACATTTTTACGAAATTTTTATCTCAGAGACCCTAGACATCACAGTTTCGAAAGCCAGAACCAAAATTAATTTACAAATTGTAGTTATTTTTTAATAATTTATTTTATGATTCGGAAACTCTTGCGAGAAATCTCATTTTGGAGATTTCGTTCTTCATTTCCGGACGAAGGTAAAATAGGAGAAAAACCAGTTTTTCGACGTCATGCACGTGTTGGGGCGTTTGTTTTCTATGAGGGATTCGGTGGTTAAAGGAAATCGATTACTATTGCAGTGATAATGGATTAAAAAATCACATTTAGTAATGCCGTAATTTTTTTGGCCAGCACTTAGTTAATATCATATAATTTGTGGTGTATTTGTGGAAAAATCTATGAAGATTTCAAAGAATTTCAGCATGTGGAGGATGTGATATATTCGCTTTCAAGGAAATCGATTACTATTGCAGTGATATTCGATTAGTAATCCTATGTCAAAAATTTTGCCAAAATGTGCCAGAAAGGATTAAATTTATATGGGTAAAATAATGTATCGTGGTGAGGAAAAGGATGACAGCGACGCCCATTAACAAAGGGTTAAGGCTACTAAAAAATTGGTAATTACATTACCCGAGCAACGCCGGGACGGGTACAGCTAGTATATATATATATATATATATATATATATATATATATATATATATATATATATATATATATATATATATATATATATATATATATATATATATATATACAGAAGTTTCGTATTTATTAAAAAAATTACAATTTTACTTTTTTACTTTCTTGATTAGGTAAGTATCAAAATTCTTAGTTAAAAGCTAATGTTGCAATAGTCTCCACATTCTCTTAAGTCTTCAACAATAGGTAATAAGGAAATTTCGAGAGTGAGATCTCTCAGTTGAAGACCGTGGGTGGTCTTAGATAAGTAATAATGTTAATAAATTACTATTATTACCTATTTTCGCTTAAAAAGCAGATTACCACCGAGTTTTAGCCGAAAAGTAGTTAAAAAATAATCTTCGCATTTATTCGCATCTATTTCGTAAATACGAAAATTACGTATCCCTACATATAGGTTATTCTCCCTTATTTCGTGACCGCTTTCTCTCGAGTGTTCTCCAGCTAACAGATAGTAACGAAAACGAAACCCGTCCGCAACGATGGAGTGAGCATGAATCTACCAATCTTGTAGGCGTGTCTTGTCATCTGTCAACGTGATTCTTGATAAATAAAGTTTTCCTCACACAAAAATCGCCAAAAGAGCGATCACTGGAGCCAGGGTGAGACTCCTCCGCCGATCCGTCATTTGTCTCTCTGTTCTCACGGTCTGAACTCGCGAGGAACCGAATAACGAGAGGAGGGTCGACAACACTCCACGTATCCAGTGAATGAGAACGCGCGTGTGCCTCGCAGAGGGTGGATGAGGGTGAAATCATCATTTTGGCAATGGGAGAGGGTCCACAACCATATGTCATAGCAGCGGTACTCGAAAGGACATGACTGAGGGTATCAAGATCGTTCTTTTCTTTCTTTACACCGAATTCTCCCAACTTCAGATATGAACCGAAATACTCATAGAATAGGAATTTAGTGCATTAAAATTACACTTCACGACTCGTGGAAGCTGAAGACACCTCTGCAATGTTATATGGCGCCCGGTATAAAGGACTTAAGTCAAAAACAGTAATTTAACTATACCAAGTTATTGGCTTTTATACCAATCGCAGAAAATTAATTTGGACTCGAGTCTTTTGGACAAAGAAATGTACTTTTGTATACAAAATTCAAAGACTTAAGCCTTTTATACAAATCAAAAGATTTTTTTTTTTTATAAATACTAACAAATATCTAAAAATTACTTTATTTTAATTTAAACCTTTTATACCGAGCACCATAGATAGAGAGAGCAGAATCCCCCCCCCCCCCCCCGCTAAAATCTACGATTTATCAGAGGAAAATTCGGAAAATACGACAGGAATCCCTGCGAGAGGAACATTACGTTTCACGATCAAAGGTGAATTTAGATCAGGCCTGGCCAACACGCGGCCCGTCACGTTAAATTGTGCGGCCCGCCGGGTGATTTTATGCTTCTATTGAAACTTTTGTTTCTCGTTGTATGTATACAAAAAATATGAACTAGATAAAAAATTGCATGTGTCATTGTTATAATGAGCAAGTCCGACTACGAACTCCAGTTCCATATTTGATAAATTAGTAAGAATTTAATAAAATGTTAAATTGATAAAAGTTATTATAAATCTTCAAGTGTCAAGTGATCACTATTTGCATTAAGTTTAAATAGTTATTAATTATTGGTATTTTTACATAATTATAATACATCATTAGAAAACGAGAATACTAAATTTACTTAAAAAAGTAAATTTTGTTGCTCTGTGTAATTGCTAGTATACCAATATTTCCAACTAACAATTATTTTAATTTTTTAAAAAAGAAAAGTTGTTGATGAGAGCAGGAAATTTTATGATCGTTGGGAAAAGATTATTTTTTCACAATGGAGAACTCAAAATTAATGTGTTTAATTTGTAGAGAGACGACAGTCGCTGTATATAAGGAACAGAACGTTAAAAGACAAAACATATTGAATATGTAAATTTCAGTAAAGAAGTAAACATTTCTAAGTTAACTGCGCTTAAATCGCATCTAAAAACTCAGCAAATGATATTTGGTTCTTTATTACAACCACCATCTACCATTCTCAAAGGAAGTTATTCTGTTGCCATGTTGATTGCAAAGAAAATGAAACGAATGTTTCGAATGGTGAACTGGTGAAGGACTGTTTGGAAGCAGTTATGAAAGATGTTTTGCCCGATAAAAGCAAATTATTTTCAAATATCAGTCTTTCATTCCAAACTATATGTCGTCGCATTGATGATATTTCAACTGAACTAGTAGTAACTTTACGAGTTAAAATTTACCAATTCAAAGAATATTCTTTGGCATTTGATGAAAGTTCAGATATCTCAGACACATCTCAACGCGGCGGGAATGATTCATTCCAAGTGACAGAAGAAATGTTAAATCTTTTAAATTTAAAAGACACAACTAGAGGAGAAGATGTTTTCCAGACGATTGAAAAATGTTTAGCCAAAAATAGCTTAAATTTTGAGGCTCTTTCCACATTAACAACAGATGGAGCACCTGCTTTGGTAGATAAAAATAAGGAAGCTGTAAAATAACTTATGGATAAGTTAGATTGCAGAGACATTAAAACCAATGATATTTTTACTATTCACTGTTTGATACATCAACAAATTTATGTGCTCGAGTATTATCCATGGATCACGTTATGAACTTAGTTATAAAGATCGTAAATTATATTCATTCACATGTTCTTCGGCATCAGCAATTCTAAGAATTCCTTAGCAAATTATCTTCTGAATATGTGGATCTCGTATATTTTACAAATGTCAGATGGCTAAGTCGCGGAAAATGTTTAAAAATATTTTTTTAATTTACGAGAGGAAATAGATATGTTTATGAACGAGAAACGAGAATCTGTTTCTGAATTCAGTGATGATGATTGGTAGTTAGACCTATATTTTTTAGTGTATATAACAGAAAAATTTTTCAGCTAAATAAGGACTGGCAAGGGCAAGATAATTTAATAATCAATGTTTGTAATTTCCTCAAAGCTTTTAATAAGAAATTATTGGTATTTGAGTAACAACATAGAAATAATAATGCTCAACATTTTTCGCTATTAAATAACTTCCCAAAAATCCAATGTAAGAATTTATCGAAATATTCTAATGAAATAAAGAAACTTATAACTGCATTTAACAGTCGTTTCTCAGAATTAGCAAAATATGATAAAATGTTTGAATTATTTTCATGCCAATTTCATGTTGACGTGAACAGTGTTCCTGAAAATCTGCACATGGAGTTAATTGAGTTATAGTGCAAGTTATAGTGCAACAATGAGATGAAACAAATTTTTGCGTCCACATCAAAAATTAATTTTTACAATACCTATATTACAATTGAGAGATATTCCAACTTACGATATTTTGCACAACGAGTTGTAAGTGCTCTTGGATCCACATATATGTGTGAAACAATTTTTTCGAAGATGAAATGTACAATGAGTTTATGATGTGCTCCATTAACTGATGACAATTTAAGAAACCAGCTAAGATGGGCAACGTCGAACATAAATATAGATTTACAAAAATTAAGTGAAAGAAAGGATAAACAAACATCTCATTAATTAAGAGAGTTAGTTATATTGAATCATATATTTTTTCATATATTCTAGAGTTAATTATATTGAATCATAGTATAACAATAAAGATTTATTCATGTTGTATTTGTATTATATTTTTTAAAAGCATGTTTACCTAAGTGCGGCCCGCTGTAACGTTACGCGTCATCAAAGTGGTCCGTGAAACCATTTGGGTTGGCCAGGACAGATTTAGATATTAAAAAAAAGCTTTGGGAACTGCAAAAAATACGGATTTTTATGCTTAATTTAAATAAGCAGAGTTTCTCTCGCGCCATTACGGCCGGACGATGGCATTCGGTACCAAAGGTTGTGGGTTCGAATCCCACTCTTGGCATAGACGTTTGTAGCCGTTCAGAATCGGCTTTAAGCAGTAGGTCCCGGTCTATAATTAGCCCTCGTGTAGCAAAAATTGACAGTAGCGCTCCAAACCAAACCAACCAAACCTCACGCCATTACGCTTCGGAACCCACAACGTTAGAAACTTAGAAAAAAAAATTGCAAAGTGTTCCAGTATCAGTTTAATGTGAAATATTTTTTTTTTTCTGGTGACAAGAATGATATTACTTGCACAACTCCTCGCACTTGCACAACAGATTTTAAAATACGAGTGTGAAATTGTTTCTCACGAAAAGAGTGATAGTGCTCGTATATCCTTAACAGTAATGCATCCATTAATGCTCGTATATCCTTAACAGTAATGATCGCAATGCTATTGTGCATTGAAAAACAATTACAAAATGTAGAAAAACAGAAAAGTTTTGAAAGGAAAAAAAATAATTTTGTTTTCCTGGTTAAAGAATGGAAAAAATCTGAATTACGAAAAAAAATATATGTTACCTTTTGAAGCTAAAATGAAATGAGTTTCACTATCCAAAGCAATGGTAAAGAAAGACTCCCGAGCTGTGTTTTCGAATGACGACAGGCAATATTAAGAAAACCAAAGAAATTGACAATTAAAGATACATAACACAAAAAAATTGTAAAAATTGACATTTGAAATAAACTGAGATGCTTTGAAAATTAGGGACACGAATGAAATATATAAGTTTTCGAACTGGGTAAAATCAATCAACAGATTAATAGGTTATTAATCTGTTGATGCAATAGTTATGATGTATTTTCAAGAGGAACAAACAAACAAACAAAAAAAAGGAACAGCTTCATTTGCAAAGGCAAAGAAAAATGAGAAAATAGTTTTTTTCTTTAAAGTGACTTTAAAGTAAATGAATGGGGACTTTTTGTGAGTGTAAATGTGCAAAAGCATTTTGAATGGAAATTTGGAAAAAAGTTTCAATCACAAATAATTCAATTTCAGAAACTGAATACCTTTTTGGAATGAGGTAATAAGATTTTTTTTATTTTTTTGGAGGGGGGGGTATTTTCAACGAATGTCAGATATCTTGATCATTTCAATGATTTTTGATCTCTTCAATGTTAAGGCTTTTGTCATGTGACATAACTTTTTGAAAACCCTCTTTAGAGATGTTTGCTACTAAAAGTTAGAGTCAAATCTCAACCTCCACTTTCAGGTCATCCTAGTTATTTCTGTTCATTTTTTCTGTTACTTCGTGGATTTTTTTTTTTTCGTTTTGATTTTAAATTTCTTTGACTTTTAATACTTCATGTTATCACTGGTTAAACAACTCAGTAATTTTTTTTTAAACCTCGCATTTCCGATCTATGCATTGTTTCAAGCGCTACTGTTAGCGAAACTGATTTTCAGGGTGAAAAAAAAATTTCAAATTACGTTAAAACTCTGTGTTTGATATCATTTACCCACACTCATGTCTGGTTGAAATCTGTTGAAATTTGTAGAATTTCTTTCACAGCAGGGACTCAATCATGCACGCTTCCTATTGGTTAAGACAGGGGCACTCAAATTGCGGCCCGAAACACTCGCACTCATTATCGGGCAGGTGCTTTTGTAAACATAATATTGGGAATGAGTGCCTGAAAAATACAAAACTATACATAAATGTGCCACCTGCAGCTCACGTGGTTCGCTTTAACATATATATCATCCAACTCCAAAATGAATTATGCGAAGAGCGTATATAATAATCGGCTTAATGTTTCTTATCTTGATGTATTGAGAGAAGCATGTAGCAAGTATCAACATGATTTGTCTAAAATAGTCAAAAATTTGTCTCAACATTAAAAATTCACACTTATATTTAAAATGTTTGAATTCATTTAGGCTTAGAGTTTTATTTTTTTCATTATTATATTATAAGGTATAGTGTACTATGTTGGGGCCCAAGAGGAAAAAAAAGGTGGAATATAGCTGATCTAAGATGACGCACAGATCTGCCTGTTCTCCAAATAATTCTTGTGTCACGTGCCGATCACGTGCATCCTACGAGATCCGTTACCTTCCGAAAAAGTCGTTATTCCTTAACCCTTCAGCTGGTGCGCCAATTTTTTTTGAACACCAGCAGGCGCGCGTGGCACAAAGTGCAACGTCTCTTTCAACCTTTATTATTCCTTTTGTTATGAACTTTTTTCTCAAACTGAAAATAATAATTCTGCGTTTTACGACAAGATATAAAATGTTGATAATATTGAGATATATTTATAATTAAAGGCCATAGAATGCAGATACAATAGCCTTATTTAAAAACTGTTCGGTTTATTAGATTTAAAGACAACTTGTGTATTGATTACTATTATATCCAAAAATCTAAAAAACAATGAAATTGTCCATCTTCGTGATATGCGGGATACCGTGTAATAGCTGCATATTTGATCGACTACATCAACTCTTGCTTTTATCGTATTGTAATCCAGTATAAACGCTGATTTACCACGGTTAAATCGCGACTAACAATGAATGGAGAGGAATACAAGGGTTAGAAAATAAGACCTGCATTAGAAAGGGTGTAGCTATAGTTAGAAACTGCTTAGAACATTCAAACCTTACATGTAAAAACAAACAATTCAAAATTACGAAAATGTTGCACTTTGTACATGGACGCGACCGCTGTAGGGTTAAAATAACAAACACAAGGTGTTCATAATCTGCCCAATCGGAAATTACAAATTTTCGAATAGCGTAGCGTATCATGCCAAATAGTTTGCCACTTGGGAATAAAGTTAGTGGCCAAACGTATTGATGTTTTTCGCTACCTTACGACCACACACTCAGCATATCAAAGGTCTTAGCAGACATTTTCTATTCTCTCGCAAAACTGTATTTTTCAAAATGGTTATTTTGAAAAACTACATATATATACACAGGGTTAAAGCGTCACTTACCGTAAGAAATATTCGAAGAAATTGAAGGTATGCCCGGAAGATGGAATGAAAGAAAATTCACGGTGGTCTGTTTGCAATACTTTCGAGAGCGAAAATATGAGAACATCAAGAAGATTACACTAAAAGAAATAGAATTTTATTTGGGGTTATGGATATGTCCTGTAGGCAAAGCGATTTTAGCCATGGAATTATATTCCCTTCCATTTTATTGCGTTGAAAATGAATTGGGTGAGTTCCAGAATTTTATGCAGTTACTGACGCTAGGATTTATTTTATTATTTTGTGATTTAAATTGAAGAGACATTTTTTTGTCAAATTTTGCAATTTTTTTAAATTTTAAAATAATTTTTTATGAGATCTAAAACGATTATAATTTTCAAGTGTTCATCATTCAGTTAACATAAAGTATGAGTAAACTTTTATGTTAAGCTTTTATAAATTTCATCTTATTTCGAAATAAATTTTTATAAGATATAAAAAAATTAAAATTTTCAAATGTTCATTTATTATCAAAAATAATAAATAAGCATTTATGTAGAATTTTTAAAATTTCCTTAGTTTCAAAATTAATTTTTATAAGATCTAGTACAATTCTAATTTTTCCTACGTTCATCATTACATTAACAAATAGACAAAATAAGCTTTTATGTTAAATTTTTATAAATTTTGTTTTAAATGAAGTTCAATTCTTATAAAATCCAAAAAAACTTTAATTTTCAAATGTTAACTATCAGAAAGAATAAATGATCAATTTTTTTTTAAATTCTGAATTTCGAAGTAAATTTTTGTAAAATTTAAAACAATTTAAATTTTTTTAATGTTTATCATTTTATAAACAAAAAGAATTAAAAAAAATTTATGCTAAATTTTTATAGATTTTTTTCTAATTTCGAAGTAAATTTTTATAAGATCTAAATAAATGTTAATGTTCAAATGATCATCATAAAATTAACAACAACAACAAAATAGAAGAAAAAAGGAAAAAGTAAATAAATCGAAAAACTGAAGGGACAATTTTTTTCACACAAATTTTTTAATAAACTTATGTTTACAGTAGATCTATAACAAAAACTGATGTTTCACAAAAAATGGCATAGTTGATAAAAAAAAAAAAAATCAGCAGGGTTTACAATTAAGTGAAAAATTAAATAGACAACGTCGGCGATTCAAGACTGCTACAGTAGCTCAGAGCACCCCATTAATATTCCAGTGACATACTTTTTTTCTAATAAAGACTGAAAGTAATAATTAAATCCACGAATAATTCATAACTAATGATATGTAAAGTAATAAAGTTAAAATTCAGTAGATGGCCGAACATGATTATAAATCTTCATTTATCGGTCAAATGAGTCATAACTGTTTTATAGTACTTTCAATGGCTATAAATGGAAGGAGATATTAAATTACGAGAAAATTTCCTAGATTTTACGAGAGGTCAGTATGAGTTACAAGCCGATCGATAGAAGTTGATCATTTCAATTAAAAGTCGGTTTTTGGTGAAAAGGTATTAATTCTGATCCTTATGACTGTTGGATTTAAATGCCATAATTTTGCAGTACAGGTGTGGCTTTATAATGTACGCGTCTATATATTACAGAAATAAATATACCTAGTTTAACTTTACTTACATTTAACGGCAACAGACATGTTAAAAAGCATTTTTTACCATGTTTTTATTAACTTGCTTTCTTGTTTGTGTGTCTGTGTGTGTGTTTGTCCAGTACAAATCTTGCAATCGATTTTTAACTAACTTCCCGACTAGCTAGACATTTGAAACTTTTACAATAGCTCAGAGCACGATGATAATGCATTTTTTAAATACTTTTAGCCATCTTTAAGCAGAATTAAATTAATTTTCAGCTATTTTCAGTTAATTTTGTTTTGTAGACTGGTGCAGCCATCTATTGGCCGGAACGGGAACGAAAAGTTAAATGCAAATTAACTTCATTTTCTTTCAATTTGATGGGATAATTCATCAAAAAAATTTTAAAAAAGTATTTATTAAAACATAGAATTGTCAAGTTTATATGATTAAACAGAAAATTTAAAAACATGGTATACAAAAAGTTCTTATTATCTTGTAATTATTTAAGACTCAAAAATGATGAGTACAGTTTTAGATTTCAGCTGGCAAGTTCTGTGTTTGAGTTACAGATAACAAGTCTGTCCTGACAACAGGAACTGTGTATGGTTAAGAACAGGAAGTTTGGGAAAAATTAGGAAAAATTAAGATTTAATAACACATTTTGACATCAGAGTAAATGAAAAGAAAAACACTAAGACAAGTAAATAAAGATGAAATTTTCTTATTCTGAGAGATGCAATGGGTCCAAACTTCGATATAACCCAAACGGTAGAACAATCAACTTACGTTATTGAACCTGACACTGTGTCAATGCGAAATAGATATATATGGTTGTAGAATGCAAAAGTATTCAAAAACTACTTTGAGCATAGTTCTGCAAGAACATTCGAACTGAAGATTCGGATTTATAAAAACGAACCGAAGTGATCCGAGAGTGACACTGGGAGATTTGTAACGAACGGAAGTGAATTTAAAAGAGGGACCAGAGGTTCTGGCGGGAGTTTTCGATTCCTACTTAAATGCCGTCCGTGTCATTACTTTCATAGCCAAGAAAGATTTTTTTGTGGTATATGTCCGCTTTGATGTTGTGTAATTCCTCGTCCACTGAATGTGAAATAAATTATGTCTACAGTTGTGTTGTTTCGTCACAGTACCTTATACTTCCCCTGTGTTTGCATGAACAATTTATTAAAATATTTTATATCCTACGATGACTTTAGACAAGATGAAAAAAATGATTGGCTTAGATCAGGGGTTCCCAACCTGTGGGTGGGGGTCGCGACATGTTTTCTGGGGGGTCGCGGGGGTTTTATTCAATTAAAATAACCTTTTAGCGAATTTCCCCGAAAAATTTTGTCAATATTTATTTGACACTAAACTGTAGGGCAGTGATGTTTTTTAAAGGAAAAAGTCTCATTCAAAGCGCAAACTCAGATCGTTAGAAATCTACCGCCTTTATTCGGTGGTGAATGAAAACCGCGGTTACTTACGACGTGCAGTACATAAATTATAACCGTAAGTTTGTCTTTCATCCGTCTGTGCTATCACTTTTGACATTGCTGTTGTAGTTTCTCCAACGGAATAAAGAAATTTATTGTTTAGGTATAAGTTTCACAATTCTGAATCAACACAGTAGGTGCATTATTTTTATTGCGATTCCATTCTATCATTGCTTTTACACACCTTTCACTAGGGGATGTTTCTTAATGTTCTCCCATTTTTTTTAAATTAAACATTTAGTTGGAATTTAATTATAGGAAATGCATACTAATGTTTTACTTCATATCTTAAAAGACCTTGAAAAAAATATGCATGGCGGACATGAGGGGGGGGGAGGGTGTCAAGATGCGTGGAAACCATTGAAGGGGGTCGCGACTCGAAAAAGGTTGGGAAACACTAATTTAGATGTTCAAGAATGACCTATTCAGCTACACTGACCTCAGACGACAACGAAGAAAAAATCTCGCTTATAAAAGAGAATTAAAATTTCTAGAGGCTTAAACTTCTCCCATATACTCGTAGCAGTCGTGGAAAATTTAAACCGCTTCAGATAGATATAGCCAGTAAATAAATAAGACAACAGTAGCAGTAACTGCATGAATTAAATTACCATAACGAGGGGCAAAATAACAAGGGTCCCACGTCTTCTGTGTGAATAAGCGAGATAAGCATCGTTATTCCTGTGTTGTGACTCATGTCTCTTGACCGACAGTATATTGTCAGTTCAAGTCCATAAGGGCTATTGGGTGAAGTGGTGCGGCTCCGGTTCTTATTAGCACCACCAGGGTTGGAGTCCAACTTGACTAAGGGACTGGTCCCGCAATTTTGAACAGAGTCAAGTGACGAGACTGGAACACTTCCCCAGAGGAAAATTTGAGAACTTGGAGGATATTTCAGCCACGACAGATTTTTCGTACACCCACCGCCATTAGTGTACACAGCGGTGGATTTGTCAGCGACCGACATCAAACCAGAGACGGTCAGATCACTGACTCGCTGCCTTTGCCAACCGGGTCACCGCGTCAATTTGCTATTCCTGATCAAGATAAAGAATTTAAAATTGATAAAATTGAAAACTGTAAAAAAAAAAAAAAAAAAAAAATCGGAGGTGCAAATCGATAATGGACGTGAATTGAAAGTCTTAATATACAAGGTAAGTTACATATTAGGGAAGGTTATTAAAAATTAGAATAGTAATTCAACGTGGCAGGATTACATTGGTGTTGCAGATTGCTTAAATGAAGATGAAAATTACATACAATGTCACCAACTTTTGAAATTTATAGCAGGCAAAACGAAGTAAAAATATAATTTGCAATCTACTCAAAAGTTTTTTTTTCTAGACTATAATTTTAACATTTTCCCAGGTTAATGAGGTTAATTTAATTAGTAAATTTTTTTTAACAGGCCCGCAAACTCGGAAATCTACCCTAAAAATATTTTTCCCATCTCAAGAGACTAGAATTAAACATGGATAAATCATTGTATTTAAAGGATAAAATCGGGTTTGCTAGCGTAAAATGTATATCAAGTACAACACTGCGCATCTGCATTACTTTTTACCATGTTTATATTAACTCGCTTTCTTGTTTGTTTATTTGTGTGTTTGTGTGCTTGTCCAGTACAAATCTTGCAATCGATTTTTAACTAACTTCCCGACTAGCTAGACATTTTAAAAGTTTAGAATAGCTCAGAACACGATGGCAATGCATTCTTTTAATACTTTTAGCCATCTTTAAGCAGGATTGAATTCATTTTCAGTTAATTTTGTTTTGTAGAATTGTGCAGCCATCTATCGGCAGGGACGGGAACGAAAAGTTAAACGCAAGTTAACAACTTCCAATTCTCGAGATAAACGATTGATTACGCATTAGATCATTTTCTTCCAAGATGATGGGATAATTCATCAAAAAAATTTTTTAAAGTATTTATAAGTACATAGAATTGTCAAGTTTATATGATTCAACAGAAAATTTAAAAACATAGTATATAAAAAGTTCTTCTTAACTTGCAATTATTATCTGAAAAGTCCAGGAAGAATTCCTCACAGATCAACTCGAGACGGTAATTGCGGAAAAAGAAAATCGAGCCAAATTGACTTTCCCTGTATAACTAACTAAATATTCATTTCCCCTTCGTATAAACTTTCTCCCTCTTTTCACAGCTAATGAAGATGGATATCCAAATGGCCGAATGTCCATCTGTGAGACTCAATAAAATGAAAAGAAAAGAAAAAACAATTTGATTATATGACCTTCAGTAGGTACAGCTGGTTGAATACACTAATTCAGTGCGCGTGAGAATTGTTCCCACATCTTTACCTATCACACGCGAAGGGCACCATGAACACTTTATTATTTTTTCTAAAGAAATTCCCGCCAGTTTATTGGCTATATTGACGGTTGAAACAGCAACAAGGTTTTCCTGATTCTCACTAAAAAAGCCAGGAGTGTATGCCCCACACAGACCGACATAATTAATAAATTATAATATAGTAAAACTGCAGCTTAAGATTACCTTGAAATCATCGACAGTTTTTGTAACGAACAATTCAGTAATGTGCATATGAAGAAATTTTCATTTCGATTGAAACAGTGTCCAATGAAATTTTTCACTTTATCACTAAAAAGCATAAGTACATGATAATTTTTAGACTATCATAAAAGAAAAGATCCAGTTTCCTAGATCCATACAAGTATGAAAGAGTAATAAATACACTGCTGGCCACCCAAATTGCAACACCAAGAAAGACAAGAGATATCACAACAAAATTTATTTTGTAGATAACATGTTGACCAAGTATCAAATGATTAAATTTATAAACTTCTGTGAAGTGTGGTTCCTGCCAAAATCAATAGCCAGAGTAGCCGCCATTGTTGGAGATCACCGCTGCCACACGCCTTGGCTTTGATTCAAAGAGACTTTGGATGAGTTCTTGGGGTACAGCAGACCAAGCAGCTTCCACACGTTGCCAAAGTTGATCTGCTGTGGCAGCTGGGGATGGAATCTGGGTCAATCGTAGAGCAACCATGGACCACATGTTTTCTATCGGCGAAAGATCCGGAGAGCGAGGCGGCCAGGGAAGCAATTCAATCTGGCGATTGACGAAGAACCGTTGGACAATACGTGCCACGTGTGGTCGCGCATTATCCTGTTGAAATATGGCTCTGGGCAAGCCCTGAAGGTAAGGAAGGACAACTGGCTCCAACACCTCGGAGATGTAGGGCTGGCTGTTTAAAGTACCGGCAATGCGTACTAGAGGTGTGCGAGAGTGATATCCAATACCGCCCCATACCATAATACCCGGTGCAGGACCAGTGTGGCGGTGCATGACGCAGCTGTTCAGCATCCTCTCTTCACGGTGTCTCCAGACTCGAATGCGACCATCGTGGTGTTGCAGACAGAAGCGTGACTCGTCAGTAAAGACAATTTCATTCCATTCTTCCGTCCACATCCTTCTGTCATCGCACCATTGGCGGCAGAGATGTCTGTGGTTCTGCGTCAAGGGTAGACAAAGCAATGGACGTCTTGCGGACAGACCACTCTGCTGTAAACGGCGTCGAATGGTACGCGCAGACACTGGATGATGCGTTACAGACTGCATGTGCGGTGCTATGGTTCGTGATGTGAATGAGCGATCCGTCACTGCCATGCGCACAATTTGCCTGTCATCACGTGAAGTGGTGCTCTGAGGTGGATGCGATCGAACACGCCGGTCCGTCGTACCCTCCTGCATCCAACGATCACATATCCGTATTACAGTTGTTTGGTTTCGTCCAACACGACTACCGATTTCCCTGAAAGTTAATCCACAAACTCGGTAGGCCACTATCCTTCCTCTGTCGAACTCGGATACTTGATCAAAAGATGATCGCTGTTTTCGACGAGGCATAATTGATCGTTTTTTTTAAAAAAAAACACAAGAAAACACAATTGCCGAACTTGAAATCGTCGAAATCTCCAAGCCTTAAATAGCGCTTTGAAGTGGCGCCACAGGTGCGCGTGATGTGCGTCTGCGCTGAAATTCTAATCATTTGCATATCTCACCTCCGCTAATGCATGTTGTAAATTTCATGTTATTTGCATGTTTCCTTCAGGGTGTTGCATTTACAGTGGCCAGCAGTGTATATCCCCTACATTACAAAACTTTTATTAAATCTACTTTAGTTGGAAAGTATTTACTGTTATACAAAGTGTTATGTTAGCTCTGTTTAGGTAATATTTTGGGTGAATTCAATGACACTGTTCGCACCAATCAATGCAAGGGTGTGCACAGAAAGCACAGTAGAACGCACAAACCAAATTAAACAAACTCCCAATCCTGTTTAATCAAAACATTTACTTAAACTATTACAGATTTTTTTTTCAATTTTTCATATGTAAATACGTATTATATTGTTTTGTTGGCGAGCAACGTAGACAGACACTCTTTGGGTCAACAGCCATTTAACCTTTTTTCTGGTCATTGAAGCATAATTTTATCCCTGATAATCGATAGATCAGTTCAGAGTCGTGCATATATATATATATATATATATATATATATATATATACACATACACACACACAACCATAAACTTAACTGTCTCGGTAATTCAAAATACGGTTTCATTAATTTGCTAAGCCGATTTTTTGGGCAATCCGTGAGAGAAAACTACTGCATCAATTTACTTCATTTTGGTCTAAAACGAAAGATTGCAATCTGTAGATTTGTCACATTTGCTTTTTGTTAAAGCAAATTCTATAAATTAGCGATAATTTACAATTAAAATCTGCTTTCTGCGCATGTGACATGCTTAAACCTGGCTTTAAATACTCACTTAGCAGAGACCGCATACACACATTAATTTGTTTCTGCGCATGCTCAGTGACATGTCTAAATCTGGCTTTAAATACTAACTAAACACGAAGCCGCCTAAACACGTTAATTTGTTTAATCAAAAGAATCTCTCTAGATCTCTTTCGGCCATTTTTATTTTTAATTATGTTTGTGAGATGAATTAAACCTGACATAAATTGTTTATTTCGCGCTGTTAAGGCTGCTATGTACCAAGAAAAAAAATCGTATTTCCCTTTTCCTCTTCTTCAGACTCTTATGGTGGGAGGAGTCCAGCTGACAATTCGAGAATTCCACCCCCCTTAGGATTGACATTTTGATGGATTGTAATGGCTCTCTCTCTATAGGGGGGGGGGGGTTAAGCGCTGCCTCAAATTTTTTTATTTAAAATATATTTTTGTCAACTATTTACAGGTACATAAATGCTGATAATCAAATAAAATTGGTATTGTCAGAGAGCCTGAACTTTTCTGCAAAGCGCTACAGGATTCATTTTATAAATTTCGGCCACCGAAGGAATTTATGAGCGTTTAAAACACACTATACTAGATTTTTCCCAGAATAATTTAAATTTAAAAATATTAATTGCACTTTTTTAAAAAATCGAAAATGTACACAAATGTAAAATTTCTTTTTCTATGACGGAGTGCAATTTAAAAAAAAAAATCTTTGAATCCAAGTCGGCAATCCGTGGACAAATTTTCTTCATAGGTTAACAATGAGGTGAGCGAATCCAATGGGGTTAGTACATAGCAGCCTTAAGTAACCATATTTCTTTTCGCTGGGTTCAATAGTAATTTTTTAAAGTGTATTTCTCTATTCTTAATATTAGGATTTTCAACATTTGGCAATGATGTGTTGAGTATAATTTGTGTATTAGTACATTTATTTACTATTCAGCCGTTATGTTATGACGGGTACCAACTAGTATCAAATTTAAGACTAAACATCAACAATTAGAGAATACATATTTCCCTTCTTTGCATTTTTTGTCAAAATTTTGTACAAATTAATGATGTAGTAAACGTCGTACCAAAATGCAACAATAGTTTTAGCACAAACACTGATATGCAGTCAAAGATGCAAGAAAAAGTTGTTGTTGTAAATTTCCCTGGGATTTATATTCTGAGACCCCAGCCCAGTGTGCATATGACGATAAAACAGGAAATAGAAACAAACACACACACACGCAGAAGAATGAGTTTAACTGTCATATAATTACATACACAATATGTAAAACTAAACTAAAAAACTAAAACTCATGGCACAACAGTCCGAATGTGGACCAAGGCCGGCGGTGCCCATCCCCGCTTTCTTGACCGTGGGCCTGTGGGGTGCCATACAGCATATGTCTCGGTCAGGTGGTCAACCTGACGCGGAACCCAGAGATAGTTTCCTAGCATGCTTGGTTCTCTTTTTATCGACCCACTCAAGGGGTGAAAGGCCGAGTCGACATTCCCCAGTCTCAGCATCGAACACTGGACCTGTGGTGTGGCAGCTTGAAGCTTTTAACCGGGCGTCCAATATGTAAAAGCGTGAAGGAAATTTTAGTTTGACTTCAGTTTTATAAAAAAGGTGTCACAGCGTCTTGATGTATATAGTACATAGTTCATTACTCTAAAAATCTCCATTAGAAAGTATTTTATTTTACAAAAGAGGAACGGGGGAGGAGGGCATTCTAGTCTGCATTGTTTTTTTAACGTAGAAGTACATTCCTCAATAACGGTCCTTCGGAGAGAAAAAAATTGTCCTGCGTCGCGAGTTATAATTTTGGAAGCGCGCGAAACCCAGTAGCAGTAAACAGTTAAACAGAAAAGTACCAAAATACGGCCAAAAAAAATACATAAAATAAAAAATAATAAAAAGAAGAGGTAAGCAAACGATAAGTAATCTTACGTTAATAACCCGCGATAGTTTCGATAGCGGAGTCTACTTGAAATATTTTTTTGTTTTTTTAAGGCGCGATTCTTTTTTATTGCCCAATTTTTATGATTCCTAGCACACTTAAACTTTTGCATTTCTTTCGCTGAACTACAAAAATTGGGAGGTGAAGAGAGAGGAAAGAATGAGAAAACAGATTTAGAAAAATCTCTCTATATTTTTTAAAATTCGGTACCCGTCCGTTACCTACTTAGGCACCGGAAGTGAGGGATTCATGGGATGTGTGTTAGTGACATGCCTCTGATTTATCAAACTCGCTCCCTGCCGTTTCGCTTTTCAGAAAAATATTCCGTCACGTTTTACAAGAAAAGGCCGGAAGCTAGAAAGTTTTGGATAATAAAAAGCCCGTGGCAGCACAGCGCTTTTTCAGGACTTATCCTTCACTGCTTAAAGTAATTTGCACTTTCTTTTTTTCTCTTTTTTTACCTAGTCTTTGAATACGAGGGAAGCCCATAAAGATTTCATAACCAAGCTGTAGGTGAGAAACATGGATCTATAGTGCAAAGTTAAAAAAAAAAAAATTCTGCAAATTCCGTTCCCACCACGAAACTTAACAGATTACCAGTGCAATTACTGGCATTTTTTTCGCATCATAATCAAATCAAAAAATGTGTGTTTAAGATAAAGTTACGAATCACTGTTATAGTACATACTAAATAAATATACAGAGAAAAATACGTGGAGCATAATATCGACGAATCAGAGACACACAATAATTCAAATCTTAAAAAAAAGCTTTTTCTTTGTATGGCGACACTACGGCAAGAAATTGAAATTATTTCTAAATTTTTCTCTATAAGCATCAAACACCTCTTCCGTATTTGGAGAGGAATCAACAAAAATTCTGTTTTTACAAGGGATTTTCCCCTATTGAGTAAAATTTTTTGAGGAGTTAACAAGATCGTTTCATTGTTAAATTAGAACTCGGGGAATTGGGGTGGTTTTTAAATCAACACGAAAATTTTATTTAAGACATATCAATTTTAATACATATCAACCGCCTACGACTGATGCTGATAACGTTAAATGAAATGAGGGGACATTACAGTCTATCAAAGAGTACATGTTTATGTTTTGTAGTGCAAAACGATATATCATAATAACGTCTATATCTCCGTTAACCTGAAGCTAAATGATCCTCAAATAGAACTAAACTGTCCATCGAAAATGAAAATCGCAGTCCTAGCGATAAAGTAATTAACAGGGATGTTGGCTTCTCCTGTTTAGAGCAGCAAAAAGACGATTATGGAACTATTCCTCGTAAATATGGAGCTGAAAAAATAATGTTTGACCAGTTCACTAGCTGAACACATCGGAGCAGACACATAAAATTTAATATTGTTTATTGGACTTATTGTTGTTATTGAATACTGTTTGCATCTTCTTGACAGGAGAAGGGATTTGAGAATATTTGCAAGCATTAAACAACAGAGATGTTAGCAAGAATAATTAGCTGCAATTTATTACACAAATGACATACAGTGGCATTTATTCCTTTTATAATTTTATGTAACTCATTCGACATTAAAGAGAAATTTTTGGCACGAAATTCACTTTGCCGAAAATTGTGAGCCAAAATCGTCAGTATACTTTAGTACTTTTACTGGAAAATTACCATCAAATGTTTCCATTGCAGCCAAATTTTTAAATTTGCAGCAGTTTTGGCGCAGCCTGACCAAAAAATAGATGTTTTGGAGTAGTTTGGACCAAATATTGTAAAATGAACAACAGGAACAGAGCCAGTACCCCTGAATTAAAGGAAAAAGACGACTCTTCTTTGGCTAACGCGGGAGTCTATGACTTCTTCTCAACAAAAACCTGAATCCTCATTACAATTTCACGGTGAATTATGGAGAGCATCCATGAAGAATCTCGAGTTTGACGCAGGCTCCGGAAGCATACGGCCCTCAGAATAGAATCATGAGTAACGAAATTCCGTGAAGCAAATCGATACCAAACCGCTATAAATGAAAGGATCCAGAAGCGAGAAGCAAGCAATATGTAGTTTTCCCCGACAAGATAATGAAAATTCTGAGGAAGATGGATGATAATAAAGATCTCGGAGATTCTAAGTATACACAGAAAAACAAACGAACTGGACTCTTTTTTTAGCAAAAATCATTTTACGGAAATGTTACATACATTGGCCGCAGAGAAGGCCTTGTTCCTATCTGGAAAATAATTGGAAAGTACAACTTCCCCCGCTATCTGAAAACGGAGCTCTACCAAGAAACTTTTCGTAAGCCAAAATAGCGTAAAGAACTTGTATAAACAGTGTAAGCTCTTTTTAGATTTCTTTCGGTTAGTGAAAAGAGGCACTCCTGTAAGTCTGTAGTAAAAGAGAAAAGGGCGTAAAGCAAACCATTGAAAACTTGAGGTACTATTAGAGAACCCAGTCACCATCTATTCGAAAGCATTCACTATACTAGTGTTGCAAAAAAGGAAGGCGTACCATCTTTTGTTTTTGTACATATTTTTAAATCCCCCCCGGAATAATAATAGGTACAAAAAATAAGAAGGTCTTTACTAAGTTAATTTTTACGACATTGATCTGCAGATATGCCCCCTCCCCTCAACGAAAAGAATTCTATTTGAACCTTTGGACTGTACATGTGGTTGTTGTTGTTGTTGTTGTTACTAATACCTCCTGGCCGGAAAAGTCCTAATCAGGTCCACTGAAGGCTGCAGGGAGAAAGAATAAGGCTCCTGTTGCATTCATGGCTATTGAGCACCACAAAGACTGGAGGCTGACATTTTGCTTGGTGCCACGAACATTTTGACCGAGCACTCCAAGGAGCGACATCTGAGGAGGTAGTACCCATTTCCCACCCCTACAAGAACTATACCCAGTTCAGCCCATATAAAGATTAAATAAATAATTTTTAAGATAGATACATAAGATTAGGGGTAAAGAAAATGCAACATAAAGCACCTGAAGGATATACAAGACATTTGAGAAACGGATCATAAAAAGAGACTAGTGCGGTAATATGCATTGATTTTCAAGAAATAAAGGGATCGAGAAGCTAGACTTTACTATTAAATCTGTGGAAGGCCTGCTACTTATCATGTGGAATGACTAATGTGAAATAGGCAGCTATAGAAAAAATCCTCGAGACGAATAAGTGACTGACGTGGGAGGTCTCTTTCGAAAGCTATTTTTATCCGTGAATTGCATATAATATACATGTGAATTGGGTAAATCATTGAAAACTTAAAACATTTTCACACACCCCTCTCAGCTGTTAAAACAGAGGAAGATTTGAAAGAGATTATCTTTTTGGCTGTAAGTTTCATACATCGTTGGTGCTAACCATTTAAGCCTAAAGGCAATGGCTAATTTGTCAGATTACATTTTATGGTGCAAGAGCAAGATGAATCGTGAAGATTTATTTGGAATTTGAGTGATGAGAGCCTTTTGTATTAGGGGAAGGAGTGATGAATAATTTAAAGAAAGAAGTCATCTTATATCTCGAGTAATTTATAGTGATTGATATGACATTAACGTCATTTAACAACAAAATGTATACTTCTACCAAAAGTTTGGAGTGACATTGCAGTTTCAAAGACCCGGCCAAAGAGAGAAGAAATAACTAAAAAAATCATGAAGAATTCGAAAATTATGAAAACTTGCATTCCATACTTAAAATATATACCACGTTTGGAGTAGAAAAAAAATTGTAATCTAGAAGAAAACAGTTTTTCAAAGCGACAGTTATGGTTAGACAAAAAATGGTCCAAGAAACAAGACGATAACAGAAATGTCAGAAAAGATAGATAGAGGAGAAGAAACAAGATTCAGTTGCACCGCGATACTGAGGAATATTTTCTTTGGCAAAGAGAATTGTAGGTCAGGAATATTTTTCCCCTTGCTTGTTTTTTCCATGGACAATTCCCTTAAGATGGCATAAATCATATAGTTTTTCAAAAATATTTTTAACCATATAGTTTACAGTTAAATTTGAAAAATAAAGGCATTTCCCACTGGAATTTGTATTATTTTGGAGACATTTCTCGGATATTTACATCAGCCTTTTTCAGGATTGTTAACTTATATTAATTAAAACTGTGTTAGCCAATTTTGGTTGACTGGTTGGATGGTTGGTTATTTGGTTTGAAGCACTACGATTATAATCGTGGCAAAAGATAATTATCTTTTGCCACACGAGGGCTAAACATGGTAAATTTTGTAAAAGGTGCAATTGCTGGCTCTTTAAGCCAGCAAAAGGTTTTCGCAGATTTGTTAAAAGTTACAAGGCATTTCAAGATTCTTTTATGCATTGTAAAATGTAGTGAAAGCATAAGAAAAGGCCTTTTACATAAGTTTAAAAGATTGTTAGAAAAGGGAAACGTACGCAATAAAAATATATTTATGGTAGAGAGGGAAAGGTTTGGAAATAGCCGCCGCTCCCATATAAAAGGCCCCCATAAGAAAAGGCACAGTAGTAAAATTAGATCGCGGTTAGTTAAAAGGCCCCCATGATAAAAGAGTTGCGTTGGACGAGGGTCAGTCGAAAAAGCCCCTTTAGAATAAGGAATGGGAATTGAAGGGATTGTAGTGAAATTTACGCAACAGTAGCAGTATTGTCGGATCATGGTCAGGAAAAGATGTTATAAAACTGACCAGGTGTTAGAAAATAAAATATAAGAAAATGTAGAAAGGAGCAGGGGAAAAATGTGAAAGAATATGAAAATGTTTAGTATAGGTCCAATGAGAAGTGTGATTTTAATAAAAGAGAAATATTAGGGCCACTAGAAAAGGGTTTTAAGACGTAGGTGGAGTTTATATGGAGAAGAAAATACTGTGATTGGAAGGTGAAAACATGTATGCAAAAGTTGAGATAAATATTAAGGGGTAGAAATGATACAGAGTTAGAGAGAAAGTTTTCAGGAGTTAGAGAGAGAGTGTGCAGAGGATATAGAGGTGTGCAGAGGGCGAATAGCCTGCGGGCTGGCCCTGTGGTGGACTCTCGAGTCCACCCTGCCCCTTTACCTACAACCATGAGCGAAAAAGATGGAACAATGTTAATGTTCCCGTAGCAACGCCGAATTGGGGTAAGTCAGTCTCTACATTTCTGTTGCCTGTTGACAGTACTATTTTAAGATTTAAATTAAAATTAAAATCCCGTAAATGATACGTACCTTGTTTTATCCGGTGAGGACCCAATTTGTTATTTGAAAGAATATTATTTGATAGTGTAGTTATTTGAATGTTGTTATTTAATTAATCATTTTAATACTGTAATTTAATTGTTTATGTGTGTAATAAATATTTGTTGTTAACTTTTAAATATTGGTCCTCATCATTTATATAAACATTTAAGTTGTGTATAATCTTTTCTACAGTGTTTACATGCTGGGGTTAAAAACGAACCTGGGTAATTAAGTAATGGGTAATAACTAATTAGTAAGCAAAACCTGTAATATTTTAACTTAAATATGTTAAAACCTTTAATCGGTAACACGCCCCAGCACAATAACTCAGGTTGAAAAGCGCGTCTCTATTGAAAGGAGTAAAAATTGTTCTCAATGCTACTGTCCAATGCATATCGTCAATAAGACCATTAGACTTTTAGTTTTACAAGTTAAAAATGCATTTCATATAAAAAGATACATAAATATCTCATATCTCAATGTTTTCCCCGAGAACATATCTGTGTTTGCTGTGAAAATGGTGTTAAGTCCAAAATAGGCTAAAATAAGTTATCAAACCAGGCTTGTTTGAAAACTCAAGGGCTACTGCAGGGTACAGAAAGCTAACTCCAGTTCCACTCCTAAATATTTTCATTCATCAGGGAAAATTTGATGTATGTGAAACAAAACACAAACATGTTAGCGTTAAAGGGGTTATGTCCCAATCAAAGACTTAACGCTCTCAACAAAAATAAAATTGAAAAATTGACTTTAAAAAAATAATTAAACTTAAAAAAATTGACTTTACAAAAGCCGTTTTTTTTTTTTTCAATCCCGATTTTCTTAAAACTACGATTTTGGACTTGACTCTCTTTTCACTGCAAACACAGATATTAAACATGCTCGATACAGTTCGTCGAAGCTTAATTTTACTAATGATTCACCCTTCGATCAATAACTTTGATAATTTGCTTTCGCTGGTCCGAGTGAAAGCAAATCATACAATCCAAATACTGAAGTTATTATCGGTAAATATCAGAGTCACAAATGTATAGTTAGTCTGAGTTATCTGAAAAGTTATTGAGTGACTTCCACAAAGATAACTTTATCAGTTGAATAAATGTTATCTAGTAATATTATCTAGAAATATAGTCGAAATATTATCTAAAAATGATATTTGGCTTAATTTTTAGCTTATCTTCTTACCATAAAACGAAGTTTGTTTAATTCGACACACAAACGAGGTCTAGACGATACAGCGTTAACCATTCTCTAGAGTTGACACACCCACAGAGTTCATAATACTTTCTCCGAAACGCAACTAGGTCTCGAATTACACCTGGATACTAAACTACAGCTTTTTTATTTCTTACTCCCTTAGCCAGTCTAGCTTATTATTCAGTTTAAAAATCATAAACTCAGTTCTTGAAAAAAATATACCTTACAC
Organism: Dolomedes plantarius; assembly: GCA_907164885.2. Taxonomy (NCBI): domain Eukaryota; kingdom Metazoa; phylum Arthropoda; class Arachnida; order Araneae; family Dolomedidae; genus Dolomedes; species Dolomedes plantarius. The sequence continues at coordinate 24,473,200 of OU015492.1, read as the reverse complement.
ACATTATGTAATAATACTTATTATAATGTCCGGAAACATTTATTGAAAAATTTTTTGGTTAAATATCAGTGCTTTATTATAACCTTAACGTTTACTGACGTCACCAATACACTACGTATGTATGGACTTAGTAACTCGAAGGATATTATGGTATCTTAAGCTGTATGAATGATTTTGCATATATCCCCCTCCAGAGACATAAGGCACAAAATATAAAACGTATACTTGAATCGGTAATTTTGAAAAGGAGTCATATCCACTTTTCAAAAACTCATCTCCACTATTCTCCAACTTTTCAGTGCCCCTCAAAGTTTCAAAAAATATTAATAAATTATATTTTTTCATTGGGATTGATGCCTTATAAACATAATAAACACTCAATTTAGTTTAACTAATAATGCATAAGGGCGAGTTATAGTTTTTTGCGTCTCATGAAAAATTTTAAAAAATGGAGACGACTCCTTTTCAAAATGACCGATTCATTTGCTCTTTGACTGAGGGATCAGCAAAATATATCCATTTTTAATGTAAGTAGTTAAAAGAAAAAGTATATAAGCAGATATGAACAAAGCCTAAATATCGTTTTTAATTACTCGGGAATAAAGAAGAAATTAAGAGTCAATTACTGGCGGGCCGCGTTGCAGAAGTCATCTCAGAATATTGGATGAGTAGCTGAATACCCGTGCTTCGCTACGGAGTACATTCAAATTAAATACAACGGTCAATGTATGCAATTAATTTGTATGTTTAATATCCATAAAACATACTAATTGGAATTAAATTAAAAAAAAACTTCCATCTCAATTAGTCTAGTGGTTAAATTTTATCTTTTACCGTATTTTAATATTTTTCTTGTCAATTTATTTCATTGTTACACACGTGACGCAAAATTAATTTAAAGTATCACAAAAAGAAAAGAAACCACGTGATCAGCATTTAATAAATTAAATTCGAAAAATTAATCTTTAAAAATTCACTAAAAATCAGAAAATGGAGGTAAAGATTCGAAAAAGATTTCATTTTAAAGGATTTTTTATGATCTTTCTCGTGATATAAATTTTATAACCCTCAAATTATTATTTTAAATGCAAACTTGAAAAAAGTTAAAAAAACAGCTTAAAAATTTAATTTAAAAAATCTAAGAAGAATTTTTCAAAAATCTTTCTTAGTGCACCCCTATACTACAAGAATCGCCATGCAAAAATTCAGCCCTTTAGGTCCAGCGGTTTGGTCTGTGCGTTGTATGTCAGTCAGTCAGTCAGTTACGGAACTGTTTTATATACATAGATATGAAAAGAAGAGTATGTAAAGTGAGATGAATACTTCTATTAGACGTTAAAAAGTTTTTTCTTTCTTTTTCAACATTTAATTTGCGGGCGACGGAATATTCCGTATTTACTTTTATTACATCACTCATCCGCGGACAACGGGAGATTCCGTTTTTAAATCGTCTGCGTGTTTTCTGGGTTTGGTTTGGTTGGGTTTGGAGCGCTACGGTCAACTTTTTGCTACACGAGGTCTAATTAGACCGGGACCTACAGTTTAAAGCCGATTCCGAACGGCTACAAACATCCCTGCCAACAGTGGGACTCGAACCTACAGGATCCGAACCGAAAGCCAGCGCCCTAGCCATTCGGCCATCAACCTGGCAACGTTTAATGGGAGCTAGTAAAATTTCGAACGTTTAACTAACTTACTGATGAGTGACGCATTCCTAAACAGTTATTTGATTTATTTAAATTATTTCTGTCGTGTTTTTAAGCTGAATTCAAACTACTTTTTTTTCTGGGATCGTGCCAATCAGTTGAAATTGCAGATAATGGTGTGTGTAAATTTAAAAAAAAAATAAATCTTTTTTTAATTAAAATTTTTTAAAAAAAAATCGTTAAATACCCATGACAAAAAACTTCCAACGTCATGTGACTTTTAGTTCCGTTTAGTATACCTCTATTAAGAAATAAATTTTTCGCCAGAAAAAGTATGAAATAAAATAAAGCCATCGAGTAAATTTGAAACGAATCTATTGCTTTCTCTCCTAAAAAGAAAATCAATGAATTTTCTACCAACTCCCCAAACGGGAACCACGAAATGTGGGGAGTCGTTTCAATGGGAAGCAGAACCCCTAGGTGACTACAACCAGTACGGGTACCGAGAACGTGCTTCGAAATTTGAGTAGATTTAGTGTCATGCCGGCAGACTGGGGTGCATATAAAAGACCTGCGTTGCTGTGTTTATATTGATCTACTGAGAACGAGATTTTAAAAAAAAACTGGCAAAACAGATAAAGGTATTAGGTTTCTGACCACTTTACAAACATGAAACTCTAAAAGGTTTACGAGCAATACGATAAATCCTGCATCCGAAAATAGTATTAAAGTTTTTTTACTAGTAGTACATATGAGAGCATTGTTATAACACTATCTTTTCACCATAATAGTGCATTATAATCTTAAACGCGTGTGTCGTACCATGGGAGTTATTCGGCAATTAATAAACCCGGACAAACGAATAGAGTGGGTGAGCCAATGAAAAAAAAAAAAAAAAAAAAAAAAAAAACAGCACCAAAACGTGTGAAAGCAATAAAACACTAAAGCGGATTTTAAGATTTACTATTAAGAAGTAAAAATTCGAATTTCATTGCGTCTTAAAAAAATAATAATCAAAAACCTTCAAAGAGAAAACCCGAAGCGACACAGAAAACATAAAACAAACATTGCCAAAAAAGAACAATAAAAAAGAAAGTATATTTTCAAAAAAAATGATATGTATATAATAAATGAATACAAATCAAATCAAAACAACAGCACAATCCCAAGCAGGTAGAATAAAAGAAACAGAACTGTTGTTGATGATGTTGAATTGGCATTGCGAATACATTTTTTTTTCCATCTATGCTTTCCACCTAGCGTTAGTATCAGTTGTTCCACATTTTTTTTTCATTTTTTTTAGTTAGTTAGTTTAGTTTAGTAGTTAAGGAGGTCAATGTCACCATTCTCAGTGTACAACGCGTGTTTTTTCACTTCAGTACGTCTTCGTACTTTACATCTCCTGAGGAAAGGTGCATTTTTAAGCCACTGAAATTTGAATAGAACGCTAAAGAGGAAAAGGACATCAGAAGTATCTGAAGTATTGTGAAAACAGCCAGTGAATGTTCAGCCTGAAAATAAAAAGTTTCTTACTAACTCACGAACCCTTATGAAACACTCATAAAAACTGAATAACATTCTTTTATCTAAAATAGTTTACTGCATTAGGAATAACAGTAAACTCTTTCATTGGAAAACGGTAAACAAATTTTTATTTCATTCAGGTAGGTTTTTTTTTCAGTCTAGTTTTCAAGTTCAAAACTAGACGATGGAATCCTAGCGAGAAATACGAATTCTACGAACTAGATTTCTCAATATACATTTAAAAAAGATATCTGCCACAGAAACTAGCAAAATTCTTTTGGTTAGGAGAATCAGAAATACATTTTTCCTAAGATTTTATCTTGCTTACAGAAATGGTCAACTAGTAATATAGCATACCTAGTACTGAAGTCAAGCTGACCCCACAGGTGCAGGGTTCGATCCTGCGACTGGGCAAGTTCGACTCAGGCTTTCACCCCTTGAGTGGGTCAATAAAATGGGGACCAAGCATGCTTGGGAACTAAACTCTGGGGGTCCCACGTCAGGTTGACCACCTGATTGAGACATAGTACGCTGTATGGCACCCCAAGCCCACGGTCAAGAAAGCGGAGATGGGTACCGCCGGGCCTGGTCCACATCGGACTGTTGCGCCGTGAGTTTAGTTCATAGTTTTTAGTACTGAAGTCACCTTACAAAAGTTGATCTAGTCGTCTTAGTGTTTTTTTAAGCACTGAAGAACAATTGGGGTGATTTTGCTAGATTTTAATTAAGGACAATAACTAACAAGAAAAATATTTTACGGTGTAGAGTTCTGATATAAATTTCCAATTATCTTCTCTACCCCTCTATTGCTTGCAGAAATTTTAGGAAAAACAAAACAAAACAGAGAAAGAATTTTTTATTCATTTTTTTTTTCACTGGGAACGGAATTTCTCATCATTCATCTGCAGATGTTGACACCAGTGACTTATGTGAATAGGTGAAAGTTCCTACTTCCAACACTTGCCCACTTAAACTACAAGCAAAAGACTTCGCATTTCACCACTCAAGCTCAGATCCAATCTCAGTCACGCTCAAAGTTCTTAATATGTCACTTTGTAACGTGCAAGCCATATGTATCAGTCATCCCGGCTCTTTGAGGATGAAAACTGTCACTCTCGTCCGACAAATCCCAGCGGTCCTTCCTCCATTTTTCGAAACTGATTTATTTATTACCCTTCCCGAGCAGCAATCTGAAAATAGCGAGAAACTTCAGGCGGTTAAATGCCATCCAATATTCTGAACGATTGCTCACGCATTTGTATACGGAGAAGTATGAAAAACGCTTGCTGTAGAATTTGGCACATCCTTTTACCCTTGGGTCACTGCGTAGAATAGGGCCATAAAGCGTTTTTTTCTTACCATCATAACGGAAATACTATGCAAAAAGGGGTTGTTCAAGTGACGGAAAAGCTTTTCAAAGAAAATCCTATGGAATCTATCTTTTTATGCAGATCTCACGTGAAAGAAATACTGAAAAATAAAAGGTCGAGGTGTTGCACTGCTTGGAACTGTACTAAATGTATTTCTCAGATTTGCTGCAAATGCATTTTCAGAGAGAGATGTTATCGATGAAAGAGTATCACCCTTCTGAAATAGAAACGAGAGTAGTTTTGCAATCACAAGAATATTCTACGGGTTTTTTCTTTTTACAAGTGTTTTAAAACACTTGTAAAAAGAAAAACCTGTAGAATTTTCTACAGGTTGCAAAATGCAATGACAAAATGCATAGAGTTTACGAGAACTGCTATGCCCAGACTGTTGTTCTGAGTAAAACAAGTTAAATTTAGGGTAGAGACAGTGTTTTTTCAACGATGAATGTTACTTGAGTTACAACAGATAAAGTAACAAAAATAGGATTCAACGACGTACGCGATACAATGTATTGTTGATGCCACTTTTTTTTTTGTAAATAGAAATATACTTACGATAAACATTTACGGAAGTATACATTAATGCACAGAAACTGTACATCAGTATCAGCTGAATTTTAAACCGTTCAATGATGAAACCTGATGCACATTTTTGTTTTAATAGCATTTTACTCCAGGCGTATTTTTTTATTTTTAAATTTAGAAAAGATGAAATCATTTTCTTTTCAATTATTCACATTTTCAATCAGTCATTATTTTATACTCATATATTATTAATATATTTAATTCCAATTATTAAAGTTAAATAACAACAGTCTGCTACGACAAAACTTCGAATTCGGATCTCTAAACTCCTAAGAAATGTCGACATAGAAGAGCGAGAGAGAGATTCCAGAAGAGATTTCAGGATCCTCCACGAACAAATGAATCCTGACAGCTCTTGGATACTCTCCAAGTGATCTCAGGAATTGTTACGTTCATTGATTTCACTCACACATTCCCCACGCCACCCCTAATCTTCTTTCGAGGCCAACGACACACGATGTTAGCCGAACATATATCTTTTTAATTTTATCGTTCGGCGATGCTGAATCCTAGCTGTATGACAAAATGCTTAGAGCCCACCTCAGTAGGCGGGCCTAAAGCAAAAATATACATTTCCAGTATACTTGTAACCTTAGGCCTAGGTTTCACATTTATGAACCTAGTGCTAATCAGCAATGTAAGGACTTTGCCTTAAATAAAAGACTGCCAGCCCTTTTTGTATTTAATGCTTTAATTGCCTTTCTCGTCTAAATACAGGCTATTTAAAATATATATAAAAAAAGTTAAATTCGTGGGTTCGCGGCATAGACGAGGAAGGTCAGACTTGAGTTGTCGCTGCGCTTATTCAAGTCTATCTAGGCCGAACAGTATCTCCTTGTCTCCGGCTCCAGCGTCACTCTGAATAACTTAAGTCTCTGAATCACTGACATGAAATTAACTCGCGTCCGGCGACTTTATATACCTTCGCTGAACGTTCTCGAAAGGTCTGGAAAACGGCGCCTTTCTTTATTAAGTTATTGTTCCCAGACGACTAGGCGCCTCCGGTCGGCAACTTCCCTTTCGTAGCTGACGAACTGTTCCGCGAACTGTCGGTAGCACTTCTGGGCTTTATGTCGCCAAGACTGTCTGTCTCAAGCCTAAAAACGTCCGTCTAAATCAATTATGTACACAAACCGCGCGTTGGTTGGTCTTCCCGAAATTTCCACGCACTAAATATTTGCTATTGTAGATCTTACAACAAGACGATATAACGAGTCGTTACAACAAGAATTAACCGATGAGCATGGTGGAGGGAAAGACGTTCCAAATGCGGAATTTCTCTCAATTTTTACTAGTGACTGACAAAATGCAATCATCCAGTCCATTTCGGAAAGAACCATCGTCCATTAAGAACTATGTTACAAAATTGAGAGTGCAGGAAGATGAAGAAATGTTGTACCACATTTGTTCCACAATTTTCAGCGACGTCCTACAGAAAGACTAAAGAGAATTTTTAACACTTTTTAATTAAGAAACAAATATAGTGCATACTAAGTTACTTTCAAAGGGAGAAATCTTATTTAACCCTTAGTAAAACCACACACACACAAAAAAAAAAAAAAAAAAAAAAAAAAAAAAAAAAAAAAAAAAAAAACTGCCTAATTTAGATAGCACGACAGAGTATAAAGTCGAAGCAATATTTCCCAACGTAATTTCCTTGATTAAAATCAGTCCCGAATGAGTCCGCAAAGCAGACGGAAAAATTAAAGGTGTTTTAAGTCAGTTAGAAAAACATAAATAAATATCAATCACCAGTATTTGATTTTGAGCAAAGATTTTTGATTTCCTACTTTTTTCATTTATATTTTTAAATCCTCTAAACGAGATATAGCCTTCAAAAACGTCCTGGACTGCTGAAATACTTTTATTCATAAACAACATACATACGGTATAATTTCATAATTAGAATTTGAACATCCACAATTTTTGACTACAGAAAATTCAAACACGTATGGGTAAACACACACATATTGGGTTTTTTCCCCCAAAAAAAACTAAAGATTTTTTAACTTGCCTCCAAAAATACATTTCAAAGACTTCAAATCAAAGTATACGTAATTTATTCAATGAAGAACACATGCTAAGGAAAAAATCTTGCACGATACAGGATCGTATACATTACAGAATAAATTAACACTATTCTCCCGGACAAAAAATAACGAAAATGGAGAGCCAAATCATCTACATGTCTTCATAAAAAATCATAAAAACACGTTTAAGTAAGAAGCTCATTTAATCAGTTTTGCAGAGGAAAAAAAAGTTTTAGAAACGCTTACCAGAAGTTCACGATCATAGATATCTTTTTACAGCTGCTAATTACGCGGTGCTCAAAGATACGCTGTACAGTAAAAATTGTCCCAGCAAAAAAGTTACTCAGATTTCAAGCCAATCTTTTAAAAATTTACCACGTTTAAAGTGCGATTCATAACCTTTGAGAGTTGAACTACGCTAATTCGGCGACGTTTTTTGCACCAGTTTGTAATCGAGAAACCAGTTATTAATAAGTAGAAAAAAAGCAAAGAATTTTTAAATTATTATAATATTGCAAATGCATTCGTCTAATTAATAAAAAACTGAATAAAGAGGTATACCCTGATTAGGCTTTGATGGGAAATCTGTTTGATATCAACTACAAAGATACAGCTCCAAAGATGAAAAAAATAAACACAATAATCTTCTCTTTTTTGTTGTCACTAATGGAAATGATTGTAATCGTACAGAATGTGATGTGTTCTACCTCTTGACAACTATATTTCAAAGGCTAGTTTATATTGGGCTCGAAGGGAAATGGTCAAAGCGACTCAGTCCTCGACGTAAAAAAGAAAAAAAAAATCGTCAGTGTTCTTGCGTAGAGTACAAAATCGAACTGCTTGAGTTTTTAAAAAAGCGTTACTTTCAGATAGGAACAATACAGATAACTTACTTACAGATAAGAACAGAAAAGTTACTCACAAACAATGGAAAAAATTACTCATAAAAATATACTCCAAAAAATACTCATAAAAAAACTCATAAAAAATTAATCATAAAAAATACTCATAAAAAAATACTTCATAAAAAATACTCTTAAAAAATTACTCATTTTCCATTGTTATTATGAGTTATAAAACAATTACTCATAATAACAATGGAAATGTGCTTAGGCCCGCTGAAATAATAAACCACAAGAACTCTATAATACTGAATTCCTAATTTACACTGATGTTCTAAATTATGAGAATGCCCACTTTATCGAATTTTTGGAAAACTAATGGACAGATTTTAATGAAATTTGGTATGGATACACAGTTATATAAGAGAAAAAAATGTACCGTTTTTTTTCGTTGTAATTTAAAAAATTGTATCTTTTTTGACATCCCTGTGCTGACGGTCCAAACTGACGATCATGAGTACGTGCCATGACTGTTGTATGGTATACAGTGGAATCTCGATCTATCGTTTTCGGATCCATCGTTTTTCCGTATGTGTCGTTCATTTTATTCAGTCCCAACGATCATATTGCTTTGTTATGTTTCCGCATCTATCGTTTTCCCGCATTTATCGTTCATTTCAATCGGTCCCTTGAAAAACGATAGATCGAGATTCCACTGTAATTGTTTTACTTATATAACTGTGTACCTATACAAAATTTCATTAAAAACTGTCCATTGCTTTTCAAGAAATTCGATAAAAGGGGAAAATTATCTTAATTTTGAAAACTAATGTACAGGTAGCCCTCCTACAGCACGGCATCTTACAACACGGTTTCGCTCTAACACGATAAGATAAATTGCGGGAACCCTCATATAACACTGCAACCTGTAACACGGTTTAGCTCTAACACGATTAAAAAATTACGAAAACCTTTGTACAACACTGTACTTCTACAGCACTAGATATCATGATTTTTGCTTTACACATTTAAAAACTAAATTACCTTAAAACAATGACGGGAAGGAACAATAAACTATAGTGGCTTTACATGAAAATGTATAAACAAATTATAATTTATTCATTTATAACTCTATAAAATTTCAAGAAGGCCTAAACTTAGCTGAAAATCTTGAATTATTTTTCTTGAATGCAGATCCTTCCGCTGAAAGAAGCCGAAAATTCAAAAGGGAGCTGCAAAATTGTCTATCTCCATACCGTGAAATCTACAATGACCTTGTAAGAATCAGCAAACAAACCAAAATTACAGATTGCTTAAAGAAGACAGAAGGTGCAAAAAATCTAAATGAAAAAAAAGGTTCTGAAAGTGAAGGTGATAACGTTCAACCGAAAACATGTTCTCGTTTGATTGTACTTAGCAGTGATGAGGAAGAAATTTATTAAATTAATGTCATATTAAATGAAAATAATTTTTTTTGTGTTATACATACATATTTGTGTTATACATTAATATTTTTAATAAAAATTAAGTAGCTTATATGGAATTTAAAACAAAATGTTTTTAATAAGTTTTCGGAACGTAACCTCCTTTTTTGTACTGTCTCTGTGTCTCATATAACACGGTTTCACACAACACGGCATTTTCTAGGAACCTATCTACCGTGTTATAGGAGGATCACCTGTATTTAAATAAGAATTACAACAAGAGATAACTGATCTAAAACCATAAGACAACCCTAGATAGGCATAAAACTCTACTACATTTCTCTCTGAACAGAAATTTCGCTGCATTTTCAACAGTCAAAATTACAGTTACAGATTAATTGGGTAATCTATTCTAAGACAGAGACGAATAAAACACTTATTTTTAGTGTAAAGTACGTAATTAACTGATGAAGTATAAATTGTAAACGGTTTAAAACTAGTGGATGATTCACTGAATTCATTGTTAAAAAATAAATGCAAGGTAAAATCGTTAATTTTTAAAAAATAATACAAAAAACATTCTCTCACACTTGAAAAGAAGAATCGACTATAGTGGTTAAGATTCAAGGAATAATTCGATTTAATTTATTTCATTCCATAGACTAATCAGTCACATGTCAGACCCAGCAGATAATCTGCATTTTAAATTTTAAAATCATCATTAAAAATCCGCTTTTTTGTACTTTATCTTAGAAAACAGAATTGAGAACATTTTTCTGTAGAAAAAATATCACAAATGTCATGTGATTATTGGAAGTTTTATATAATTTATCCACCTAAGCAAAAATTTCGCAAAATTTTGTACATAGCAAAATTACTTTTAAAATAACACTTAACTTTCTGGCCGACTTGATGAAGAACTTAAAAGTTAAATCCACAAATAGAAGCAAGGCACACAAAAACTGAAGTACTGTCGCTTCAAATTCCTATAACCTTTGTGTTTTTATTAACAGATAAAACCTGCATGTAAGGAATGCATGGAGAAACTGACATGAATTAAATAATCGTAGGAAAGTGTTAATAGCAAATCTTAAACAATGGGAGTGGTTATTTTCCAAAAAGCAACGTCAGATTTTAGTTCATATAAATGGGGATTTCCAATATTCAATCAGTAAAACAACTTACAGAAGTAGGCAGAACCCTCCAAGCCCCTCCCCCCAAAAAAAAATTTATTAATTAATTAATTTAATAGAATAAAATAACGACATTCCTATAATACAAAAATTTAATAAGCAAAAGCGCCACTTATTATATGTCTTCGACGGAGAATGTAACCTCCTACCCACAGAAATTTTTTCTGGGCTACGGAATAAAAACTTTTTGGGTTTTTAAGGACTTTTATAGACAAAGACAGGAGATAAAACTAAAAGTAAGTAAGACTATAAAACGACTAATAAATTAGATTTTCACTTCTAACGTTGTTTGAGTTGTTAAAGTTGATCCAAAGTACTTACTTTTACCCTTGAAAATGACTTAATGTGACATTTTTCCCGGAAGACTGATAATGTTAACCATTGTTAAAAAAAGTCGTGGAGGAACGCGCAGGAAAAACATTTGAAATGCATACAGATGAGCCAATATGTATGTGGGCAAAGGAAGCGAATATGAATCAGTACAATTAACACAACCGAGGAAATCCAAGGGTGACTTTACAACCTACGTTACTTGTAGCAGACGGCTAAACCAAACATCACACCCGTCGTATTTCGCCATAAAAAGTCACAAAGGTCGCCAATTTTCAATTTTTCAAAACTCGCTTGTGTGAGGGCTTAAATTGTGCAATCCAATCCCGACTTTGGCTCTTCGATTATTCGAAAGTTTGCTATCAGCAATAACACATGATTTTTTAATTTATTTTTTAGTTATGGAGCCTACTGTAACGGTCAAATTTAATAAATTCTATAGCACACAAAATTGTGCAGTAATGTAGTGTTAAAGTACAGTGCTTTTGATTATTATATTAACATTTTTTGATTATTTTAACCTTTGTATACGCTGTAGATGCACTGCATCACATACGGAACGAGTACAACGGCTTTCGTTATATAAATATGCAGGGCCGCCCAGAGACTTTACGGGGCCTGGGGCAAAAATCTGTTGGGGGCCCCAAGAAAAATAAAAAATCGAAAGAGACGAAAACATACATTCAAATTTAGTTACTCATACTTAAAATTTTATTACATGAATAATTAACATAATTATTATATTTCATTGCACTGTTCTCTTGCTATAGTCTCCAATAAATGACAATATGTTTATTTAAAAAAAAAAGAACTAGAGTTTAATTGCATCTAATAACTTAGTAATTCAGCAGATATTTAGATTATCAACTGAGGTATCTTTTTTGCTATCTATTTTTGTAGTTAGTACTATCTTCAATTTATTAGAAAGAATGTAATTTTATAGCAGTTAGGACTAAACAGTTATATATTTCATCAAAACTAAACCACGTATTTTTCAGAAGACTATTTTGGAGTAAGAGAAATCTAATTAATCGAACAATTCTTTTTATTTTGGGGGGCCCCTTTTTTCAGGAGATTATTTTGAATTTTGAAGTACGGTACAAGTTTCAGAATTTTCTTTCGGATGAAATTTAATAAATTAATTTTATTTTAATTTTCAGGGGCCCACGGCAGTTGGGGGCCTGGGGCAAAGTGCCCCAGTTGCCCCCCCCCCCTCTGGGCGGCCTTGTATATATATATAACATGCCATGTTCTAATACATAGAACTGTAGTACTGCTTTACTTCTTTGAAGTTGTTAAATATGGTACAGCGTTTAGTGTGAAGGTCCAGGTGATCAGCAATACTTCCGGTTTTTCCACCTATATGGGAGCTTTGCACCTCTGTGAATGCGGAGAGCCTACTATATTTAGCTACTTACAGTCAACTGATGACTATCCCCTTTCTCTTTATTAAAAATAATTTCGTGCACATTTAGGCAAATTTCATAACCTTAAATAATATTATTCCTATAGCTATATATATATATTTTTTTTTTTTTTTTTGTCTGTCTTGGGTGCTATTAGATGGAACAAAATTCGATCACAAAAACAACAACAACAAAAAAGGATGAAATGAAAACCATGCATGCTACGGATTCCCAGGCTTCTAATTTATTTTTACAAGGAAATATATTTTATTTCATAACTATAATTTTTGAAGACCTTAGAGTTTGTTTTTATGTCTGGATAATATAGATGAACAGATCGATCAAGAAACGAGGAAATCGCAAACGATGCAGCCCCATTGAAACAAAGATAGCACATTCTTTCGTACAGGCGGCTCAATAGTTTAAGAAGGTTGGAACATTTGATGATCAAACGATTGAATGACGCTTGTCAAACTGGTTTATTTGGAACTTCTTGGGAAACACGAACGATGTGGCTTAAGAGTACAGAATGCCCGTTTGGCATTTCAAAATTGTCAACAGAGCCGAACAGAGTTCAGCAGAACAAATCGACTGTTATGGATGAAGACACCATGAAAAATAAGACTCGACATTTGCCATGATGGATACCCCTTTAAATATTCGGCACTGACGTAATTGAACTGCAACTCGACTCTAAGTCTATCCAAACTTCTCCATTACTTGTACATTCGAGACAATAAAACGAGCTTCCAGAAAGAATAAAAGTAGCTTAAAAAATGCGAACTCTCTAAACCCCCTCCCCATCCACTCTTGTTTTATGGAAAGATATAAAGTTTAATTAATTATTTCGAGATATCCTAAAAAACTGTTACGCATGTACAATTGGAGGAGAAATGGTAAGTACTTAATGGAAATTGATTTCTCGTTACTTCATGGCAACAAAGATGCATGCAACAAATACATAAAAGACGAAAAAAAATGCCTAGTATTGATTACCAATTTTAATCAAAAATATGCCTTCTTGACATGAAAATCAGATGTTACCCACCACTTTAATACCTTGGCTACCGGTTCCCCATAATGGAGAAAAATATCTGCCTTACTGATGGATTACTCGAATTATTTCCCTCTTTGGACATCCAATTTTAATAATAGCTTCACTAATTTTTGTTTCAGACAAATTAGCTCTTATACTTAACTTCAATGCACCAAGAGTACTTTTTTTTAGAATTTAAGTATCCGAAGACAAAATTAAAAGATTGTGCAAGCCTTTGCGACGGAAAAGACAAATTTGACAAAAGTTTTATATATTTACTACATTTCATGGAATAGTTGTGCGCAAAATAAATTCGACTCTTTCATGGAATCACTATTCCAACACATAAAATATGGCTCACCTTAATATAATGGGATTATACCAAATCATCCATTAATGGAATCATATCACTCGTGATCGGTACTTACATGGCAAAGGTTCTACAAATGATCTATTCGAGGACGGTATTTTAAATATTTAAAAGTCTAATTTAGCATTTTAATTAAGGGGAGAGGTTGGGTTTGGGGAATTCAACCCTCTTAAAGCGCCTACACAGTTTACATACATATGTGGTAAAACATTTATAGGTCCATTATATGTTGTAGTTGCTTTATGTAAAAAGTCATTACTCTCTCCACGAACCAAAATACTGGCCTAGTAATTTAATTTAATGATAAATTTAACGTAGGCAGATAGTGAAAGTTTGGGTAGAAGATTGTAACATATTAGCGATTGTTCATTTTTTTTACGAAATGAAACATCCAACTTTATAATCAGAAGCCTGTACTTGACAGCTGGCTGTGTCTCAGTATTGAGGTCCATATTTTATGTCTGCTTCAGTTAGTGTAGCATCTGAAAAATCTAAAAACCTTAAGTGACTAAGGCATCTGGAAATCAGCTGGTTGGTGAGTCAGTTAAGATGGTGTATCAGATCACAGGTGGCAGGATGGTATTCACCTCGGAGATCACCTATGGGGAATGTTCCTCTAAGTATTTTGCAAATCATAGATTAGATGTACCACTTCTTTGAATTATGTTTTTTTCATTTTTGTAGATGAAGGTAGACGTTTAAATAACGTGTGCGTAGTTTTTAAAATCTGAATTTTTTTTCATCAATTAGTTTCCCACTGGACAATGCATTATTCACGTCTATCGCCACAAGATTAAAATTTCTTACCAAAATTTAAAATAAAATGATTTTTGAAGAACCCGCGTTACATCTAGAGATATATTTTAAAATGCAGAAAGCAGATTTCAGAAATTATGTACATTTTAATTCTGATCCGGAATATTCCGCTACCCTTATCATGGGGATCGAAAATTCTGCGAGGTCAATTGATGCGTAGCCTTAATTCTAACGGAAAGTAAATTCTAACTCAACGTTTAAAACAATGCATGTCACTCTGTCGAGTTTTCTGCGATTTCACCCAAGTCTTACCGGAAACCTGACAGCCGGTGTGTTGAAGTATAGCATGTGACAACATTCAAAATTCATTTCAAAAAACAATTGACTCGTATTAAATTCCATAACAAACCCAACACGTTTTACTCTAGCCCGCCGATAACCAGCTGTGCCGAATCCAGCAACTGGAATTTACGCAAGCAGGAAGAAACTCGACCAAAACAATGCAACGACCTTGGACGTAAACAGCCGGCAACGCAAAGAATGAAGTGAAACCTCTTTCTCGAGAGGCTCCGGTGGAATGGTAACGTAGTGTTTTGTTGTGCATGCATGGAAGGAGGAAGAGACCCCGCCAATTTGTCCGCCACTATGAGTCATGTCCATTCTCTCCTGCACGCATGGGAGATTTACGAGCCACAAATCAAAAGCACGCGTTTTTCAAAACGTGTTTGTTTTCTTCACTGCTAGCGTTTCCATTTCAGCTGCTGCTTAAGACGCTCCTCTAATCACCGACGGAGTTTTCACTGATAATAAACATTCAGTGAAACAGAACTTATCTTCTTTCGATAATTTTTTTAATAACATTAAGTGGTTGGTGACAGTGCTACGGTCATGTCTTAGCTACATGAGGGTATATCACACCTATTCCAAAGTTTAAAGCCGATTCCGAACGGCCACGAAATTCCACGGTAATTGGAATGAACTGTGGTACCGAATGCCAGCGTCCTAGCCATTTGAACACCGGGCGGCAATTAAATAATGGAACTGCAGAATTAGCAGTTTTTAGATGATCATTTTTAAGATTCTCCGCCATTTTGAAATTCATTCTTCCCTCTCTTTCTCTCTCTCTCCGTCACACTCTCATAATACAGCTGTTAAATAAGAGGGGAAAGAATGTGTTTTCTCAAGCGCTCAACACCCATCAGTAGCTTTGATCTTACCACACACAGCTCGCGCTAGACCGAAAAAGGGAGATTCAAATTACCTAGGTCTAGAAGAGTAAATCAAAATTTACTAGTCAAACTTTTAAAATATGCGGGTCACATTTTCGTAAATAAAAACACCACCATTTTAAGCGGCAATGCAAATCAAGCGAGAGTTCTGTTTCCAAGTGATACGTTTCAGTACATGAACCTTGTCAGCTTAAGTGGATGCACAGCACGCTTTATATGTACCGTATAAAAATAAATTTTAACCAGTTTGTTCCCGATAGTCCTAAATTATTAGACAATCTGGACCAAATTTTGCTTTGTTACCCTTACGGTTCCCGCGAAATACTTTCAATCGAGTTCTTCATTCGGATGAGAATCCCTTTACACCTAAAAGTGGATTGGCGACCAGTTCATTTGTTTATTTTAAAATCTAATAACACCCACATTCATAGAAGATGTCTGAATGGCTATCGACCTCTACCAATAGGCCCAGGCCTAATTAGCCCTTGTGAAGCAAAATATGACCGAGGCGCTCTCAATAACCAACCACTCACATTCGATTTTAAACAATTCGACGAAACAGGATGGTGTAGCGTACTGGAAGTATGGGGATATTTTCCCAAAGACCCCACAGAGTGCACGACACACAGCTGCATGTTTATCGGGGAAATTTTTGCCAGTTCCCACCGTTTTTGAAAATGTGGGGGATTAAAAAAACGATTCCCACAAATGCAGCCAGAATTTGTGGCTTGGAAGCTAATCCCGGGCATAGCGGTTTCTCTAACAACATGTGAGGATAACTGTTGGAAAAACAGAGACGTTGGCCATCACCATCGTAAAGCTGTCTTCCTAGTGATACTGCAATGTAATAAAGTTTCGGCGTTAAGAAGAGCTGTCAGCCGATAATCTGCCGGCCCTCCCGGATTGTGGGAAAACAAATTCGAAGAAGACGGAGTTTCAAGCCGAGAGGGGGAGTCTTGGTGTTTTTTTTTTTCAGGAGACGCTGCATAGAATGCGCCTTGAGTGGACGTGCTTTTTTTAGGCTCCTGTGTTTTGGGCCGAGCTGGTCCTGGAGCGTGCATTGTAAATCTAAACGGGATTTAATTGAATGTGTTGCACTGGTTTAATGTTAATTTTTTCTTGTAAATAAATTTATTAAGTTTTTGTTTTAAAAATTGGCTTCGCATTTTAATTAGGACTCTGCCTTTTTTTTGTCATGGATCCAATAGTTGTAATAATTTTTTAAAAGTGCCTCAGAGACTAGCCTTAAACATCTATCGTTACGCCACAATGGAAACGATTAATGATCTTCAAAATGCCAGGAATAAATAGTGCATTTAAGTTCATTTCATCATTTTTCGGTGTCCTTCGTCATGGAAGAATTTCCGAGCCCTAAAGTTGAATCAAATACCATTTTAGGCGACGGAAAGGAAACTACACTATAAAAACAAGCTGCTACCGTACCAAATAAGCCTCTTTTCATTTGATTACCGTTCGAAGTCAAAATCGTTTGCACAATGACAGCAAAATTTGCATAATATGAGGATTTACCGAAATGTGTTCTTCTCTTTTGGAATGGCGCTCATGGCCCAACATTTTAAAAATGATTAATAATCCATTGGTACTAAGATATTTAGTTGAAATGTGTATATAGAACGCTGCAAATCTTGTCTAGAATTAAGTTAGATCCCATTCTTGCTCTTTCAGAACATTAGGTTACAAGTAATAAAATTTAAGAATGGCTTCGTCATTTTGAGACGTACCTTATTACTTATACACATATAATTGTGTATAAGTTCGGCAACTTTTACACAGGTACTAAAATGGACTTACATCAATTAGCGGTTACTTTGTAGCGATCGCAAGTCTGCAGCCGAATCCCGCTGCAGACGACATTTAAAAATATTTGTATTTCACGTTTTGTTGAAGAAGTTGCCTGGCAACTACGATGACCCGGTACGAGAAACGAAAACCAAGTATTATAACATTAAAAAAAAAAAGAAAAAAAAAAGAAAAAGCGAAAATATTCAATTTAATACATCTTTTATGTACCTCTTCAAAATGTTAGCAGGCTTCTTTATCTCAACGTTTTTAGGTTCTTGGGAGCATTACTTCTGGGTCATTTTTAGAAAAGATTTCTTTATTATCCGAAGTCTTACGAGTGCCCTGGCTAAGACATTAAGTTCCTACCACATCAGCATTCCTCCAGTTTCTCACAACTCAATCCGGTTCAAAAAAGGGCCATACTTTCTGACCCGGTGACAGTCTAATGAGTCATGCATTCTTACAAGTACTCCCGCCCCGATACAAGATATTTTGGGACTCCGCGTGCGAAGGGACCCCCAGAATTAGAAAGAGAAGTAAATATTCCACAAATGATTTTTTTCTCCCGAAAATAAAAGCGTGAGGTATTTCCTTTGTTATGGTTTTATTTTCTGATTATGATGACAACAAGGCTCTTAAAACTGCTGGGGTAGTAGCCATATTAGATTCGCTCGGCTTAATGGTAACCTATGGAGAATTTTTTTCCTGTTGGCGGCATGGATTTAAAGTTTTTTTTTCTCTCTCTCTAATTGTACCCCGTGATAGAAAAAGAAATTTTTGACTCGGGTATATTTTCATTCTTAGTAAAAAAAAAATTCTTAAATTTTTAAATCAATTAAAAATTCTTTAAAATAAATTTTTTTAATAATAATTTCTTAAACGGAAATAATATTTTTAAATTTCAATCAAACTGGGGAAAAAACGGGATATACTGTGTTTTAAATGACCATCATTTCCTTTGATGGTCTAATTTCTAAAATGGATAAGATACCAGAGTAAAAAATTTTATTCACTATTTCGGATATTTTTTTTTTTTTTGAGTCTTTAAATCTAAGTTAACAATCACTTTTTTATTTTCCTAGTATTTGATGAAAGGATGATTTAAAAAAGGATACAGAGCCTTTATTACACACATTTGTTACTGAACTAGTTAATATATATATCGTTATTAAATTTTGGCATGGATAAAAACTCTTCGCAAATACTAAAGTGGAAAAATAATCATGATTATTCTGTTCATCGATATAAAAGAACATATGAAACATATCCTACATTAAAAATTCCACCAAGGAAAACATAAAACACTTGCTTCTGTAACAAAAAATCTGGCACATCCCAGTTAGAACCAAATTGCTAATCGTGAGCCTAGATCGTTCAGCAACCTCGTAGTGAATCATTCTCTGAAACAAATGAGTAGATGTAATAGATGTTGATATAAAACACTTACCGGGCACTGCCCTGTCCACTGGCTGTCCGTACCGTTGTTGAGCATACCTTCGGACATCAACGCCTCCATACTCTTGTCCATCGTGGCCAACGCAGTCTTGTTCCCTTAATGCAGGTGTTCCCGGTCGATCAGCTTCATAAATGATATCACTTCTGATCAACTCCGATGAGTCCTCTATCAAGGGGGCGTGATACTGAGAGCTGTAAATATACTGGGGTCTCGGAGGCAAGTGTAAGGAACTGCTTTCTACGTGGATGTGATTTAAGGAGCTGCTTCTTGGAGTGACGGGTGGATGTATGGCAGGACCTAGCCTTACGTCAGACCGCTTTGCAACCTGCCAAAATAGTTTTTTCTTTATTTGTAACGGGATATCAAAAATGCTGTCCTTGCAAAACAAGAAAAACCGTATGTTTCGGACCGTAACACGCACCTCAAATTTATGGGAGGATTTTTAGAAAAGAAAATGTTGTATTTTGTTAGGTATATAAAGATATTTTCAATTTCTTACTTAATAAAGATAAAATATACATATAATAAATACAATAAATAATGTACATAATATATATGCAGTGGCTCCCAAAACTGTTCGCACACTTACGAATTTCAATAAAATAGGGGTCTATCCATTAATTAAAATGAATATTTCAGAATGGATATTTAATAATAAGATCTATAATCTATTCTTAACAAAACTACATGAAATATTTTGAAAACATAGTAAAAGTTTATTTACTATAGATTATAGATCTTATTATTAAATACCCATTCTGAAATATTCATTTTAATCAATGGATAGACCCCTATTTCATTGAAAATCGTAAGTGTACGAACACTTTTGGGAGCCACTGTATAATAAATATATTAAAATATTCATTTTATTTTAATGTTACCTTCGGACCATAAGATGCACCCAAATTTCAAGTCCATTTTTTTTCCTTATGTAAAAAGTGTATGTCTTACGCTCCGAAAAATACGGTAAATAAAATAACATGAATGTGGAAATTTTAATTCATAATTGTTCAGAGTTTTTTCTCTCCTGTTTTAATCAATTTAACGAAATAGGAAAAAACTATCAACAGCCTACTAGCAGAATGTAATTTTAGTACGCTTTAACTTAGACGCTTTAATGCTCGTATTCGGTAAAAGCTATGAAACGTGAGGTAAGTGAAATGACATTAACAGACAGACGTTATATTGAAAGACAGAGCCGGGTCGATCCATTGTGGCACCTGAGGCAAGATTTGAAAACGACGCCTTTACACATTTTTGGAAAGAATCTTAAAAGTACTGAATGTATTACTATTAGAAATAGTCTGCTTAGTAGAATAACGGTCATTTCGGGAAAAATTTGCATTTATTTTTTTTAAAAACTTTAAAATTTTAAAAACAGAACTTTTAAAAAGTAGAATAGTTAAAGGTAGAGTTAGTATATTGCAATACTAGGAAATTGCATATAAAACATTGTTAGGAAATATGCATTCAAAATTTAACTCTCATGTCTCAAATTCAGGAGTTTATAAATATATTAGCTTATATTTGTATATTTTTCTGAATTTCTTCAGTTATAAGACTAATATTTTTTTCGTTATTCGTTAAAATTTTCGTATTTTTACTGTCTCATTTTGGCGTCTCGCCGTCTCACTATGGGACCAGCTCTGTTGAAGGACGTCGAAATTACATCACTAACATTGGAATATCATAACTAAAATATAAAACTAGATCGAGATGTAAATATCTGTATTGTGTGTAAACAGCTGTCCTTACAACACGGGAAGAAAATTTTTTGTAATGTAACGTCATCTCTGCGTAACGGATCGACACTTCATTGAATAACATGAACTGCGTACGTCCGGTTCAGACTTCAATAGTTTTTACATGTCATAACACCCTTTCGTTGTTTAGTAAATTGTTTAACATACATGGCCTTTCCTTCGTACGAGTATTCTTATCTACGTTCTCTTATTCAATATCAAAAACAAAACAAAAAAAGAAAACTGCAACAAAATTTGGCAAAACTGCTGTTGAATCGTCCTTTAGAAACTGCGTAAGAAATTTTTATTGCTAAAAATCTTATATATTTTTTTCCTGCACAATGAAAAGAATGGGGGGTTAAATTATTACAAAATTTGAGACTTCTCTTGTTCACCAGGATCTCTTTTAAACTCATAACTATTCCCATAATTCAATGCATTCTAAGTACAAAAAGGAAATTTCTATCCAAAAAGAGTATACCTGTTTTCACTTATTCTAATATGGAAATTTTAATTAAATGAAGCTTTAGCAATTCTTTCAAATGCATTCACAAACTTGTATTGCCTTTTAAAATAAAATCTTGGATTGTTAAAATGTTTAATTTAATAACTCTTACAGACAAAGAAGCTTAACATTATGATGGAGCAAGCGATAAAGTTTCTTTACAGTACTTCCATAATGGATAATAAATTCCTAAACATAAATATGGAAAGAAAAAAAACTTCATGTGTTGTTATTGGATTTTTTTAAAATTTTTTTTCTGTTTGATTGTGTTAAGATAGTATTATAAACCTTGAAAAATTCTTCAATCCAGAACATGTAAACTCAAATCATGAAATTATATATAAAAGACATAATAAAAGATTTATAGCAACCTGAAATTTATGATAAGAAACAACATAGCTATGATATATATATTCTTAGGAAGGATGACCATGATGCTTTATAATTGATATCTCTTAAAGAGAAATATGTTTGGAATTTACAGAAACTAATGTGTATTTGTATACTGCATTTGTAAATTGTTTGAGTTAGCCACTATGTTTCATGCAATATTTTGCAAAGTTATGGCATGTTTAAAAATAAAAAACTTAAGGGGTTCTGAAATTTTCATTGCCTTTTTTTTAGACCAAATTTCATCAAATATCATTTAAATCACTGAAAATTCAAGAAACAATATAAAATCTTGATAAAACTCATGACTTAAATATTGACTTATAAAATTATCTCAAAAATCCATTTTACAAACTCTTCAGTACAATAGTTTAGAATATTATGAAGTACTTATGAAAAAGTAAAGGTGCAAGTGTAGATGCAAGTTTCTATCAGAATTTGGTGAATTGTGCCATATGAAACTTGTATTAGAAAAAAATGATGGAAAATAAATTTTTACACTACATTAAATAATTTTAAAAAAATCTCTATTTAAATAACATGAAAAATTAACTGCTTTATTTTATGGGACTGGATAAATACATAACATACTATTCAGTAAAGTGTAAAATACACACATACACACAAAAAAACAGTACCTGAGGAGAAGAAACAGCATTCTTATTCTCAACAGATTCATCTTTATATCCATTACCAGTATACTCGGCCATAATCCAAGGGCCTAAAAGTAATTAAATATTGAAATATGTTATTAAGAAATGCATACTTCAATTTTTAAATACATCAATAAAAGATCTGTAACAAGTTAATCCATATTACCCTTGTTAATGACATTAACTGGCTCTGGTATAAATACCTAGTAATAACTATATATATTACTATTAGATTAATGCATAGTTAATATTAAAAATGAAATAAATCATAGTAAAAAATTGCTTCAGAGGAGCTAAAGAATAATAACAATAGAATCAAACTGCTATTATAGTATCTTATACTAATTTAGAATCAAAATTTCTAAGTTGTAATATATTATTAGGTTATAATAACAAATAAAAATTTCAAAGGAAGAGAAAACAACTTACATCTTTCATACAGATCAATAAATACTTAAAATGACTTTGCTACTGTAATACTTGTCATTTTCAGGAAACTTCTTTAAGGAAAAATTTTTAATAAAAAATTTGACATACATCATATATATTTTTATTTTTATATAATTAACTAAATAATGTAAATTGATATATAATCCAGAGTACTGAAGTAATAAGCTATAATATATTTAGCCTGGCTAGAGAACCTTGAGGGCTAGAAGTATTTCAGATGATTTAAAACAAAAATATTCTAAGTATAAAAGAAATAAATATAATCTAATTTGATGATTTTGCATATTGAAACAATTTTATAGACACCATCAATCACAGTCAAATATTTATATTTTTAAAAAATATACCATTATTAATCAAAAAAATTATATTAGCTAGGACTAAGGCATATCTGCTATTTAGCAAACATAACGCTTATGCACACCACCAAAAACAAGCTTTAAAGATTAAACATACTGAGCATTGATCTATATACTTGTGCAAGAAATTACACCATATATGGTCTGATTTTATTAAATTGTTTTAAATCTGTTAAACTTTAGTTTATCACCAATTATAAAATTTTTAACACGCTTATATTTATCTTACAACATCCCTTTGAGTAAAAATGCAATATTTTGACTTTAATCAAACAGGATTTTTTTTTCACAATAGCTGAATTTAACAATTAGCTTATCACTGATTTCAGAAAAACTTTCAACTTAAATTTGGGCAGATCTATTATTGTTTACGTTTCACGGTTCATTTATTTCTTTTACTTTGATGTGTTATATGAAAACACATGACACTGTAAACTCATTTTAATCGATTGTCAAAAAATTATAAAAAATTAAAACAAGTTTGCAGTATTTCACACGTCACCTTAAATATATTTAGTGCTTAAATCTTCTTAAGGAAATCAAAGAATTAGAAGGTATGCGACGGATATGAATATTATATTAGAGCTCTCAATCGATACAAACCACGTTACCACGGTGAAAGTCTGATACACATGAAATTTATAAATTAAACACATTACAATATTTTAGCTCACCACTCACCATAGATTTAAATAATATAATACTGCAGCCCATACAACTGAATTTAAACTAAAATAAATAGACATTCAAACACGGAACACTGGATCTTGTTGCACCTCTAGTGGTAGCTCTCATAGCACACGCCTATTTGGAGCTATAGGGGAAAAAATCTATTTTACCAAAATTAAAAACAAACATCTGCCTGGTGAATTTTTATTATTGTTCGAGTGCGGCAAATTTGACATTAACAGTGGTATGTGGTGCCATCTAGTGACCATAAAGAATTACTCTCATAATTCTGTCGTTACCCCCTGTCCACATATGTAAGCTAAAATGAGGACTTTATTCGTTTTAAGATATTTATTAAGCTATTAAATTGACAAATAAAAGATTTTAAAACGCATACTTTGTTTTAAATCTAGACTAGCTTTATATGTTCTTTAGTGTATGGGAATGGACTTATTTTCAGAAAATAAAAATTCCCATTTAATCTCCTAATAATAGCACCCATTTAAATTATTTAATTTTAAGTTGCTATAGTTAACTTATCTTCCCTTCCATTTCTTTTGTATTAGTCAATAAAACTTAAAACCCTTTCTTAAATTAATTCTATAAAAATATTAATAGAGATGGAGATATAAGCTGCTGCCATCTATTGAATACTTTCAGAACAGTAAATGGATTTTAGATATTTGCCTACGTTCGGAGCACATTTTTTCCAAAAATATACAGTACTGTTTAAACACAAATGTTTTTAATTCAAGAATGATATAAAACAATGAAGACAAATACAATTTCGGTAAAAATTTTGTAGCATTTTAAATCAGATTGAATGTTTTATAAATTTTTAGTACAATTGAGTGCTTGCGCCAGAGACCCTAAATTCCATTCAACTCGATATAGTTTAATTTCCTTTATACTACATACTACTGTGGCACTTACCAGTGTTCTGAAGTAAAATTTTTACGATATTTCCAAAAATCACAGAAATATACCAAAAAAAAGTGAGAAAACACGTATTTTATTATTATTATTATTATTATTATTATTTTAAATCAGTGTTTTTATAAGAGCAGGGGACTGTAGAATGATTAATTAACACATATAGCTTAGCTTTTAGTTCAAAACATAGTTAATAATATGTAAAACACTATTTCAAAATTTCATTTGAATATATTGAAAATTTTTTAAATGATTAGCTTTCTCATCGTTTACCACAGTAATTGAAAAATGAGTTTTCTAGGAAATGCATTTAAAGATGCTACTTCCTGTCTTTTAATATCGCTTCCGGTTTATTAATTTGGCCATAAATTCTCGTCCAATGATCGTGCGAATAAAAATAGAGCAGTTTCAGAATCCTAAAAGACCGGCCTTTGAAATTAAGCAATAAATTTTTTTTTCGAAATTTTGCACCAAAACAGCCATTTCAACGTAGGCCTATTAAGGATACGTTAAAGATCTCTAAGAATTGCAACCACTGCCATCGAACCAGATGGATTTGTTCCACACACACAAAACAAAAACAAAAAGTCAAATATTCTCACACTAATTTTATGTTTATGTCGCCTCCTTTCTTTTTCTTTTTTTTTAAAGCTATAATTAAAAAAAGTTAAATTAAAGGAAATTTTGTAATTTATATACATTAAGTAGAATCATATATTTATATGTGGCCGACGACAATTCCTCTACTCTCAATGCGACTCAGGCAAGACAAAAGGTTGGACACCCATAGTTTAAATATTTAGATAACCGAAAATCACAGAAATTACCCAGAAAAGATTTCAAGTTTTAATTGGTTTCAGTAGGGCCAGATATCATTACATATTCTCGACATATAAGTTTTATATACAGACCATGGTATATATAGGAAGGTGAATAAGAAGAATATTACTTAGAATGAAAGAATAATTTGAATGGAGGACAAATGAATATAAATATAAAAAGTTTTTATAAATTACCTAAAAATAAATGTTTATTTTAAATATATATTTTATGAAACATAATAGCATATACTTTAATAAAAATAAAATCAGAAAATTTAGAACAAATATAAAGATTTAAAAGTTTCATTCCCGGTGGAGCTTTCAAGGTCCCGTGCGAATGATCCAGGAAGTAGAAGGTTCCGGGTTCCAAGGATATTTTAGATGATGAAAAAAAAGGGTGTTAAAAATGGCAATGCGTGGCAACGGTATTGGGCGCCTGAACAAATAATGTGATTTCGATCGAAGGTCACAGATCGACCAGTGTTTTGGCCTCTGTCACGTATCCTGTTACTAATTATCTGATCTGCACTCCAGTAGTGTACTCCAATATTACTCCAGTATTCCTTAAATATATTTTACTCCACGCTTGAGGTAGCCTAGTTGTAGACGGTCGGCTTTCGGAGCCGAGGGTGCTCAGATCGAATCCCGACAGGCGCCATTAAATATCTCCGTGTCTAGGCCGGATATCAGCACATTAAATCTGTAGATCGAAGAGTCCCTCTATGAAGTCAGAAAGGGTGGGAGAGGGTACGATCCCCTCCCCCCAAGATGTCACCCCTGGGATTGCTCGGTCGAAATTGAGGTGGCACCTGGCTCAATCGGGCTCCGACCCTTGTGGTGCCATTATAAACCGGAGACGCACCCTTCATCCCGCTAGCCGATATGGACCTAGTTTCGATTACCTCTGGCCAGGGGGCATAAGAAGCAACAACAATAACAATATGTTACTCCTACTGACATAAAGCTTATTTAAAGTGTAGGAGATGGCTAGGTGTATTTACGTGGGTGTCAAGAAGTTCTGGAAACTTTCTTACAGGGCTAATGGCTCGGAGACTCGAGTTTCAAGCCTGTATCGGTAGCTGAAAACTAGACAATTATGGTCAACATATTAATCAGATCAAGGACTGGCTGCAATGAAGCTCCTAGTAAGGTTGTTGGACATGAATTGAATTTCAACTGTGTTTTAATCTTGCATATTCATGTAAACATATTTATAGTCCTGTTGGCGATAAACGTTAGCATGGATTTCGTGTTGGTTTGACGCACGTTTATTTACAAAATGCAAAAGTCGATAGGAGAACTTTGTAACGTCAGCCAGATTTTGTTAGCATCGTTTTGTGAAGGTTGAAGAAAAGGAATTGTAATTAGCATAACTGCATTCAAGTGTAAACTAATGTAAAGAAATCTCAATGGATTCATTTCCAGATAGTATGATGATTATTATTTTTTTAAAGGTAAAAACTGTACAGGATCATTTGGGGAGGATTTAACCCTAAAGTCCTCCCCTCTCTCGACTTTTCCACTGTTCCTTTACTTTCGTTTGTTATCTTTTATGCGGAATGCGTCCTGGTGCTTGACTGACACTTTCCTAGTGATGCTAAAACAAAGTTGCGATAGGCATTTTTACAGTTTTTTCGGACCATAATACGCACCTCTTTACATAAAAAATCGACTTAAAATTGCGGGGCTTTATGGTACGAAGGTAACATGAAAATAAAATAAATATTTTATTATATATAAATATTATATATATTTATTATAAATATATATATATATATATATTATTTATTATATTTATTACATATATTTTTCACCCTTATTAAGTAAGAAATTGAAAATATCTTTATATACCTAAGAAAATATAAAATATTCTTTACTAAAAATCTTTTATAAATTTGAGGAGCGCCTTACACTCCATATGGTCTGAAAAATACGGTATACAAGAGGTTGCAAAGTTAAGAGTGGGTTAGTTTAACTGAAACTTTAGTCAGAGAAACGTTCGAAATTGCTTTAGTACAATCGTTCTCAACCTGGGAATATCACTCACGCCCCTCTAGGGATATTCAAGGGAGGGGGGGGGGGGGGGTTAGCAAAAAATATGTGTAGAACGAATTTTCACAAGACTTGTGAAAACATAAGCTAATTTAGCTATTAGGTTTATAATAATTATCGTATTTTTGTTACTTTTTGATTTATTATCTTATGATTACAATGAAATATAATTGCAACAGTATAAGCCTTAACTTAAATTCTATTTTTTCCCATGTGATCACTTTTTGCATTAAAGTTTTTGCTTTGTAACGTTGTATGTGTTTATTTTTTCTACACTTTACGACCTTTAAAAATTGATGTAGGTATGTTTCAGGACCGAGGGAAGCATAGGGTTTGAAAGTCATTCAAAAGGCTGGGGGGGCGGGAGGGGGCGTAGACATAAAAGGTTGAGAAACACTTCTTTGGAAGGTAGCAATGACAGGCTACAATTCTATTGCGTTTGAGTAGGCATCAATTGGTAGCAATAAACATTCGAGAAATTTTAGAGGCACCATAAAGACGAGTGAAAAGGCTAGAGTACTACAAGTGAAACAAAACAGCAAAAAAACGGCAAAATGTTTTTAAAAAAAACGGAATAAAATATTTTCTGATGGTAAAACATAAAACCACTGCTGTGCCAAACACCTGCGTTTCTCTGGGATAATAGTAACTTTCATTTTTGCGCCGCGAGTTTTTCTTTCAACCTCTTACAAAGTTAATTTTCTCGACTGTATTTCTTACTTATTATTTCTCCACGTGAGACGGCTCAGTGCACTTTCTACAGCGGTTCCTCTTACTACTGCAAATAACTTGTCACTCAAGTTAAACATCAGTTCATCCTGATCAGAAATGACAGCGGAGTGTCGTTTGACTAAGGCTTTTCTAGTAACCTCGCCAAGTAAGTTTTGAACAAACGTGTTTGTTCGGTTTTGCATAGACCGTGAACTGATGTCATTACATTAATGTAAATGCGCACGCGTCGATTCAAAGGCATGGATGTGCGTGTAAGAAGTTTCGGTTTACCATGATGGTCGGTCTTGGGAAAAGATCCCATTAGATTCATAATATTTAAAGACTGTAAATACCATATGCCTCTGTGCATAATTAATTGATTAAGGCTGCTGCGTATGAACCCTAGATTCGCTTACCTCAGTGTGAACCTATGGAGAAAATGTGTCCAAGGATTGCCAACTTGGATTTAAAGATAATATATATATATATATATATACACTAGAAGGTAACCCGTCATTTTGACGTCATAATACTAATAATGACGTCATAATGGAAAAAGTATATGAAACTTAAAAAATATCCCGAATTATCTAACAATATTGCATTTAATCCCCACCTTGTAAAAGCAAACCCTTTCATTATTTTTTATTTATTTAGTTTTTCATGCGATTGGAGTAGTAGACTGCCATCCAGTTTTTTACAGATCACTACGCGATATGAATACTTGAGCTACTTGATCCATTCACATTCAAGTTTGTTTACTTTCAGAATTCATCGCAAAAATTAAACAGATTTTTAAAAACTGTTAAATATACAGCTAAAAGCATCCAATTTTTTTTAGTTCTGAATGTTTAATAGAAAAATAGGCTGAACAAACGTGATTTGATGGAGAAGATATTAGATTTTAGGTAAGAAAAAATTCTGATCCACAT
Source organism: Dolomedes plantarius (assembly GCA_907164885.2). Lineage (NCBI taxonomy): Eukaryota > Metazoa > Arthropoda > Arachnida > Araneae > Dolomedidae > Dolomedes > Dolomedes plantarius. The sequence continues at coordinate 24,443,983 of OU015492.1, read as the reverse complement.
CTGAAATTGAAATTAAGCCTAACCGGCTGCTTGTTTACTAAGGGCTTCAATTGAAAGATGAGTACAGCCCGGAAGTGTTATACAGAGACAACGGCTATTATATATGTAATATATATATATATATATATATATATATATATATATATATATAGTACTCCGTGATAGAGAAAGAAATTTGACACCTTGGGGCATTTTTCGTTTTTTTTTTAATGCAACTAATATTTAAAATTTAAATTACTTCATTTATTTATATAAAGGTAAAATCGAGAAAAATCAATGAGAAGCGTGAACCTAGACCTCATATAGTATTTGTTCAATATTTGGTGAAATATATTTTAGTATGCCACTCTCGCATCATCGTTGTTTGGTTTTTATAGCTTACACAGTTTGAAACCTAGTCTCGCACATAAGGGTAAAAGCTAACTGAAGCAATATAGTCTTTAAGACTGTTCGACTCCTTATTTAACAATATCATATATTTTTTAACTTATAAAAAATATAAATAGAATTATTAAAGATATGAAGTTATTGAAATTTTAAAGCATGTTTTTGAATTAAATAATTCAGTATATAAATTTGCTTCAGACTATCCTTGACCCCTTCCATTTTTTCCACGACCCCTCTGTGGGGTGGTGACTCAAAGTTTGCGCCCCACTGATCCCCAAGACAAATTATTAGGAACCTCATTTGCAATAGAATTGCTATGGCTACTGAGTGGACTGCTGGGACTGAATGGACGAGTCGTAAAACCTCTCATAGACAAAAAGTATACCTATTTGTGTTTGCGCCACAACACATTTAAAGTCAAATTTAAACTTTAAAAATTTTATTGATAAGAAAATCGAACAGCAGTAGGTACACGGGGTTTCACGAAATTAAGATATTTTTCTTAGAAAAAGTCATTAGAAAAAGTATAAAACTTTAATAGAAAAAGTATAAGACTTTAATAGAAAAAGTATACTTTAATAGTAAAAGTATAAGATTTTAATTTTATAATTTCAACTTTAAAATAAAATGTTTCACCCCCTTTCTTATGTGTTTACGCCACAACAAATTTAAAGTCAAATTTAAACTTTAAAATTTTTATTGGTAAGAAAATCGAACAGCAGCAGGTACACGTGGTTTTACGAAATAAAGATATTTTTCTTAGAAAAAGTAATTAGAAAAAGTATAAGACATTAATAGAAAAAGTATACATTAATAGAAAAAGTATAAGATTTAAATTTTATAATTTCAATTTTAAAATAAAATGTTTCACCCCTTTCTTATTTGGGATAGGCCTGCTCCGGTAAATCCCCCCTATATCCCTCCACACACACCCCCACACATACACACAAATGAGGAGGAGTGATTAGCGCCCTTTACACGTACGTTCTTTCGCCAGTGCTTGGAGCGTACGGGATTGCGCGCACACTCCAAGCACTCGCTAAAGAGCGTACGTGTAAAGGGCGCTAATAGCGGCCTTTACACGTACGCTCTTGGAATGCTTGGAACGTACCATATTGCACGCAGGAAAACTTGCAGTACGCTCAAAGCTTTCGTTTTCCCTTCCTCTCCGACACCTTCACACGTGCACTCAATAGCGCGGGATCGCGGTTTCATGCGGGAAAGAGTGTACGTGTAAAGGGCTCTATTGTCTTAAAAAGAAAGGATTAGATAAGATTTATCGAATTTTGACAAAGCTTTCCAGGAATCAGAGCGGTTCCTTCAAAATTTCGCCTATAAATACAGGTTTACATGTTATTTTTTTCCTCCTTAGCCTCACTGCTTTTTAGTTTCCTCTCACAATAGTAGACAAAGAATTTCTATTCTAGAAACATTTAGTCTGGGGATCTTCGCGCTTTTAAGCATATATATATATATATATATGCATATATAAACGCCAAAAGAATAAAGAAGATAATTTTCTTTGTTTTACAGACAATCATGAATCACGCTAACCCGAAGGGCAATTATCTCTTTGAAAGTATCTTTTTGAGGACAGGTTCAATAGGATTACTTCAATTTGAGAATCATTAAATGAGGATGATACGGTCAGATACCCCAAGTTATTACCTTCTAATAAGGTCAGTTCATTTAGAATTCATATCACATGAAGTTTCTCTAATTGTTATTACTAGACTCTTCAAAACTAGTCTCGATTTGTTACTCTTTCTATGGGGCGTTTCAGAGAAGTATTTAAAGAAGCAATTCTCCGATTTTATTCAAAGTTGATATGAGTAACACCACGCAACAAATTTAAAATATAGTCTTGATCTTAGAACCGAAGGCACTGAGGATAGACCAAAAGAGGTTCCAAATGAATAAAAAAAATTTCAAAATGAACGGGGAGAGAGGGTCGCTTCAAAACTGTGATTTACCCTTTTTTAAAAGCTGAATCGAATGGCTGTTCAGTCGTATTTTGTATTTTTTTTAAAATACAGTTGAACTCTAAGACTGATCATTTCTTTTATGTGTCCATCTACTAGCACTGTATATAACACTGTTGTGTATTTTTCCCTCTGAAGTCATTTGTTTAAAGCGCTTCCGTATCATTCATCATGATACAGAGCGATGATACGAAGCCTCGTCTTTAAGGGGGCGCTGGACTGAGCCTCTGATGTTTCGCATCCAATGTTATGTCAATGGGGAAGTTCTTTACAAATTGCAAATTCGCATTTAAATATTTTGAGAAAATTTTTTCTGCATAAGATACCTGACAACTTAACAATTGGTACTTGTTTATCAATTTTTGGTTTTCTGTTAAAATTTAATTTTAAATGACTTAAATTTCTGAACTGAAAAAATAAGCGGTACTTTTGCTTTAAACTCTTTATAAGTACTCCAGATCAAATAATAATACAATATGAAATAATATGCTTCATTCCTGAATCTTTTGGCTTTTCAGAGATACTTTTTACTTAATCTTACGTAAATTATTGTAAAAGTAATTTGTCGGCAAAAATGGGGAAATTTTGTAAAAATCGGAACATTTCTCAAAAAACCATGCCTCCCGCCGGCAGTGAGGTTCAGGGTGGGGAAAGCAGCTTGCTAACCTATCCGTATCTATTTTCCCCGTGTGATCCATGTTGTCACCCCACGGGAAGCTTCTACACTGCTGTATCTGTATCTCTTATCGTTTCTTTGATGTTTCGGCGAAAGACTGACACCAAACGGTCCACAGCTGTATGGTATGAGCTTGTAACATCAAAGTTTGATACACTGCAATCATATACGTAGATCAGGGGTGGCCAACTTTTGTGTACATAAGATCTACTTTTTATCTTAAAAATGTTGTAGCGAACTGAGGTTCGTAGTGTCAACCAGAAGATGATTTAAACACACCAGGTATACATCACTCATTTCATAAACAAAACAAATGCAATTTATTAATCAAATTGATGATGATGAGATATGTACACTGCACAGATGTAAGATGAACTTCGTAACTTAGGTAATCACACTCGATTTAATCGGCGTGGGGCGGAGTAAGAACACAGAAGTCCGCTAGGCTAGCAGAACTGGCTCTGCTTCAATGATGAAGAAACGGCACTTCTCCTGACGGGAAAGGGCTCCCCAATAATATCAACGGCGGTGATCACTGCACGCACCCGGTAGCGATGAAAATATTAAATTAAGGAGAAAGGACTCCTCACTGGAAAATAAGGTAGCAAAGGCTCCTTCCACGAAGACTGGTCTCCGACAAATTAGTGGAGTATGTTTACTCCTGCAGGAACTAAATCGTCGCTGCAAACAGTCACAAGAGACTCTGAACCTGTAAGGGCTTCAAACCCGGCTGCTCTTAAAACTGGATCCGCTACGTGTCAGGAACTAAAAGACGCAAGCCACGACTGAGGGGTCCATTCTCTTTTTATAGAAGAACCTCCACCGGATATTGCATCACTCTCCAGAAAGTCGAACGATCTAGAACAAGTGAGCAACGGAAATGGGTTTCCTGGGGCGATAATGAAATATTTTCCCCGGGTCTAAAGCGGCCGCCTTTTTAGTTTGTCCTCCAAGCCACTTCAAAGAGTCTCAAAGGGCCGCTTCGGTAAAATGCGAAAGGCACGAGTCCTTTTGTTTAGGCACGCGACGCCTCCAGGATGCTGCTTAACAATTGTTAGTTCATGAATGAAAGCACCTGGGGTCTCCTGTCATTTATAACTAACATCAGCGGTGTCACCCGGTGGCGATGACTAAATCAAGAAAAATGACCTATGTCCCCTAAGGTTCTGTGGAACAAGTCTATCGGATGAACAAAAGGAAAATTGCCGTCAGCATATTGCCACCTAAGTCGTCGGAAATCTTTTGATGGGTCTCAGGCCGAGATAGAAGAATTTCTTTTGTTAACGGAGAGGTTGAAATGTAATACTCTACATAACCCCCCTGCCGTTAAAGTTTTCAATGTGGTTGCATATTGAAAACCAACGTTTCGTGTGGGTGGTTCCCAATTCTGCTATCTAATGTACCAGTTCCAACAGTTTTTTTTTCCTACTACACAAAAAAAAATACACAATTCTAACAAGTACGTACACATGCACTAACTGGATTACTAAAAACAAACACAAATAAATTCATGGTACTAACAATTAATTCTCTAGGTTACTACATTTACAAATCTAGGTAATTCGCGGACGTTTAAGGAATGTATCTGCTTAAAGCGTCAGCGTTTGTATTCTGTCTTCCCGGCTTGTGTTCTACCCGAAAACAAAATTGCTGCAACATAAGTTGCCACCGAAAAAGACGCCATTTGAACTGGCATTCTTCTTGAGCCATACCAATGGATTATGGTCGGTCACGATTTTGAATTCGCTTCCGTCCAGATAGTAGTGAAGTTTTTTTAACGCGAATATGATCGCCAAGCACTCTTTTTCTGTTGTGCTGTATTTCCTTTCGGGCTCAGAGAACTTCCTACTCAGGTACAGGATAGGATGTTCCTTATCGCCTATTTGTTGGGCCAACACTACCCCGGCTCCCAGATCGGATGCGTCCGTTTGGACAATAAATGGAACAGAAAAATCAGGAGCTCGTAGCACAGGTGTTTTTATAAGAGCGTCTTTGAAAGTGGTGAACGCTGCCTCGCAAGCTTCGTCCCACACAACCGCCGCGCGTTTCTCCCGTCCTTTTAACGCATCGGTTAAGGGGGCCGCTATCATAGAATAATTTGGAATATAGTGCGCGTAATATCCAGTGAGACCCAGAAATGCCCGGATACTCGTCTTTGTCTCTGGCCGGCGAAATTCCCTAATGCATTTTACCTTTAATTCGGCGGGATTTCGATAACCTCCGCCGACCATGTGCCCCAAGTATTTTACATGGTTTTGGGCGAACCGACATTTCGATGATTTGATTGTGAGCTGCGCTTGCGCTACACGACTTAACACGATATCTAAATGCTTCAGATGCTCGTCCCAGGTCTTAGAAAATATCGCGATGTCGTCGATATATGGAACGGCATACTCCTCACACCCATTTAGGACGTCTGCCATGAGCTTACTGAAAAAGAAAGGTGCGTTTTTAAGCCCGAAAGGCATCCGCAAAGGCCTGAATGTCCCGAATGAGGTGACAAAAGCCGCAATGCGTTGGGCCCTTTCTGTCAAGGGGATTTGCCAATACCCCTTTGCAAGATCGAGTATTGTTATGAAATCAGATCCTGCAACCTGTTCAGCCCTTTCCTCTATGTTGGGGAGGGGGTAATATTCGGTGCGAATTATTTCGTTCAACCTACGATAATCAATACAGGGTCTCGGCTCACGACCATCGGTTTCTACCAAAATGATAGGCGAGGTATAATCAGACTCACCTACTTCTATCACTCCTAATTTTAACATTTTGTCAATCTCCAACTTCAAGATTTCGTTCTGTCGGTGTGACGTTTTGTATGGTCTAGACCTAACGACCTTATCCGAGATCAGCTCTATGTCATGCGTAACTTTCTCGGTTTTTCCTGGGTTATTAGAAAAAATATTTGCATGGCTACACAATAATTTCTTTAATTCCCTTTTTTGAGTGAGATTTAGACGAGCGTCAAGTTCGCTCTCGCGCACAATCTCCTCGTAATCGAAATCGGTAGCACCGGTTTCAAAAACGTGGATTGCGAAATCATCCTCAGTACCAATTTCGACTTTACCTTCATAAACCCAATTTATAGTTTCGGGACGCCTGATATAGGGCTTCAGCATATCAATATGGTAAATGCTGGATTTCTGTCTAGGTCCGGGAGTTTGCACTCGATAATTCGTCTCGGATATGCGAGCTTCAATTTTCCCTGGGCCTATCCACTTCGGCGCCATTTTGCTAGGCCGAGATAAAGAGAAAATCAGAACTAAATCTCCAACCTCGAAATGCCTTTTAACTGCGTTCTTATCATACGCTTCCTTACGCTTAGATTGTTCTTCACCCATTTTCTGAGCAGCTAACTGTCGCGCTCTTTTTAACCCTTTCAACGGCAGTGACGAAATATTACGTCGAGCCCTGACTGTCTCATCCGGGCAGTGACGAAATATTACGTCCGACCTTAGCCGTCTCATTCGGGCAGTGACGTACCCCTGAACAGGCGCAGGTTATTTTTCCAGCACTGCACGGAGTTTTTCCCCCGTTTTCGGAACGATAAAAGGTGCTTGATTTACAACCTCGAATTGTCCGAAATTGGGGAATGAAGACCCCTACATGTACATCTCCGATTCTGACGCATTCACGGGATGGGGGTCTGAATAGAGCGACGTTGGTAAGTTGGAGGGGCGGGGGGGGGTTGCAGATCGACTTTCCCGAAAAGTCAGATGTTCGGTAATTGCATCAGTTTCCAAGAAGGAAGGTCAAGAATGGAGGGTGTGGAATATCTAGCTGGCTGTTGTAAGGCCACAGGAACAGGGCGCTTATGAATTTCCCTAGGATCATAATCTGGGAGATTCGCGAATATTTATGTTTTTAAACATTAACAAGTTAAAAATTTCAAAGGCAATAATTTAAATTATGATTAAATTATTATTACGATTAATGATAAAGTTTTCATTGCACTATTAGTATTTACATATGATAAATTATATATTAAATACATGAAACCATGATTTTTTTTATCCTATGTCAACAAAACTCTTACTAATCACAGTGATAGATAAAATATGATATTGCAATGATAGAAGTTCCCTCTTACTTTATCTTTTACTTTACAATCTAGATAAAGCCATTATAGCTAATAAAATTACATTTGAATGAAACATAATGTAAAACTATATACATAAGTAATTTTGATTTAAATCAATGATTTTTTTTAAAAAATCAAGTGATTTAAATCCTAATTTAAATCAGGATTTAATTCATGTACTGTATATTTAAATTATGTATATTTAAATTTAATTAATCGTCTTTTAATAATTTTTATAACTAAAATAACGATTTTAATAACTAAAATAATGTCTAAACATATTTTATTTTATTTTATCAATTTGGCTACATTTCAAACTTTTCAATTATTATTTTATTACTTTCCATACAAGTTTGAAAAGTTATTTGATGTTGTACAGTGCTTCATACTGGGAAATGGCTGAATGGTAGGGCTCTGTCTTTCGGTCCCGAATCCTACTTCTGGCATGGATGATTCCCGCCTTTCGTAATCGGCTTTAAAATTAGGTTCCAGTCTATCTAATTAACCCTCGTGTAACAAAATATTGTTTAGTTCTTCATCTCGGTCTTCTAACATCTTGTTTTAATCTGTAAATTAATGGGTTGGAGGGATTGGTGAGAAATTCTTAGGTGTTTCTTTTCTTTTTTTTTAACTCACGTTGAACTACCTACCCAAATTATCAGGTGTAAGGCGTTTAGAGCGTCACATTCGAGGTTATCTCCACAATTTTGATCATCCTCATGAGATAGGAATTTTCTCCTGATTTCGTACCCCTCTCTTGCGTAGCCGACTTCCCAGCGAGAGGATTTTCGGACCCCGTAGCTGTTTCCTTAAAATTTCATTGATTTTTGATAGTGGTCGGAAGCAAATTAATGAAAGCATAATTTTCCGGGTGAACCTTACGGTGCTGGAGTTCGCAGGTTCGAGTCCCTTTTCTATATGAATGTTTGTATTCATCTGTATCGACATTAAGCAGTAAGTCCCGGTCAAATTAGTCTTCGAGTACCAAAAATTGACTTAAGCTCTCTAAACAACCAAATTATCGGAATTTCTTTATTACAGCATTTAACTAGGACATTGATATGACCGATACAATCTTAAAATTGCAGTTAAAAAAAAGATGTATTTTCATAGACACAAAAAGAATATGATTAAAACAAAACTGATTTGTAAAATTGTGTATTTAACTATAAACTTGTGTATGTACGTATGTGCAATAGCGTCTAAATAGTGCATTCAATTGAACTCAAATCCAATATGTGTGTTGCGAGAAAATACTAAATTTTTAATTCTGATATTTCAAAAAATTTGGTTTTCTGCATGAAAACCATGAAAATTGGCAAGTCATAAGTTAAGCATGAATATTCATTCATCAACAAAATTTTTCGGCTGCAATATAAATATTATAAAAATTAATTTTGGATGTTGTTCCAAAATTGTTATTAATTCTCTATTGCACTGCAAATCAATCAAAAATAAGAAAATGAAAAAGGGTGAGCTGATTGCTTATCAACGGGGGAAAACTTTGATAATGAAGTGGCATGATAAAAGATCTGTCGCCATTTTAAGCACGATCCATTCCACAGAAATGCAAAATATAACAAAACATGGGAAAACTTATAAAAAACCCGTACCAGTTCTGGATTGCAACCATACAATGGGTGGTGTGTACAGAATGGATGAATCTATTTAAAATTATGGCAAAATAAGAAAAACGATAACAGAAAATTATGGGATATAAGAAAAACGATGATAACAGAAAAAATATTATAAAAAAATTGTCAGGCACCTTTTAGATATTTCCGTTTGGAATTCATTCCTTCTTTACAAAACAAAAATGGAGGGAATCTTAATAATCTGAACTTCCGTTTGAAATTAATAGAGAGAATAATGGAAGAAAACATTTCTTCTGAATAAGAAAATATCTCTATCCATTCATGCAAAATTTGTGATGAAGCTTTGTGCCCCGCTTCCTGTTTTGAAAAATACCATACAAAAGAATAGAATGTTTAACATATATTTCTATATTTAAAATAACTATGCGTCTTTGTTTACATCACATTTTCACATAATAAGAAATAAGCAATTGTGTATGATATAGCGATCTATTATCGATCTTCTGTTGTAAAAAATTGTAGCACTTGAAAATATGGTATTATGTATTAAGGTTATAACAAGATCATTGCATCTATAATTGTAACATCAGAAAGAACTAACAAATTTTTAGCGATATAATTATTTATTTGTAATATAAAAGAAAATATACTGTCGTGAAAACATATAGAATAAATGAGTCGAAACTAAAAGCAAGGGTGAAACCATGTTGCTGTTGACCCTTGCATGATAAAATAGTTGATTACCAGATTACACGGATTTGAGCCTATTCCCTCAGCCACAAGGATCAACCCCATGCCAGCTGAGAGATTCTGCACCCTTGCCCAATGATCTGGAACTGACGCTAAGAGTTTGAGCCTGTTTCCTTGACGACAACGATCAACCCCATGCCAGCCGTGAGACTCTGCACCCTTGCACAAAGATCAGGAACTGAGTGGTAACTTCCAGACTGTGTTTACTGATATTCTACGTGGACTGCCAATTATGACGCAACGGATTATTATCCTTATACCTGTGAGTGTTAATGAGTCCGAGGACTGAAACTCATGCGTATACATGTGGTGTCATCGATGTCAGCCAAGGTTTGTTTCAGAGTATTTTATATTAATGATAGGGAAGTGTCATTTGGAACTCTAATTTCGGCATTCCTAAAATTTTAAGATTTTGAGAGAAAGATTGAAAACAATTAAAACATTAATTACAAAGTTATGTTGAGAAATTTAATTACTGATGAATTTGAATATGATTGATGATTGGTGATTTTGAATATGATGTGTGTAACTATAAGTAAATGTTACTGGTGATTTTAATTGGTAGTAACAAAGTTATTGTGAGGAATTTAATTACTGACAAAACATTATTATTGAGGTGTATAACTATTAGTAAAAATTATTGATGAATGTAATTGGTAGTAACAAAGTTATGATGAGGAATTTTATTACTGATGGAACTGATTATCAATGATGTGTGTATCTATTAGCAAATATTTATTGTTGAAATTAATTATGATAATTATTGCGGTTAACATTTGTGAATATCTAGAAAAATTGCATTGAATGATTAACTTGAAAGAAATTTAGAATAAGATTAAATAATTTGAAGAAAGTTTAATGAATTTTGAAGTGTTATTGTATATAAAATATATAGTAGTGTAAATAAACCATATATATTCAAGCATAACCTTTGAGCAGTCATTTTGGTACTGTGTGTCACTTTTTATACTAACCTTGAGATCATGCCAAAAATGGAATATTATGTTATAACCTTAATTCTAAAATTTAATATTATCTAATTTTGGTTTGTTAAAATAATTCTTTTTTCCGAAATTTCATTACATATACGAAACAATAAGTAATTCTGTGTGTGAACTGCAATATTCTTTTATCGTTTTGTGTGAGTGTAATTCGTTTAACAATGAAATATAAAATTCATAGGATAAAACAATGTGATTGTAACATGACACATTTAAATAATTTGTGTATTATTATGTTTTAATTATACAAAATTTACACTTATAACATTTTTTAACCACTTGCAGTGTTTCAGAATGTGTAAATATTTTTACGGCTATTAAAATGTATCTTCTGTGTAACAAAATGGTAATTAAAGAAGTTTAAATTTTTGGTTCCTGAAATCAATGAAGAAATAAAATTTATATGGGAAAACGTGTGAAAAATATTATGCTAGTGAGATGAAATATTTAATGGAATTCTCTAGAATTTTTTATTAACTTAAAACTATAAGAGATGGTTTAAAATCTGAAATATTTAATATTTAATTTAAATTTTCGAATGCTTTGTTTTGAAAATATCTGAAGTTTGGAAGAAATTGAATATAATATTTTTGCCAAATTTTCATAGCATTTTAACGTTATCATCAACCGCTACGGAGGAGTGTTTCAGAGGAACGGAAATCTCTTATACACGACCCTCAAAAGCTGTTCCCCCTTTTCCTCTGGTCTAGCCTACGGCTAGAGCGGGTGGAATAAGCCACACACACACACACGTACGGTTTCCTAGAAAAATTCCGCTTTCTTGTTGGGGAACAAATTTGGGGGAGACACTAGCGGGGTGCTAAATTTTATTACTGTAGAGGGTTGCGGTGACAGGCAAAAGATACTTCCGAAAAGGGGGAAAGAAGTATTTTTGCAGTGAAAACAAACTTTTTTCCAGGGAATCGGGCCGCTTGAAGGGTAGAACTGTACAAGTTTCAGAAGCCAGGATAGGTGAATTAGAGTTTCGAATTGAGCCGGTGAAAGGGTTAATCTATTCACTAGGGTAAGGACGTGCTCTTTCACGGGTCTCTCTTCCTCACAACCTCCCATCCAACCTTCGTACAATAAAACTTCGGGTGTTCGTAGGTTTTTTCCATACAACAGTTCGGCCGGTGAGAATCCCGTACTATTATGCGTTATAGTCCGAATCGCGAGGAGCGAGGCTGGTAAATGACGTTCCCAACTCTCCCCGTTTTCCAAACACAGGACTTTTAATAGTCTCTTAAGTGTTCGATGGAATCTCTCTACAGGGTTGCTTTGTGGATGCCCCACTGAACTATGCGTCACTTTGATGCCGAATTTCTCAAAAAATTCGCACGTTAACTCGCTCGTAAACGACGTGCCATTGTCGCATTGCACCTCTTTCGGGAACCCGGTTCTACTGAATACCTGCAATAAGGCATCCGTGACAGATAATGACCTTAGGTTTTTCACGGGAATTGCTTCCGGGAACTTTGAAGCTAAACATATAGCGGTGATTAGGTACTTATTTCCATTCTCAGATTCGGGCAGAGGTCCGCAAGCATCGATGTTTATTTTGACAAATGGCTCGCTAATTATAGGCGTTAATCGCATGGGGAATCTCTTAGTATCTTGAGCATTTCCTATGCGCTGACATGCGTCGCATGACCTCACGTATTCCTCCATTTCTTGGTAACATCGGGGCCAAAAAAACGATTTGGCTAGCCTCTGTTTCGATTTCGTCGCACCTAAATGAGCATTTGTTGACTCATGGCATACTGCCAACAGTTTTTCCCTGAATACCTGTGGGACAACTAAAAGACTTCGTGTATCCCCAAAGTGGTCCCTCTGTTTTTTACACAGCAACCCGTTTATCACCACATAACCCTTCTCGCCGGTTTGACCTGACCCTTCGACCCTTTTTAACAATGCGGCCACTTCTGCACATTCCCGCTGTGCGTCTGCGAATTTCTCTGGGGAAACATTTAATAGACTCAACGCTGGGTCTTCGCGGTCGAGGGGGGGTAAAACTAACAAATTCGCCTGTTCCCCCTTTTCCAGTTGTGTCAAAACGATTGACTCCCCGTCTGAGGGACTATTGTTCGAACGCTCCCGAAGAGAATCGTTTGACTCAAGCGTTTGTGTACAGCTCTCTTGACATTTTGACTGCGAGCGCGTTATTGCATTGATTTGCATGCTCTTAGAGTTTTGTTGACCCTGTCTCAGAAGAGCTGCCGTTTGATTTCCCAATATGTATCTTTGTTGATTTGACCTGTCGCTAATGACACAGGCCTTTGTTGTTATATCTCTATACTGGGAGTTCAGAATTACGCGCGCTAGGGGCACGTTAATGGCACGAGTGTCTAACGGCTGAGTGAGCCAGACTGTTTCGCCGAGATAGTCGTCGGGCGAAATAAATCTTTTACAAACCAGATCAATCGTACTACCCGTATCTCTAAGTATCTCACATACCTGGCCGTTCACAGTCCCTATACTCACATATGGTTTTAAGGGATCTGTGATTTCCAAATCGGCACCTATGGAGTTAACCTCTTCTTTTTTTGTTAATAACGGACACTGGGGCCTAATATGGCCGACCTCGTGGCAGAAATAGCACTTAATGTCTGTCACGCGCCTTTTGTCGAACTCTTTATGGTTCCATTCTTTACGGCGGTTGTCTTTTGGGCGAGGGGAGCTCACCTTATCTAAATTTCGTTCGGGTTCGTGTTGTTCGGGGGGTTTTTCAACTTTCTCTCCCGTTTTTACAGCCCCAAACATTTTACGTTGGTCGGGCGCGCGTCCCTCGAATTTCTTCGGCTGGTTGGGGGCTTACCTGTTTTTCTGATAAGCTCAAACTGATCCGCGTCTTTGACCAAGGTTTCAGGGGACGTGTAATTCTCGCAATCCCTTATATTTTGCTCCCGGATTTCACTTCCCATTTTCCGTTTTAATTGGTCGACCAGAAAGAGATCTTTTAACGACTCAAAAGTTGTAACACCGAGACCCTCTATCCAACCTTCGAAATACGTCTTTATTTCGAAAAGATAATCTTTCCATAGGGTTCCTGGCTTACGCTGGTGTCTAACAAACTTCTGACGAAAAGCTTCAGGACTGAGCCTGAATCGCTCGAGAAGCACGCTCTTAACATGGGAATATTTTTGTGTGTCCTCGACTTTTTCCCGTAACACAATGGTTGCTACTGATAATGGTAACAGGCTAATTAAACTGCCTGACCATTCAGCTTCCGGTATTTTTAAATGCTGTGCCTGCCGTTCAAAAAGGCAAAGGTATAGGCTTATATCAGTTTCTTCCGGGTCGAATTTTTGCATCATGTGCCTTAATGAGTGTCCCGCAGGTCTCGGAGGACTAACAGACGGGCTCTCTTGGGGGGCTTCCCTACTCAGTCTTAATTTGGCTAGCTCAAACTCTCGCTCTTGTTGAGCTAACCTATCCTCCCGTTCTTGTTGAGCTAATTCATCTTCCCGTTTTTGCCGGGCTAACCGTTCTTCCCGCTCTCGTTGCTCGTTTTCTATACGGGTCTCCATAATTTCAGCTAACAACCCTTCAGCCAATTTTACATTGTAATCTGCTGAACTTTCAATTTTTTTGATCATCTCAAGCTTCAGCATTTCCAAATCTACCTCACAACTCATTTCTATAGCGAGGTTAACTAAGTCCTCTTTCTTTGCACGAACAAGAGAACCCATGTTTGACAGAATACAAAGCTATTACAATATTACACAGAATAATACACACTATTATAAACCCTGAGGTAGTAATTACATTAAAACCTGAACACAAAATGCAACTACACAACGCAATCAATTAACGTACACATGCAATGCATTAACAAAAATGAACTAAATTACTTTTAAAATTCCGCTTGCGATGTTACTATTTTAAGATTCATAAAAGATAAATCACTTTGCTTTTAACATATCACAAAAATACACAGTGCAAAATAGTTAAACACAATGTAGTTACACTATTTCTTTTTGAGCACAGTTACATTCCTTAATTTCTGGGAACTAATTTAACACACTACTATTTCAACAACAATTCTACTTTACACAATAACACTAGTTCTTATTTTACCTCAAATTAAAAAAAATTTCAACACCTTTTAAGTTCAGATCAAGCTATTAATTACGGTTATTAAATTCAACAATTTAATTCTCCTAATTCTGAGCAAACAACCAAAATATTATTCACTAAACTACTGTTGGATACCAGCACAAAAGAGAAACAGAATGGTACTCACAATTTGATGTGAAGACTGGCATCTAGTTGGCACTGCAGCAAGTTTATCAGATGGCACAAGAACGTCAAACGTTCTACTCTAATTCACAGGATACACACACCCACGATAGCACTTTCACAAAGTCTCAGTTCTGAAACACGCGCGAATGTCACTAAGGAAATTAACACTGCAGCAGTTTAGCAGATTTCACAAGAACGTCAGCCGCTCTACACTACTTCACAGGATACACACCCGCAATAGCACTTTCGCACAGTCACAGTTCTGAACACACGCGACTGTCACTAAGGAAAACAAAATGTTCTTACTCTCGCTTTTTTTTCATCCCACCGCTGCCACCAAAGTTATAAATGAATATATACCTTCTGTAGCGAACTGAGGTTCGTAGTGTCAACCAGAAGATGATTTAAACACACCAGGTATACATCACTCATTTCATAAACAAAACAAATGCAATTTATTAATCAAATTGATGATGATGAGATATGTACACTGCACAGATGTAAGATGAACTTCGTAACTTAGGTAATCACACTCGATTTAATCGGCGTGGGGCGGAGTAAGAACACAGAAGTCCGCTAGGCTAGCAGAACTGGCTCTGCTTCAATGATGAAGAAACGGCACTTCTCCTGACGGGAAAGGGCTCCCCAATAATATCAACGGCGGTGATCACTGCACGCACCCGGTAGCGATGAAAATATTAAATTAAGGAGAAAGGACTCCTCACTGGAAAATAAGGTAGCAAAGGCTCCTTCCACGAAGACTGGTCTCCGACAAATTAGTGGAGTATGTTTACTCCTGCAGGAACTAAATCGTCGCTGCAAACAGTCACAAGAGACTCTGAACCTGTAAGGGCTTCAAACCCGGCTGCTCTTAAAACTGGATCCGCTACGTGTCAGGAACTAAAAGACGCAAGCCACGACTGAGGGGTCCATTCTCTTTTTATAGAAGAACCTCCACCGGATATTGCATCACTCTCCAGAAAGTCGAACGATCTAGAACAAGTGAGCAACGGAAATGGGTTTCCTGGGGCGATAATGAAATATTTTCCCCGGGTCTAAAGCGGCCGCCTTTTTAGTTTGTCCTCCAAGCCACTTCAAAGAGTCTCAAAGGGCCGCTTCGGTAAAATGCGAAAGGCACGAGTCCTTTTGTTTAGGCACGCGACGCCTCCAGGATGCTGCTTAACAATTGTTAGTTCATGAATGAAAGCACCTGGGGTCTCCTGTCATTTATAACTAACATCAGCGGTGTCACCCGGTGGCGATGACTAAATCAAGAAAAATGACCTATGTCCCCTAAGGTTCTGTGGAACAAGTCTATCGGATGAACAAAAGGAAAATTGCCGTCAGCATATTGCCACCTAAGTCGTCGGAAATCTTTTGATGGGTCTCAGGCCGAGATAGAAGAATTTCTTTTGTTAACGGAGAGGTTGAAATGCAATACTCTACAATGTGTTGCGATAGACTTGTTGTCATAGGCGTAGTCTAAGTGGGGTAGGGGAGATGTGAAATACATACTATATTTATACACTGTGTTTCATTACGAGGTGCACTCTCGCGAGCTATGGGTGTATAAGCAAAATATATGTTCAAACATATGTATCTATCTACGTGGAAAATAACTTTCATAACGGGCTAAAAAAGTCACGTCCAGGGGAATGAAAACAACATGAGTAATTATTGACAATATTAGTTCAAATTAGCTACAGATAAAGACAGATTTAGAATTTATTACGTTAACATTAATGGGAAGACTGAGTTTGCATTTCCCTAACCAAGGAATCATAATTAGGCGTACATCAAGGGCAATTTTCTTATGCTTGGAAAGCACGGGTGCCATGGTATACGTTCGGTCTCAGGCTGAATTACAGTCCCCGTCTAGTGCAGTGTAAACAGAACCCTTACTGCCGTCCTAACTAGGGTCCTAAATTAGTGCTCTATTTATCACGTAGTCTAATCGGTTTCTAAGTTAAGACATCGCGAGCGAGCGACCAAAATTGGCTTCGCGATCGACTTGTTGGCTACCCCTGATATAGATCATTATCCCCACTTGCCCGACGCATGACGCACATCTTGATACAGATTCACTTAGACGATTCAAATGTGGAAGCACACCCAGATGCCTCCGTGATATTCATCGAAAACAAATAAAAGAAACCAACGAAACGAATTCCACTCTCTGCAGAAGAAGAAATGTTTACCCTTTATAGCTTTATGCTCATAACGAATATTGCATTTCTGTTATTTGCTCTCTAAATAAAGAAACGAAGCACATAAGAACCAAATGAAATAAAATGTTATCGATAAACTTTTCCTGTGTGGATCAATATATATATAAGCAAAATATGGTCCCTTTTTCTTGAATTCTATCCCATCAAGAAGACAGATATTGACATTTGCGTTGAACATTTGCGTTGAACGTTATTTTGTGACAGTCACAAAATAAATAAAGTCTAGAAGGAATAAATACACCAAACTCTTTTTTTAAGTCTATGAATAGAATTTCGTAGGTGGACATAACGTGGTCTCGAAGTGTAACAGTAAGACACACCTGCGCCGGAAGTAAGAGTTCAATTCCCGAACTTTAAAACTATCATGAGAGTTCGCGAATCGAACGAATCTTTTGAAACGAAAACTTGTGAGAGATAATAGGTAGATACGTTAGTACAGTGGGTGATCGGTTTACGAACATAATCCGTTCCAAGACTATGTTCGTAAACCGAAATGTTAGTTAACCGATCATCGATTTACCATAGATTTTAATGGGACTTCGATTAATAAGTCCTGGAGGCCCTAAAAATTAAATTAAAAGATATATATATATATATATAGATTTATAATTTCTTAGTAAGTTTATTTTTTACCAAAATAATACAGTCTTGCACATTAATCAATCATTTTTTTTGTTAATGGGTCGTTAAAGAACCTGTTCAATGTCGATTGCTTTTCTCTCTTCTTCAGAATTTTCCGGAAGTGATTAATAGCATTGTCGTTGTAGAGATCCCCAACCCTATTGACATCGGCCTGGTTTGGGTGCCATTCTAAGACCGTTGCTCTGACATCCTCCCACTTCTTTAAAAGATCTTTAATAGCAAATTGGTCCTCTTTCGTCTTCCTTTTTATTTGATGGAGATACATTTCGCTGGTGTTCTTCATTCAAGTTTTCTTGGAGTTCTGTCGTTAGCTCATCTTCATGTTCCATTATGAGCTCTTCAAAGTCATCCTCGTTCACCTCTAATTCCAGATCTTTCGCAATTGTCACAATTTCATTCATAATTTCAGGGACATTATCTTCGTCTTCCTGAACACAAGATGGACACAGTTTTCGCCAAGGAGAAATCAACTGTCGTTGAGTGAGTTCTGACCACGCCTTTTGAATGAGTCGGATAGCTTCATGAATGTCAAATTTTTCTTTCCAAAACGTTTTTAATGTCATTTTTGAGGAAAATTGGCATGCTTCGAAACACCGACGAAACAGCGCGCGAGTGTACGATTTCTTGAAACCCGAAATAACTTCCTGGTCCATTGGCTGAATCAACGAACTTGTATTCGGAGGTAGAAACTGAAATGTCAGCCAGGGAAAGTCTATCAGCAAATTATCTTCAAGGTCCTTTGGGTGTCCTGGTACATTGTCTAATAGCAGCAGTGCTTTCAATGGCAAGTCATTGGTCTCAAGGTAGTCCTTGATGCTGGGAGCACAAACTTCAAACAGCCATTCTTTGAAAAGAACCTGGGTGACCCATGCCCTCTGATTTGATCTCCACATCACTGGCAGTCTTTTCTTGATTATGAATTTTTTTTAATGCTCTAGGATTCTCAGAGTGATAAACGAGAAGTGGTTTAAGCTTCATATCACCACTAGCGTTAGCTCCCAAAAGTAACGTCAATCGGTCTTTCATGGGTTTATGCCCAGGAAAACTTTTCTCATCTTTTGTGATGTAGGTACGGTTCGGCATGCGCTTCCAAAACAAACATGTTTCATCACAATTGAAAATTTAATGTGGACAATACCCTTTTTTTCAATGATTTCATGAAATTTGAGACAGAACTTCTCAGCTTCTTTATCTGCACTAGCAGACTCACCATGCGTTACCACATGTTTAATGCCAGATCTCCTCTTAAACTTTGCAAACCAGCCAGTGGTAGCCTTGAATTCTAACTTCTCGGGTGACGAACCTGGAGTTTGTTCCTTCAACTTTTCAAATATTTCTCTAGCCTTCTCTTGAATGATGGCCGTTCTAGTTACATCTCTTTTCATTTCCCTTTTCCAAACTAAAAGCAACCTCTCCATTTTTTCATGGATGGCACTTATTTGCTTCTCAGATGTGATTTTCGTTACTCCTTTAGCTGCTTGAGTCTTCTTGATGATATCTTTCTTAGCTAAGATTGTTCCTACTGTAGACTTGTTCAAGCCATATTGCCTAGAAACATCAGATATCTTCTGCCCACTCTCTACATTGGCTATAATCTCTTGCTTGGTTTATATGGGGAGCACAGTTCTTGACACTCCACTTTTTTTAGGCCTCATAATATTGCCAGATTTTCTAATATTTTTATTTTTACTTTAATTTATTTTTTATAAGGGGTTCAAAAATTCAGAAGGGCAAAAACCAACTAGCGTACATAAAGGTTACGTGTACAATTCACAAAGTCTCGGCGCAAACTACGCAGTATGTGACCGTGTCGTGTGCTCTGAGCTCCGACGAGAGGTTGTGACGAAATGTATGACGTAGCGAGCAGCGCCCCCACCGTTTTCAGAATTCGACTAGATGGAACTTCTACATGTAAGCATGGCTCTTAGATTAGTGGCAATTTGTAGACCCCCTTTAAGGGTTGTACATACATGTAAAATAAATGTTTATAACTAAAATTGTATCGTTTGTAGACCTCTTGATTATAATTATTAGATAAACTCACTGAACCAACCCTTGATTGATCTTGGACTACTAGAAACTTTTTTCGACCTTTTGTCATAGAGGTGTTCGGTAGAATTCGTTTTAGTTCGTTATCCGAACATCTGTTCGCTGTCCGAACACAAAAATCTTTCGTGAAAGTGTCCGTTATCCGAATTGTTCGCAGACCGAACTGTTCGTTAACCGATCACCCACTGTATATAGTAGTCATTCCCAAAGTGGCCTATATCGACCTGCAAGGGGTACATGCCAGTGAAAAAGAAAATTGGGGGTACATGAGATGTAAATGGGGGTCCACGAGTTAGACAGGCCACCACCAAAATTTTGGCTTCCCGTAAATGTAATAATCCGCCTAACAGAGATAGTACCTATGGAGGTATTTACGTAATACGAGTACTTTCTTATAATAGATAGATACATTTCCTAATTATATGTATATTTCATAAAATTGTGTAAGAAATCTATTCACTTTTCGGCCGCAGTACGTGTAACTTTTGTTGCGACATCATGGACTTTTGAACTGGAACGGTTACAGCGAGGACCAGCAGGTGGCCGTTATATTGAACTTGCCAGTTTCCCAATTTGGCACAGACAAACTGCCAGGATGATGACCTTTCATCCTACGTTCAACATTTAAATGTCCTTCACACAAACTTTGAAATTAGGTTTTAAGATGTATTGACTGTGGAAATACCACAGTGGATTATCAATCCATACGGTGACATTGAAGAAACGGATGTCATGTTACAAGAAGAACTGATCGGTATAATCACCACCGAAGAACTTAAGATGCAGTTTAGAAAGGGATATCAACAATTCTGGCTTCAAAGAGACATACCTGTTACATATCCAGCATATGAACTATCGCGAGAAAGTTTTTGATAGCTTTTCCATTTTTACACCTCGTAGAAAGATGTTTCAGCGCGGTTGTCAATCTCCTTATCAAAAGAAAAAAAAGATTGGAAATCACATGCCGAGGAGATTTAAGGTTAAACCTGACTAAATTGAAGCCTAATATTGAAATTTTGCTATCAAAGCATCAGGCTCATCCCTCCCGTTAAAAGCATTGATTTTTTGTGTATTTATTCTATGTAAAAATGTTACTGGATTTGCATTTTGCGTCGTTTTAATTAATAAATGTATAACTATAAAACTTAACACACACACACACACACACACACACACACACACACACATATATATATATATATATATATATATATATATCGGGGGTGGGGGCGTTAAGTCGACCGCGATTGACTGGTGGACCACCAAGACATTTTGGGGTTCCGCCTTTACTAAGACCTGAGACGCACATACTAAAAGAAACATTTTTATGGAACATCGACGCCAGCTAGAATGGAGAATCGGCTTTGCACAATCATTTTTTTATTGTAGTTATGTAGGTAAGTACATATTCCGTATTTATTAGTAAGTTATAATAAATATTGTAGACCTTTTTTTAAAGCTCACCACACCTACGCCACTCGGTGGACCGCAACACCTTGAAAAAATTAGAAGTAGCCCGTACCCTGGAAAATTCTTCCCACCCCTGATATATATATATATATTTTTTATTTTAAAATTTTTCTCTCTACAGTAAACCCTCTCAAAGTGAGTAGCTCTGCGTCAGCTTTAAAAACACTTTTAAAGTTGATGAATTTGTAAAAAATCAGTATTAGGATAGTAGGGGGTCTACCCAAAACAGAAAAAATCGGCACGGGGTCTACGGGACAAACAAGTTTGGGGACCTCTGGTATATAGGGTCAGCAATCTGACAGTAAAAATATGTTAACATACAGTGATGGCATGTAGAAGTTGGCCCTTCTGCAATATGCTGAGTGTCGTAGCGAAATACAATTGAATTTTTAAGAAATAAATTAATTAGAGGACATGCAGGGAAATTCATGTGGATTGTCTTGTTATAACATGCAGACATTACAGTCGAAGATCATTTATTCGGTTTGCTTTCGGAGCAGTTGGCACACAAAGTCCTTGCTGGAAATCCTTTGTTGTTGGAAAGTGGGATCAACAAATCAATACTGGTTGCATTTTGAATTTTGTGATGAAAAAATAAGTAATACTTTTCTTTCTTCAAGGCAGATTTCATACATATATATTTAAATTATTTGCCGGAATAAATCCTATTTTTGTGCACGTTTTCAGAAGTAAATCAGAGTAATCCCTGTGCTGAATGACACCTCTACAACGCAATCAGATAGATTTTCCCTAATCGCAGAAAGTCTATAACGAACACTAATCCATTTACACGTCAACATTTGTTATTTGATAGGATATCTGGATCTGTCTACCACGCAATGTCCACTATTTAGGGCTATTACGAAAGCATAACGCTATATGATTTAACGGGGGATTAATATAATTACTACACTATTAATAATAAAGCTTATTAGTTAGATTTAACTATATTCTGATGTTCCTGAAAGCACAATATTTACTCCAATGTCGTGTGATGTGAAATTAGTTAATTTGAATACATTTTTCTTTTTTTATAAAGGAACTGCGGTTAGAGACTGCAGTTATAAAGTTTCTTGATGATGATGTAAATATGATTTAATAGTGTAATTTCAGTACATCTGCCAGAGAGAGCTTAAGGTTTTCCGAGATATGAAAGCAGAAACGTCTGAAAAATTGAGAGGTATGCCAAATTACAGTACTGTGCAAATTAATTGGAACAAGCTTCCTTTTTCATAAAATTCGTTCTTTCCCAAGGATTTCCTACCTGAAACTATTTTCAACTGCATTTTGTTACAGAGGCAAGTTGACCTTGACTAGTCTAAACTGGTTTGACCACGTGATCGTCACACGTAGAGCATTTTCGCGTCCATTGCGTTTCAGCTGCTGTAAGAAGTGGTCGATTGTGTGAGTTGTCTGAATCTCACATGCATGACAAAAACGGATATCACTCCCAGGAAAAGGACTAGAATTGTTAGCCTTAGTCAGCATACCTCTGTGACTGTGAGGGATATTGCCGCAGCAGTTGGAATTAGAAAATCCAGTGTTTCGAGGATTATTAATCAACAAAATAAGTTTGGCACAGTTTCTCCAAAACGGAAGAGTAAATGTGGACGCAAACGTAAGACAACACGTTGGATATGAAAGCAGAAACGTCTGAAAAATTGAGAGGTATGCCAAATTACAGTACTATGCAAATTGGAACAAGCTTCATTTTTCATAAAATTCGTTCTTTCCCAAGGATTTGCTACCTGAAACTATTTTCAACTGCATTTTGTTACAGAGGCAAGTTGACCTTGACTAGTCTAAACTGGTTTGACCACGTGATCGTCACACGTAGAGCATTTTCGCGTCAGTTGCGTTTCAGCTGCTGTAAGAAGTGGTCGATTGTGTGAGTTGTCTGAATCTCACATGCATGACAAAAACGGATATCACTCCCAGGAAAAGGACTAGAATTGTTAGCCTTAGTCAGCATACCTCTGTGACTGTGAGGGATATTGCCGCAGCAGTTGGAATTAGAAAATTCAGTGTTTCGAGGATTATTAATCAGCAAAATAAGTTTGGGACAGTTTCTCCAAAACGGAAGAGTAAATGTAGACGCAAACGCAAGACAACACATTGGACTGACAAATTTATTGTACGAAATAGTAAAATGCATCCTCGCAAGACAAGTACAGATCTTCAGGGAGAATTATTGGATACTGGTGTGAGCACTGATTCGTCGACAGTATGACGATGGCTTATTGAAGCAGGGAGATGGGCAAGAACACCAGTCCAAAAACAGTTATTATTATATGCAGTGAAGAGAAAACGTTTGTATTGGGCCAGGAAATATCAATCCTGGAATGCACAAGACTGGGATAAGGTTGTATTCAGCGACAAAACGCATTTTTTGTGCAAGGGTTTCGATCAACATTTGTCAGGCGAAGCGCTGGAGAACTCATCAGGGAGCAACATCTTAATCAAATAGTTAAGCAACCATAAAAGCAGATGTTTTAGGGTTATTTTACATCTGGAGGACCTGGCAGCTTAGTACCAGTTGAAGGAATGATGAACGCCAAAAAATATATTTCAATACTTGAAGACAAAATTGTGCCTTTTATGCAAACGTTCTCTGGCGGTGTTGGTGTGTTTCAACAAGATTTTGTTCCATGCGATAATTCTAAGCTAGTAAAGAAATTTCTTCAAGAAAAGAAATTAACAGTTTTCGATTGGCCTGGTAATTCTCCGGTTGTAAATCCCATCGAAAATTTGTGGAGTATTGTGAAGAGACGTGTGAGTAAGATGGACTGCTCAACCAAGAGAAAAATGATTGAGAATGTCATAAAAGTTTGGTTTCGTAATGACGACGTCAAAAATTTATGTTCTAAATAAGTGGAATTCATGCCAAAACGTGTACAAGATATCATTAAAGCTAGAGGAGGACATATTTGCTGCTAGATTGCTATACCCTGCATGTAAGTGAACTTTTACTAATTACACAACATATGAGAAAATTTTTGCTTTTGTCCCAATTAATTTGCCCAGTACTGTATCACTCAAAATTCCCTACAACCTGCAAAATAATTATTCAAAATAAATCAGAATTTAGGAATAATTATTTTACATATAGCAGTTCTTTATAATTTAAGCGTACTTCAATTCCAACATCAGGGTTACGAATCCATTAATTTAGTTCAGTTTCAAGTGATCCTGGTTTCCATCATGTTAAAATCAACTGAAATAAAGGTTCTTCAGGTGCAGTTATGCCTTCCTTCCCCAAATACCACACTACCGTTTACCAGCAGCAGCGGGTTTAAGCAGTTATTAATGAGGTTAATTAAATTACAACAGTATATTAAATTATTTTTGTGTTGTATCTGCACTCATTGCAGATTTGTTTTTCTTAAGGATTCAATTAAAAGAATAGAAAAACGCCTTAACTAAAAAAAAAGGACTTTAGAACAGGACTGCACTACATAAGACCGGCCATCACTCACTCTGTAGCCAGAGAAGTTTTTGTAAAGACGCATAATATTATGAATCTAAAAAATTTGCAATATTATTTTTAGATTTAAGATATTACGAAAAGAATATATAAGGCAATAAATATTGAAATTTATTTAATTAAAAAAATTATCAGCAATTTATTTTTTGTCAGATAAAACATTTTTTCTTCGATTACTGTACTTCTGGCCCATATATTATACTCTGGGCGCGTTTCAAAATGTCGACTGCTGCTACCTAGGGATGGGACATCGATAACAAAACATCGATGTTTTGAAACATGGATATTCAATATTAAAAGATCGATGCTAATAAAACATCGCCCCAAAACCATCCATGTTTTTAAACATCGATGTTTTAGAACATCTATTTTTTAAAACTGGTTTAGTAATCTCTAACATTAATGTTAATTCAGTTAGTCGGGGGGGGGGGGCGGGGAGGGGTGATTTAATTTTATTCTCTGATTGGGCTGGCACAAATGACAAAATCTTGGTTGCTTTTGCCTTGGGCTACATTGATGACTCAAAATTCTCGTTGTAAATATCGCCATGTTTTGCCTTCAAATGTCCAGATAAATTTGTGGTATTGCCAGAAGTTTTGAGGGGGGCATTTCGCCAATTTTTTCAGAGGTTTTGCAAAAATATTTCCAAATGGTACTTTTGGGAGGCATCTTACTAATAATATTAACGTCAACTTATATAACACCAGAACAAAACAAAAACTTAAATGGCTGCTCTCGTGTATATACTATTTATAAAATAAAACCCCATAGAAGGTTCTGGAGTGTCAGGAACATTCCAAGCGCTCTGACTGGTTCATTGGTTGTTGATTGCCATTTGTCTGTTTGCTAAGGAATAGTTCCCCCTTTTGTATTCTTCCTTCTCAGAATTCAGACTTACATTTACTGATTGTGAAAATTATGCTAAGTGGTAATTTTTTTTATTATGGTACTTTTTCATTTTAAAAAAAACATCGAGACAACGTAAAACATCGATCACAAAACATCGATGTTAAAAAAACATCGGCTTCAATAAATCGATGTTTAGAAAATCGATGTTTTTATCAAAACAACAATGTTTTGAAAACATCGACATCGATGTCGCATCCCTACTGCTACCCGAGTTTTAGTTAATGCGACACCGACTGTCGTCCAGTAAACAGTCCGGTAGCTATATTTTGGAACGTCACCGGTTGGCAAATTTCTGCATGCTTGGCAGCACGTACGTATGTGAACAGAAATTATCGCACAAGAACACTGATAAAAGCAAACAACGCTTGCGTTTGAAAGACGATCAGTTGGTAGATATTTTGAGAAAAGCTTACTTCAAATACGTCTCGCGAATACGACAGACTCGTTGATGGTAATGTTGCCATTTTTCGCCATTAAATTTATTTCATAAAAAAGAAATATTATCTTTATTATAATTTCGCAGCACCTCTTTTCCTATTTTCTAATTGGTGGAACGACGTATCTATTGAGCTTCCCGTTACATATTACATTTGCAACTAGAGTGGGTTTGGTTTGGTTTGGTTTGGATTGGTTTGGAGCGCTACGATCAACTTTTTGCTAAAAGTGGACTAATTACCGGACCTACAGTTTAAAGCCGATCCCGAACGGCTACAAATATTCATGCCAACAGTGGGACTCGAACCCACAGGTTCTGAACCGAACGCCAGCGTCCTAGGCAACTAGGGTGGGAACAAACACCTGGTAACTTTGATACAAACTCACCACAATTTCTAATGCAAACCGTACTCATATTATTGCACGCCATGGTCAATGTTGTGTTGATCAAAAGGGAATAACAAAGCTTCGCCCATGGGAATGGTGTCCGCTTGCAATAATCTCTCTCTTTCAGTCGAACATCTCTGTTACTCGTATATCTTACGTACTTCTTAATTTGCCTATAGCTTTCTATTTCCGTATCTTTTCATTCGCGTGTAGTATAAAGTGTTACAAAAAGTTTTTTGATATATATATATACAGTCGGACCTCTATTTAACGAAGTTGCTAAATACCGAAAAAACGTTCGTTATATGGAAAATTCGTTAAATAGAGATTTACCTTTTAAAATACTTTAAACTACACAATACAGATTTTAAATTCATAAACACTAAATATTATTAATAAAAGTAATTACTCACACCTTTATTTTGTAAATTAATGTCTACTTGTTTTATATATCTTACCCATCAAACAGAAATCTGCAAAGAAAACAAGAATAAAACAAAACATTGTCCGGAATACACTGTATTTTCCATAAAAAAATTATATTAAAATTAATGAATTTTAATGACATTTTCGCATTTATTATAACAAGTAATCAAGCTTACATTAGCACATGCGTCCTTAAATTTAATTATTGGTAAAGTCTGTTAATTTTGTCTGAGTTTTTTGTTTATTCATCACCAGTTCAGAAACTTTGAGTTTTGTTTATTCATCACCAGTTCAGAAACTTATGATGAGGACTTTTGTAAAGTAGATTAGATGCTATTATTGCTGAGAGGCTAGAACAGAAAGAGGTGGCAGAACGTGAGAAGATAGAATAGAAAGAGATAGCAGAACGTGAGAGACTAGAACAGAAAGCAGACCGTGAGAGGCTAGAACGGAAAGAGGTAGCAAACCGGGAGTTTGAATTAAGGAAACTCGAATTGGAGGCAAATATTAAAAGAATTGGCGATGTTCCGGTTCCGCCAACTGTTTTTATAAAACATAATTTGTCGAAATTAATGACACGTTATGATATATCCGGTGATATTGGTGTTTATTTGAAATTATTTGAAAGGCAGATGAATCAGATTGAAATTCCTAAAGAAGATTGGGTCACGTATTTACTCCAATTGCTGCCATTAGAGATTATAAGCACTTTCGCTAGAGAACCAGATCCGTCGGCTAATGATTATGATCATGTTAAGAAGTTACTTTTGAAACACTTTAGGCTGACCCCAGAACAGTTTAGACAAAAATTTGTACAACACAAGAAAGAATCGGTCGCCTCTTGGCGCGATTTCGCTTTTGATCTTAAAACTTATTTTGAAGAGTGGATTACTGGTTTAGAAGTCGAAACATTTGAAGATTTGAAGGAACTTTTGGTTGTAGACCAATTAAAGCGGAAAATGTCTTCTGACGCTCGTGAACATTTTCTAGATGACTTGCCCACAATAAAAAATATCGATAAGTTGGTTAATAAATTGGATGATTATGAAGCCGCGAAGCATAATTTCCAAAGAGGAACCGATCTAAACATGAAAACGGATGGGAATATTGATGAGAATTTGCTGAGTAAATATTTCGAATAATCAACATCAATTATTCGTGCTCGGGGTAGTGATTTTAAAGCAAGGATGAAATTTAATTATAGTAATAGTTCAAAAAATGATAATAAATCAAAGATTCGGTGTTTTAAATGCTCAAGGTTTGGACATACCGCCAAGATGTGTGATGAAAAGAAAGAATCTCTGGTCTCGATAACAAAAAAATACTCTAACAGTATCGAGATGACAGCTGAAATTGAAGGTGTAGGTGTGAGTGTACTGTGTGATTCAGGGTCAGAACTTTCTTTAATGGATTATGAATTTTATGTTAAAATCGGATCACCTAAATTGAATTCCAGTAATATATTTTTAACGGGAATCGGAGATGAGGAAGTTTTACCGATTGGATATTTTCATTCTGAAATATCTTTCGATAAATGTACAATTGAAACTAACTTTTATGTTCTCAGAAAATTGCGTCGTGAAGTGATGATAGGGACTGATGTACTTAATAAATTGAATATTTTGATTGATGAGAAAGGCGTTGAAGTCTTGGGAAGAAGAAATGCATTTTGTGTCAGTTACGCTAAGATTAGCAAGAGTTTCTCTTAATGGTAAAATAAATGAAGCTCAGACTTTTGTTCAACCAACACCTGCACCAAAAGAAGAATATCTTGAGCACAAATCTCTGTATGTGACTGGATGCAGAGTACATAGACGGAAGAACAGCATGGCGTCTTATCCAGGCACTCGCTTTCCTGGCCCAAAGTTTAACCAAAATTTTCCGCGGAACAACTTTATTCCGAATCCGACTAGTAATAGATTTAGCAGGCAGCCATTTCAAAGGCCTCCAAATCCAGCGCGCCTAGGCCATATCAGCCCTCTGAGAGGAATGTACCTAGAAATTTTCAAAATAAACCTCATTTCTCGAATTTGCCAAAGCCTATGAATCCTCCTGGTTTTAGGAACAGACCACCGCCTAATAATCAAGTGTTTCCTATGAATCCAGCTCATTGTTTTCCTAGACAACGTGGTTCTTTTGGGCACCCATTTAGAACTTGGAATCCAGGACCTCAGTTACAGAATCGTCCCCGAGCACCAATGTCATCTCACCACCTTAGAAATTTTCCTTTTCAACCGAATAGAAGAGGGAAATTGAAAATCCGAGAATTCAGGAAATCGAAGGAGGATACTACTGTAAAACCATTTTTTTGTGAAACCTGTGAGAGAAAATTTATAACTCAGAATGAGTTAAAGGACCAATTAATGAAAAATCGTAATGATATGAGAGAAGATGCCAAACGGAAAATTTAAGAGTTACGGGAAAAGAATGGAAAATAATTCAATAGAAAGAGAAAGATATCTAATCTCTATAAGTTAAATGACCGATTTGATGTTGAAAAAGTTGGGTGTCATGACGGACCTCACAAAAGTTCCATTGCTGCCGACCATATGAAATCGCGGTCAGATGATTTGGAATAGTCTATTCCAGAAAACTTTCAGTGTGCTATCCACGAAACGGATATATATATATTTTCTCTTTTCTTTCTTTTTATATTTTTAGGTTCATCGGTTTCAGGCAGCCGAGGACGTCTGGGTTGCAGGATGGCCGAATTTGTGAGAATTCTTGTAACAACACAGATATTTTAGAGTCACAAGACACGTGCCGCGCCACAAGTTACGGATAACGTGCCACTGGAGCAAAAGAGTTGCGACTCAACTGTTTCTTTGGAACGCACGTTATTATTATTTTTTTTTGGTTGGATTAAAAACGGTACACTATGTTTGGATGTTGACGGAATGAAGATTGTAGTTTTTTTTGTGGCTCTGACTAAATGAGCATTATTGTAGTGTCAGACGGACACAGACATTTTTTTTATTGTAATAATTTGTTTGTGTGATTAAACGGTGGTTGTGAATAAGCATTATCATATTTTAACTGAAACATTTGTGACATTTGAACCGTGGGGATAAATTTCCTACATATATGTATACACATTACTCTACTATAATGAACCGGACAGCAAGATGTGATGGTATAAGGGAAAGAATACATGCTTCAATAGGGGGATGGTCCCCGACGTGCTGCAATTACACTAGCAACCCTTCTGGACATACTTTCAACAAGGTTTTGATACACAGTTATGGGTATTTGTATCCATTCCTGCTGCAAGAATGCCGCTAGCTCAGCAGTAGATTTCGGACGTGGTTTCCTGGTCCGTAAGCATCGCCCTAACTCGTCCCACAAATGTTCTGTGGGGTTTAGGTCGGGACTCTAGGCAGGTGAGGAAAGACATTATACATCTATATCTTGATACCACTGCTTGACAGTGGCTGCAACATGACATGGAGCGTTGTCGATCTGGAAGTAGCATCCGTCCATTCTATAAAATTTCCAGAGCGTAGAAAGAACCTGGTCATCTAAAATGCTCATGTAAGCATCGGCGTTCAATTTACCAGGAACAACATGCAAATCTCCCAGGCCATACCACGAAAAACACCCTCAAACAAGTACACCCCCCCATCGAGTTGGAACGATGCTCTCGGGTAACAGACGTTCGCCTGGCATTCGCCAGACCCAAGCACGCCCATCCGACTGGAAGAGCATGTAGCGTAACTCGTCGCTTTATAAAACAGTTTTCCTATGGTCCAAAGTCCAGTTGCGACGCTGCAAACACCAAGCAAGTCTGTCTGCTTTGTTGGATGGGGTTATGTTTGGTTTGTGTGCGGCCACACATCCGTGGATATTGAGGGAGTGCAATTCTTTCCGCAAAGTATTGGGGTGCACCGTAACCCCTGCTGCCTGTTGAAACTCACTGTTGAGGATTTTGGTTTCTTGCGGTTCTTACGAACCCCACGCTTCAGGACATGTCGATCCCGTTCGGTTAGTTTACAGGGACGACCAATGTGTGCAGTTCGTGTCCCTACTCCCGTAGTCTTCCACTTCTTCAGACATCACCAACAGTAGACCGTGGCTGTGATAATTCTACCGAAATTGCAAAAAATAGACTTGCCACTAATGTGACAACCAACTATAACACCTCTTTCAAAGTCACCAAGTTCCTGTTGTTTCGACATATTGTCACAATTTCACACAGAACTAACGATGTTACCACTTCGCGTATCGTATTTAACCTTAATCTGTCACGTGAGAGCACTGAATTTGCATAATATCCGACACGCAGTCGGATTTTTTTCAAATCCGCTGGCGTATTATTGTAGGGTAGTGTGTGTGTATGTATATATATATATATATATATGTAGGAACTCGATCTCCTGCGAGTCCCCACTTTTACTAGAAACTGTGGTCGGTGTCTAGGGGTTGTTGTTCTCAGTCTTATAGAAACCTTTCCGCTTACTGCACGGCGGAACTAGACTCTCTTATACTCAGAGTAAGATAGTACTCAATTAAAGACAGAGTCACTGCTTAAAACACAACACTATATATTGACACATATAAACTATTTACATATCTAGAAATACGTTGCATATAAAAATACACATCAAGCCGCACCAGGCCTTCATAATCAGAATGGGTTAGGGTATCCGGCCGTCTGCCGAGATAGGATTGACTAAGCCGCCGTCTGCTGCTTTTTCCGGAGCTAATGTCATGCCCCCTTCGAGACTGTCTCTCCCGTCGCAGCCGTCTGCTGCTTCCAGCTCCTCTTACCAGGTCGGGACCCAATCTCAGTCTCTCCTCAAAACCTTTCTCCCCGTTCATCTCTCGAAAACCTAATAGCGCTGTTGTCGCATAGCGTACACGGCGTCATATGGCTCATAGCTGGAGCCCTGGGATAACACAATTCCCATATATATATATGTGGTGTGTGTGTGTGTGTGTGTGTGCTTGTGTGTGTGTGTGTGTGTGTGTGTGTGTGTGTGTGTGTGTGTGCGTGTGTGTGTGTGTATTAATAACAGCCTACTATTATTAATTTCCTAAATCTAACGCGTATTCTAAATTATCCTGTTAGCCTCTCAATAAAGTACAGCCCCTTTTCTAAATTGTGACCTAGGAGTAAACGAATTAACTAACTAGTTTTCCCCTTAATGCACGCGCGGACGATTAAAGTTATTTTTGAACTCTAATACAGTAGAGCACAGTGATGCGTGCATGATTTTCAGAGCGTGATCTCGCCATCCATGCGCCTATATTTCGTCATACAACGCGTGAGATCCCTTTGACTCATAACCACGAGACTTTGCCTCTATGTCCCACTTGGTTTTACCGTATGTCTGTTCCTAACCAATTAAAAGAATTCTAAGCAGCTAGCGCCCTCACAGTATGAAAAGGTTGAACAGAGAGTTTCGCGAGCTACCTCGCTTCTTTGCCTTGCTCTCGATCCTCTGTCCTTTGTCCTCCCCCTGTTTTGCGCGCGTCGTCCTTTTTTTCGCTGCTGTCCGTTTCGTTATTGTTAAACATCACGACGTCCAACTATGCATTGCCATGTGCCTTCTTCAATGTCTTAAATCTTCTGTTTGTAACCTTCGGAATATCTTCGTTATCCGGAATAAATAAATAAAATAATGTGCGTCTCATAAGTGTTGTTGGTGATCATCAAAGCCTCTCTGGGGTTTTTCCTCCCTTATGTCTTAATTTTAATATGCCTGAAGTAATGTTCTTCTCATCACTCTGGCTTCGTCTACACTGTCGTGTGTCATCTCGTCCAGCACGTGTTGTTACATGAATCCATCTCCTGTACCAGTCCGTTAAAGTTATTTGTGCGTGTAAAGTCGTTTCATTATATACCGTGTGTCCCAAAAATGACAGACGATTTGAAAAATCAATTAAATATAAATGAAAGGTGATAGAAATGTACGGTTTGCTGCATTCTGCTTAGGTAACCAGGAAATTTTTTCTCACCAGTTTTCAAAATTAGTTACAAAGTTAAAACAATGTTTTCATAATAACCACCGTTTGCAGCAACAACGTGGCGCAGTCTGAGGATAAAATTCGTAGATGCACGTGCAAACATTTCAGTTTGAATGTTCTGACAAGCAGCAGAGGTGTATTGTTCCAGTTCATCTATAGTTTGTGGATTGTGACGATACACCTGGTCTTTCAAGTACCTCCAAAGAAAAAAAACACAAGGTGTCAAATCTGGCAAATAGGGAGGCCAATTCATGCCACTTTGCGTATGCTTCTTCCTTTGAAAACATTGTTTTATAGTTTTCCCAGTCAGCAGCGCCATCTGTTGGCAAACTTTGTAACTAATTTTGAAAATTGGTGAGAATAAATTCCCTGGTTGCCTAAGCAGAATGCAGCCAACCGTACATTTCTATCACCTTCCGTTTTTCTTTAATTGATTTTTCAAATTGTCGGTCATTCTGGGGACACCCGGTATATACATATATATGTAATAATTACGCCCCACCATTATTAATTATCTTATAAAGCTAACGCGTATTTTGAATTATCCTGTCAATAAAGCACAACCCCTCTTCCAAATCGTGACCTAGTAATAAATTAATTGATCATTTATACTGCCCTTTAAGGCCCGTGCGATCATTATGCAGACACTTGATAATATATAAAGTTATTTTTAAATTCCTATTTACTAACAGAACTTAAAGGCGCGTGATCCCGGGAAAACCACGACGTTTGAAAACAACGTGACTATTTCATCACACACCGCATGTTTGAAAACCAGGCGATTATTACTCCTGCCTCACATGTATAGGTCATATGTCCGATTATAGCCAATTGAATAATTCCAAGCCCTAGTGTTAAAATAGGAAACATTCATTATAAAATGTTGAACAGATGATTTTCGAGGGTTCTTCTTGCTCTCTTCTCTTCTCTTCGCTCTGCTCTCAATTTGTATTCCGCTGTTGTCCGGAGGATTTATGGCTAAATTATAAATAATAAAAAATGCAGAGTGGAAGCTAAATAATTTAAGTAAATATTTTAAAAGAGAAAGCCCTTACTGTCTTTATTTACTCTTGTCTAGATATCCTAAATTGGGATGAATTGTGTTTAATTTTCAGAGAAAATTTTGCACAAATTAATGTAGTTTCATTTAGGTAATTTCCCAAACACATGTACGATGTACCCATGTAAACCATGTACCATGTACCCATGTGTTAGAAAACCCAAAAAATTGTTAAACCAAAAATGCAAACAACCAAAAAAAATGGGAAACCAAAATAATATACAAACTGAATTAAATCATATTCCTCTGACCTCGAGGAATAAAAATTGAGAATTTCCAGATTGTCAATAGAGAGAATGATTAGCCTAATTCTTTGTTGCTTAATGACTCCCACATATTTTCTAAAGACAAGTCTGATATAGGTTTAATTAGGATAGAACACCAGTGTAATAAACTAACGTCTGAGCTTCATATTTCCTTAAGACCTTATCATATTTTTTCCTACAGAAGATAAGAGTTAAGTTGTTCATTACTTAATCACAATATTTATGAATAAAACAGTGTTCTGACGTGACTTATGAAATAGATAAACCTAATCAGTATAACAATAGGTCTACTGAAATTGTACATGAATCCAAATTATGATATTAGAACTAACCTGAAGAATTTAAAATTATATCATGAAATAAGTCAACACTACTATTTTAATCTTTCGCAATTCTCTCCTTGTTGCAACTTCAAATTTATGTACTCCAGATGGCGCTGCAACGCACCCTCTCCCTATGTAAGTACTTTTGTTTTGGTAGAGCAGAGAGAATCGACTAAGCGATAGGGGAGACTGGGATGAGCTATTGAGCTCCACTTTTCGAATCCCAGAATATAAGATTAAGATCTATTGTCCGCTTTTTGTGATGTCCGTAGCATAGAAAATAAATGTGTTTTTGTGTAGACTGTGCTGCTTCATTTACAACCCCTGGATTGGACATTAGAATTACCACATCCTTTTGGTGCAGAACCCACGGGATCATACCTTTAGATCAGAAGGTGAGTGAATAAACTGATTTTTTTGAATTGATAAATCCATAAAGTTGATAATTCGATATGGATGTAGAAAAATTAAAAAAGAAAAGAACTGTTCTGCGATCATCAGCGACTAAAATAATCAACAAAATCGAAGCAGAACTATTTAAACCTAAAGCCGAAATTAATGCTCTAGAAATAGAAGAATTGCTCGCGCAGTTAACGGATAAAGAGAGCTCATTAAACGCATTAAATAATGAGATAGAACAAGTTACTGAACTTGATGACATGGAAGCAGAAATCGAAAGTTGCGAGGAGTATACAAATAAAATTATAAGCTCTAAAGTACGCGGCAATAAATGTTTATATAACCTAAACCAAGAACAATTAATTTCAAATGCTACCAGTAGTGGCATAAATACCAGTAATAGCCCGAGTGCCAGTAATTCAGAAGTTAATCCAAAATCAAATATTAAATTACCACGGCTAAATATAGAAAAATTTAACGGAGATATCTGCGTTTGGCCAGCCTTTTGGGAGCAGTTTGAATCTGCTATTCATGATAACCCAAATCTAAATCAAATTGAAAAATTTAATTATTTAAAAACTGTTTTGGGTTCGGATGCCGCAACGGCAATACAAGGTCTGACACTAACATCCGAGAATTATGTGAAGGCACTAGATATCTTAAAATCCCGTTTTGGGAAGGAAGAGGTCATAATAGATTGTTACATGACCCGCCTATTAAATTTAACTCCGGTAAGAAGATCTAGTGATTTGAAGAGTTTGAGAAAACTCTATGACGAGTGTGAAGTGCAGATAAGAGGACTGGAAAGTCTTGGAGTTAAAACCGATACCTTTGGTTGTTTACTATTCCCTATCCTCATTAAAGTAATACCGAAAGATCTAGCTTTAGAATTTACCCGATGCTATGATAAAGCAGAAATTGAAAAGATAACGGAATTAATGAAATTCCTTAAAAAAGAAATCGAAAGTAGGGAAAGAACGGAAAATCTAACCAAGGGAACAGATTCCGAAATAAATGTCAAAGACTGCTCAGAAAATAAAAATATTGCCGATAAGTATAAGCATAAAAATTACTTACACGACCAATATAAGCCAAAGCCTTTTAGACCACCTACAACTGCAGCACTAAATGTACTATCGAGAGATGGCTGTGTATTTTGTGGAAAGGAAACAAATCACAGAAGTGATGATTGTACTGAGCTTACTGTAACTGAAAGAAAAAATATTCTAAAACGAATGGGAAGGTGTTTCGTATGCCTAAAAAGAAATCATTTAGCCAAAGACTGTCGTTCGAGAACGGAACCGTGTTCGTTGTGCAATAGGAAACATAACAAATCAATTTGTGATGCTTCAGAAAAATCAGAACCCGAAACTAATGTAACTATGTTTCAAAATCAAAGCGCGGATTCCAATTTAAGAAGCAATATATTATTGTTAACATGTGACGTATTGATTAAAGGTAAATCTCACTCAAGATTATCTCGTATTTTGATGGATTCCGGAAGTCAGAGAACTTTTGTTAATAAAAACATAGTAAGAGAATTAAAACTTCCGGTAATCAGAGAGGAAACATTAAGCATATTTCCCTTTGGATCTACGAAACCGCTGACACAATCACATAGTGTAGTACAATTAAAGATGCAAAATTACATGTGTCCATCTAAAATTGTAGAAATTGAAGCTCTCGTAATAGAGAATATTTGCTGCGCACCCATTGCTATCCCAGACATAAACATTCGTCGTCAGATGGATCTAAAGAATTTCCCTCTTGCCTGCTTTGAGAGGGGCGCAGATCAAGGCCACATAGATGTTCTAATAGGGGCCGATTTCTACTTTAGTGTCGCGACGGGGAGAATAGAAAAAATAAACAAACACCTCGTCGGCGTGGAAACTGTTTTCGGATGGTCGGTGCAGGGAAGGGTTCATACACCCCAGACATCTGGGGGGGTGTCATCATTGTTTATAGCAGCGCAAGAACCCGACGAGATTCGCCAATTCTGGGAATTGGAAGCGTTAGGAATAAGTGAGAATGAAAATATAGATACCTCCAGTGAAGCGTTACGAACCTTTGAAGATAATATTAAATATGAAAAGGGTAGATACGAAGTAAAATTACTGTGGAATTCAAATGGGAACGAACCACATGATAATTTTGAACTTGCGAAGCGACGATTTATTAATTTAACACACAGATTTAAGGGTAACAAATGGCTATTTGAAAACTATAAAGCGATTATGTCAGAGCAGATTAAAGATGGTATTATTGAAGAATGTCCTAAGAGTGAACTGAATTTAAAAAACGTGTATTATATGCCCCACACTGCGGTCATTAAAAAAGACAAAACCACTACTAAAGTCAGAATCGTGTACGACGCATCTTCGAAAGAGAAAAATCAGGAATCACTTAATAACTGCTTGGATCCTGGTCCAAATTTGAATCCTAATATATTGACTGTAATTTTAAAATTTAGAGAATACCAAATCGCCTTCAGTTCTGATATCGAGAAAGCGCTCTTACAAATTTCAGTCGCCCCCGAAGATAGGAATTATTTGCGTTTTATTTGGAATGAGGAAAATTTGGCTAACGCTGAAAACGTCAAGACTTTAAGATTTAATCGAGTTCCATTTGGAGTCAGCTCAAGTCCATTTCTGTTGGCTGCAACTATTAAGTACCATCTAAGGAAATATGAATCGAAATTCAAAGAAACGGTTGACATGTTAAATAACTATTTATATGTGGACGACTTGTTTTATGGGGCAAACGATGTCGAAGAAGCCTATCGCTTATCGACCAATGCAGTAAAAATATTTGATGACGCTGGGATGAAACTTAGAAAATGGAAAACTAATTCCAAACATTTAAGCCAACGCTGGTCTGATAACGACAATATGGAAGAAGAAATGTCGGAAAATCACA
Source organism: Dolomedes plantarius (assembly GCA_907164885.2). Lineage (NCBI taxonomy): Eukaryota > Metazoa > Arthropoda > Arachnida > Araneae > Dolomedidae > Dolomedes > Dolomedes plantarius. The sequence continues at coordinate 24,406,311 of OU015492.1, read as the reverse complement.
CTAAGGTGCTGGGAATAAGGTGGAACACACAATCAGATATCTCACAATTAGACATTAAACCCCTTATTGAGTCACTGCAGAATGTTAAAAACACCAAACGTTTTGTATTACAAACAGTGGCCAGAATATTTGACCCAGCAGGATTTCTATCTCCATACGTCATCAGAATAAAATGCCTACTTCAAGAAATGTGGGAAAAGGGCATAAAATGGGATGAGGAACTCCCGAGCGATTTACAAGAAAAATGGACAAACTGGCATTCAGAAATTGAGGATATGAAAGAATTTTCTATTGGCAGGAAGTATTTTCCCGACGACCCCTCATTGAAGGTTGAAGATATGCAATTGCACATATTCTGCGATGCCAGCCCAAGAGCGTATGGCTCTGTAGCATATTTGAGATACAGAGAAGGAAGAAATTTTAGTACTAGTTTTGTGATGTCAAAGACAAGAGTCGCGCCCTTGAAACGACTCACAGTGCCAAGATTAGAACTCATGGGAGCCGTCATTGCAGCTAGAATTGCGGAATACCTTGGAAATATCTTCAAGATAAAACATCACAACACATTTCTTTGGACTGATTCATCAATAACTCTCCATTGGATAAAGGGAACAGCAAGGGAATGGAAACCCTTTGTTGCGAATAGAGTCACTGAGATTAAGACGCATACTGAACCACAGAATTGGAAATTCTGCAGAGGGAAGATGAATCCAGCCGATGTACTCACAAGAGGAGAATCAATTCGTCAGTTATTGAATAACGAAAAGTGGTGGAAGGGTGCACAGTGGTTGACATTACCTGATGAACTATGGCCTCCATATGTGTCAAATGAAATTAAACAGGAAGAACTACAATCAGAGAGGAAAGTTAAAAGGGAAACTTGTCATCAATTTGCTTGTAACGTCATGCCTGTGCAAGAACCTGTTTTGGACATAGAGAAGTATAGCAAACTCTCAAGAGTGTATAGAGTGACTGCTTGGATAAAGCGATTTATACACAATTCAAAGAAAAATAATGAAAAGATTAAAGGACCACTAAAAGTTTCTGAATTATCCGAAGTTGAAATCTATTGGGTCAAAATAGTTCAATGTAAATATTTTGAAGAAGAGATGAATCAATTGCTAAATAATCAGCCAATTAGCAAACACTCGAAACTAATTGGATTCGACCCTCAACTAGATGACAACGGATTAATTTGCGTAAAAGGAAGATTACAATTCTCACAGTTTGAGGTTAAAGAAAGACATCCTTGTATAATTCCAGGAAGAACGAAATACGCCGAGCTCTTAATTTTGGATGCCCATAATAAGGTATTACATTCAGGAGTATCTGACACTTTAGTGGAAGTACGAAACAAATTTTGGATACTGAGAGGGAGACAGTCTGTTAAATCTACGTTAAATAAGTGCTTGATATGTAAACGATATAAAATACGGCCTGGCATACAAGTAACAGCACCACTACCAGCTGATCGTGTCCAGAAGACCCCTCCATTTGATGTAACGGGTATTGACTTTGCAGGTCCCTTGTTCACCAGAGAAAATGACGGGAAACACTATATTTTACTATGTACATGTGCAGTGACCCGCGCGATCCATCTGGAATTAGTCTCGAATTTAAGCACTGAAACATTTTTGCTTGCCTTACGTAGGTTCATTGCACGACGTGGATTATGTTCGACGATTTACTCAGACAACGCAAAGACTTTCAAAAGATCGAATGCCGATTTAAAGGAAATATGGACGAATATTAGCTCCCCAGAAGTTAGTGATTTTTTTGGCAAGGCAGGCATACATTGGAAATTTATAGTCGAGAAAAGCCCTTGGTGGGGTGGATTCTGGGAAAGGCTAGTAAGGTCAGTGAAAACAGTCCTACGAAAAACCCTAGGAAAATCATCATTATCAACAGAAGAGTTAGAGACCATATTAACGGAAGTTGAATCTATAATTAATTCCAGACCCATTACCTTTGTATACAGTGATCCTCATGAACCTTCACCATTGACTCCAGCACATTTCCTCGTCGGAAAACGTTTAACATCATTGCCACCTGTAAGGTATACACAAGATTCGATTCACAAGAATCGAACTTTTGAGTGAATTAAAGAAGCTGCTTCAGATATGCTAATTTTGGCATACGCGCTTAGTATAAATACCACGCAGCGTCATTAATGAAAAGAGGGGAGTTGTTGTTAAGGTTGAAAATGTGTTATCCTGCGCTGCTGCTTAGCGGGCCAGAAGTTTACGTGGCAGTACTGCTGGTTTGACTTACTGTTCGTGAGTATAAAAATATATTGTCCTTAAAAGCTGTATTTACATTCCGTACAAGTAGTACGCATGCTTATTGCTGTAAAAGCCAATTATATGTGCAGCGAATTCAATAAACATTATTTCATGTATAAACTGTGTTTGTATATAATTCAAATAGAGTGCTACTTCAAATTATATACACCCAAGTCTGGGTAGAAGTGAGCATAGATACTCTATACTGGCGCCCGAACAGGGACCTTTAATCAAAGTGAAATTGAAGCGGAAATTTATTCGCTAAGGCAACGTGAAGGTCAGTCTGCATTAGATTTTGCTATGGAAAAGATTTCCAAGTGTGAGGAATATTTAGAGGGAATGACGGAAGCGATAATCTTAAAAATAGTTATCCAACGTTTGAAGCCAAGTGTTCAAGATTTTTTAGATAATCAAACAATTACAAGCAAGGTTACCCTCCTTCAAGCTTTAGCTAAATATGACAATAGACATTTCTTCGCTACCCCTCACCGTCATTCAGGTACGAGAAGTTTTATACAACCGCGCCAAAATTTTTCGCGAGTTTCAAACCAGCAGCGTAAGCAGTACCGCAGGCAAAATAATAGAAGCGCACGGCGTTATAATGAAATTAGTGCACTTAAAGAAAATAATAGGGAAGCACCTTACTTGCACTGGCAAGTTGATTCACATGATATGGTTCAACCTGTTGGAACTGTGTGGTCAAATGTATTATTTTGTCCGAGCAGTAATCATTATTTTGAGAATAGTGAAAGTCAGGGTATTTTTGTGGCTTATAAAGAAAGTGAGTCTAGCTTGAATGATGAGGTAATTCCAGTACAAATTTCTGAAAATAGTGCCGATAATAATGCTAGTGATTTAGAAAATAAATCATCTGACACTTCTATTAATGCTATACCTGATATTATTGATGCTATACCTGATATTTTAGATGATATTCACACATCTGTTGAATGAAGGAAATTTAGTAGATGACGAAGTATGCGTTACGGAAGTTAGTGAATACTTATTAGTTGACGACAATAAAAATTCTTTAAACGATAGTAGGAACTTGCTAGGTGATGATATTATTTCAAGTTTCCATCCGAATGAGGATGCTGTAGGCCAGGTTGATAATATGGTTTTAAATAAAGTACATGAAAACCATACTGAGAATCAGGATGAAAAGTTCACACAGAGTTATACTGTAGGTAGTTTAGCTGATGCTTCGGAAGTTATAGAGAAAGTTTGCAATAAAACGCACGAGTACGAAAAGCTTAATCTTCCTAAAACTGAAGCAGTGTTAAAGAATTTAAATGATAACGATTCTGATATCGCAAGTTTCAAAGAGACTTTTTTGTCAAAAGAGGATAAAACTAAAGTTAAGGGGGATAAAAAACGTGAAAAAGCGCCTTTAGGTTCCAGCATTAAAACTGCTAATACTGAAGTAATTAAGGCGGTAAACAAGAAGTCGTATAAGCACAAATACGAAAAACAGAGTCAGGTTGTTGAAAAACATGACACAAGCAGCGAGATAAAGCCAGTTACTAAACACGTTGGTGAGGCGTATAAATTTGAAACAATAGAATCTGCATTAAAATCTAATGCCTGTACTCTAAAAGGTACGGAGAAAAGTAAAGTGTGCACTACAAAACCTCCATCTAAGGATGAACGTGGCACACATAAGGTACACAAGGTTATAAAAAGGAAGAATGACAATTTTAAAGCTCCTTTGCATAAGTACAGGGAACGCAAGATTTCTGCCGCCCAGCAAGGTTGGCCTCCTCCCAAGAGACCTCCTGTCCATCGTCAAGCCGGACCAGCGCCTCAGGACCAACGACCTGCTGCACGAAGGATGCCCACACGGTCAACGAACCCCTTTACTAGGACTGCGACCATCAAGAGAGGTTCAGCGGATTGGACAAACTGGTGCAGTGAAGTTGCTGCATTCATGAGGAACAAGTCTTGTATCAATTCTCTTATTCTAACTCCCACCCTTTAATAAAATCGAACCAAATTGGTTTGAAGTTCCCCATTGTAGATACTGTGTAAACATTTTGAGGGGAAGGGGTGAGCCACTGACAAAAAAACGGCATACTGTTGTTTCATAAATTTTTGAAGGGGACATGTAGTGAAAAAAAATACATACTAACTACAGATAACAAACAACTAACATACTAACTTCGCAAATCATAACACATGTACATTATAAATTGGGGGAGAGTAGATACAGTCAAGAAATGTCATGCTGTGCAATTGTGTTGTCACTTTTAATTAAAATAGATATTTTAGGGCGCAGTTGGCCAGCCCAGTATCCGCAACTCTGCAAATCCACTGTGTAATGGTGTCACCTGGACCCTTCGGGGTTAGTTTTGTAAAATGGTAGTGGCGTTTTTCCCCCACACAACGTGTGGAAGGTTTTTTGGCTTTGCCACCCATTATGTAAAAAGTCAGACCAGCACGCGTTTTCAATTAGTTAACTGAAGCCGTTCAGACCTCAGTTACCTAATTTTTTTTTTCGAGGGAGGCCAGTGTAAGGTATACACAAGATTCGATTCACAAGAATCGAACTTTTGAGTGAATTAAAGAAGCTGCTTCAGATATGCTAATTTTGGCATACGCGCTTAGTATAAATACCACGCAGCGTCATTAATGAAAAGAGGGGAGTTGTTGTTAAGGTTGAAAATGTGTTATCCTGCGCTGCTGCTTAGCGGGCCAGAAGTTTACGTGGCAGTACTGCTGGTTTGACTTACTGTTCGTGAGTATAAAAATATATTGTCCTTAAAAGCTGTATTTACATTCCGTACAAGTAGTACGCATGCTTATTGCTGTAAAAGCCAATTATATGTGCAGCGAATTCAATAAACATTATTTCATGTATAAACTGTGTTTGTATATAATTCAAATAGAGTGCTACTTCAAATTATATACACCCAAGTCTGGGTAGAAGTGAGCATAGATACTCTATACACCTGTGAAACTCAGTGAAGAACGCAACAACTTAAATAGGAAAGATTTAACCAAACGTTACAACTATCGACAAAGGTTATTAGATCACTACTGGGAAAGGTGGCGGAAAGAATATTTGTTAAATCTGAAATCAGCTAATTGCACTGCATCAACGACAGCAGTTCGAGGTTTCAAAGTTGATGACGTGGTGCTACTTGGAGATCCCAAGTCATCTAGAAATATGTGGAGAATGGGGAGGATCATAGAAGTATTCCCCGGAAGAGACGGTAAGGTAAGATCATGTTGCGTGAAGTTAGATTCTGGTGTTGTGAAGAGACCTACACAACTTTTGTTCCCTCTAGAACTCTCAGACTGACAAGTGATAGAGAAACGAACTGATTTAAACTTTACAAACTTTTTTGAACATTGAACTTTAAATATAATTGAAACTCTTTGAATATAATTGAGTATCTAAAATTTTGAATTGAATGCTATTAATGTATAAATATAATTGAATATGTATAATTTTGAATTGCATGTTATTAATGTATAGGTATAATTGAATATCTATAATTTTGAATTATTATTAATGTTTATGTAATTGATTTGTTTATCTGTTTTAGTTGCATTTTGTATTGATGAACCTTGCAGTTCATGGGGGGGGAGGGTGTTGCAACTTCAAATTTATGTACTCCAGATGGCGCTGCAACGCACCCTCTCCCTATGTAAGTACTTTTGTTTTGGTAGAGCAGAGAGAATCGACTAAGCGATAGGGGAGACTGGGATGAGCTATTGAGCTCCACTTTTCGAATCCCAGAATATAAGATTAAGATCTATTGTCCGCTTTTTGTGATGTCCGTAGCATAGAAAATAAATGTGTTTTTGTGTAGACTGTGCTGCTTCATTTACAACCCCTGGATTGGACATTAGAATTACCACACTCCTTCTCTAAGCACTTTCCCTGTCGTCCCCCTTATCTTAGTATGATGAAGTCTCTGTTGAGTGTAAGAGAAACTCACCAATATAGAATAATTTTAATCTTCTATATTTTTGCGTTTTAATATTTTATTTTGAATAATGTCTGAAATAAGTTTTTACTAACTTCGGAACTTCCACTCAAGCCCTCCCCCCCCCCCCACTTCTCTCAGTTCTCTGTTGTCTCATGTTTTCTGCCCATTGGAATTCATGAGTGAACAGATTGCTTCTTGTCTTATATCATGAATAAGTCTGGCTTGGCTTTTGCTTATTTTCCTTTTCTTGAACAAATTTTTGAGCCCTGACAAACTTGAGTTTCAGTTTCGTGCAATATAGCACGCATTTATTTTTTTCTATAACCTGCCTCTTGATTGGTTATAGTTTTGCCACAGCCACACACCCACTTTTTACAATGTCCACATTAAACTGCCGTCTTAACAAATTGTATTTTGTATTACCATTTTAAGTGTCATTCTGAATTTTTATTTTGAATATTAAGCTGTACATATTATGTCACAATTTGAAATATGATTTTTTCCATGTAAATTCCTTTCCATGTATTTCCATATAAATTCCTTTCTTTTTTAGACCAATGAAGGAAGATATTGAGCTATACATATTTTTTCCATTTGTTTATTACCTTTTTTCAGCTACACACAAACAATCCTATTGAAAGAGTGAGAAATTCACCAGTAGTATTTTTAACGATATATATATATATATATATATATATATATATATATATATATATATATATATAATACATATTTTTTTTGGAATGGTTCTTTTGTCTTCTTTAACTGCTGGAAACAAAATACACTACGCCACAATATGGACTTTTGCTAAGACTTATTTTCAAAAAACAATCCACAAACGGAAATAGAAAAAAAATCCCTTCATTTCAGTCCAAAAATGTATGTGTGCGATGAATGAATTTTGTATGAAAGAAATCACATGTTCTGAGCCTCAAGTAAGTTCATTGATTATTTCGCTGATTACATCCAGTAGAAAAAAAACGTTAAGTTATTTTTATCTAACATTATAGGAGAAGAACACTTTTTTTCTCGTTCCGGAATGATTAGATTGCACCCATGGATAAATAATCGACGTAACGGGGCAATCAATAACTTACACTGCATGATTTAGAAAGCAACATCTTACTTCCAACAGTAAAATCAGTCTTCTCTTGTTACTTTTAGAGGGAAGGAATCGATATTTTTAGCACCATAAGAGCATTTTTTGGTGAATTCTTACTTTGGAATTTTCCAGTATTTGAAGTACAATGCTCAATGTTTTATGAATAATGGTGTTAGTAAAAGATGGATTATTTTATCAGAGGCTATAAAGGCTATTTCTTTAACCCAAGATCACAAGGATGGATTAAAAATCCCTTAATGTATTTACCAGGCATTGTAGTAAGCCGACAATATAACTGACAACATGTTTCGTTAAAATGTATTGTTCAGCAAACATTTTTTACTTAGATAAGCTTGGTATTTTACAGTAATTTATAACAATAAATTTCGCTATTATTTCCCCTAAAAATACGGCTCATGGCTGAAAATTTACTCCGTCTGTAATAAAAGAGTAATGAAATACTTAAATGTTCTAGATTAATCTAGATTCAAAATTTAGAAAGGTTGTTAAATCGCCTTGTAATCCTGGCAATTTGTAACGTCTTTACAGAGCGCCTCGGTTGCCACTTGATCAAATAGTTTGGAGGGAGTGGGATTGATAGAAAACAAGAGTAAGCATATTCAAAGGCTTTCTTCAGATACTTAAGAAAATATATCAAATCTTTTTTTTTGGCGCAATGCAGAGGAATCTGTCGTAATTTGCTGTAGCTAACTTTACATATGGATAACGATATGGTGTTGTCCTCCTATTAAGGCTGCTGTGTACTAACCTTATTGGATTCACTCACCTCAATGTTAACCTATTGAGAAAATGTGTCAATTATTTACAGCTACATAAATGCTGATAATACAATAAAAATGGTATTTTCAGATAGCCTGAACTTTTTTGCCCCTTGCACCATGATTCATTATATAAATTTCGTCCACCAAAGATATTGTTGAGCGTTTAAAACCCACTATGCTAGCTATTTTTTTTCACAGAATAATTTTTGCATTTTTTAAACGAAAAATGCCCCAAGGTGTAAAATTTCTTTCTCTATAAAGGAGTACAATTTTTTAAAAAAATCTTTGAATCAAAGTTGGCCAACCTTGGACACAATTTCTCCATAGGTTAACATTGGGGTGAGCGAATCCAGTAGGGTTAGTACTCAGCAACCTTAACATGTCAGGCTCGCACAATATGGTGGAGCTAGGCTCATCCGTGATTTGAAATAGGAGGTACAGATGTGACTATATTTCAAATGAATCGGGCAAACCGTTAAACGTACAATGGTGCGGTTATTCCTAAAGAAGATCGATAGATCATTAGAACTCGTTAGGAAAAGATCATCAGCGCAAAAAGAGGCGATGCAAGTCCTCGGGGAGCCGATCTGACAAAAGGAACCGCATACAAAGGAAGTGGCCAGGTGTGATTAAACACTGTAAGGGTTCTTGTATCACACATGAGGCGATGGAAATTTCGAGATGTTTCTAGATCTTTCCGAAGAAAAAGGTGTAAATGAACGAAAGACTATTAGACAGAGCATTACAGACTGGACCTTGATGAGGTATTGACGTACGGAGAGAGCGCGGGAAAATAGGGGTTCATAACGAAAATAGGGGTTCATACAGTTCGAACGAGACGGGAGGGTCTCGTTCGAACTGGAATTTATGAACCCTGCTCTCCCTAATCGATGTTATCAGAGTTCTTCGGAACAAACTCATGTACATTATTATTATTGTATGTATCTTATATTAAACAAGATGTAAATAGAGCCATTTACCCGTTTCTACATTAATATTATGAATTACTTACACATCGGGTCACGGCGATCTAGTTCTGGACTGGTAAGTGGAAACTCTGGACTACTACAGTTCTGGACTGTTAAATCTAGATCACGAAAGAATAGTAGCATTATCCTTTTTACGCCCAAATATTAATGAAGTTATGAAAAAACAAGCTGCTAAAATTTTGCATTAAATGTAATTTGTAGTTAAATAAACATTTTGTTTACTTTGTAATACAATTTCATTTTATATTTGAATAAAAGTTATTTCGTATGCTGTTTTTTCAAAATATATTATAGGTACATCAATCAATTATCCAAGTAAAATTCTTTTAAATTTATCTTACTGTTAGTGTACCGCCAAATTTTAAAATTATTAAAGTGTACCGAGACGAAAAAAAGTTTGAGAATCGCCGGAATAGGCAGATTGTTTGTTGTTTTTAACTCCTCGTGAACTTTGATTTAAAAAAAATATTGAAACTAGACACATGTATGTATGGCTATCGGTGAAGAATGGGGTGATATTGGTGCGGTCTTAAGTACAGTCGATGGAGACAGGACATTAATTCTTACAGTTTATGTTTCACTGAACAGCAATATAAAAGATAGCAGATGTTTATGACTCATTTTCTGACGCATACATCAGAGGCATCTGAAGCATTTGAAGAATGACGTGAAAAACTGAATGAGTAAATTCCGATGCATGTGTTCCATGCATAAGCCTTTTCTAGCTGCAAGGTAGAATTAAATAAGTGACATGAAATTTTTTTCATGTTTTTATTAACTCGCTTTCTTGTGTGTTTGTGTGTTTGTGATTTTGTCCCGTACAAATCTTGCAATCGATTTTTAACTAACTTCCCGACTAGCGAGACATTTGAAACGCTTAGAATAGCTCAGAACACAATGACAATGTATCCTTTTGATACTTTTAGCCATCTTTAAGCAGAATTGAAATCATTTTCAGTTAATTTTGTTTTGTAGACTGGTGCAGCCATCTATCGGCCGGGACGAGAACGAAAAGTTAAACGCAAGTTAACTTCCAATTAACTTCATTTTCTTTCAAGTTGGTGGGATAATTCATCAAAAAATTTTTAAAAAAGTATTTATTAATACATAGAATTGTCATGTTTATATGATTCAACAGAAAACTTAAAAACATGGTATATAAAAAGTTCAATTTATCTTGTAATTAATTTAAATTTCAGTATGTAATTGAAATGTTACAGAGTTAAAAAACAGAGCTGACCAAATCGAGTTAAGTCATTCTTCTGCCAAATTCTGAGTATATCAAATTTGACTAACACCGGGAAATGTATTTCGTAGAATTTTTGTAGTTTGCGTATTTGGGTAATCAAGATATGCAAATTCAGTTCAATACTAAAGTAATGATTTATTGATATTTATGTTGAAACAACTGGCGTTTTTATTGTTGTTATGTTCTAAAACAATATAGATGGTGAACTGAAAATTATACAGAGAATTTATTTCTAGAAATCTGAACTGTCGATTTTTTCCCCAATAAATCAGGAATTGCTCGATATGCAAATGATAGAATTTCCAAATATCGAACACATATTTAACATTAAAAATCTAATATTTAATTTTAAAAATCTTTATGAAAGTGTGTGTTTTTTACGAATTAAATGGCGAGTATTAAAAGAGAACTATCTTGAAATAGATTTAATGGATATGCTTCGTGATTAGGCGAGATTTTGTAATGAAACGTTGCCTGCAAACCTTTAAAGGGGGCAGAAGTTTAAATCTGAAGATAGTTAGAAACCGTGATCAAAACAAAGCAATTTAACGTAAACTGTTTCACTGCGTTAAACGTATGTAGCAAGGTTTTTTTAAAAAGGGAGGGTATGTGCTCAAGCACTAATTTTTAAAACTGCTCATGTAATCAATCATGTATACATGATGTACACATGAATTTCTTTCTATTTGGAGGGTTTTTGTTCCTCTCTGTTACTCCTGTGAAGGAAACTGATTTACAAAAATAATAGAGGATTGATTAACATTTTAAATTTGTGATATCTTTATAACTTTTCTACAGCCTTTCATCACTTATGATGAAAGGCAAGTATGCAAGATTTTTAAAACAGATACTTAGCTTTGTTTTTATGAGATTTTGAAAAAATATCCTTAAATCTCAATATCAATTATATTCCAAATATAGGTGTATAGCGCAGGGTTTTTTTCTTTTCACGAGAAAGAATATGAGGTAATTGATAATAAATACAAATAAGAATGAATAATGAATTACGAGAAAAAAGAAGCAACCTTTCGAGTACTATAGCGTAAACTCATTTACTTAAAAGAACTCATTAGACATGGGTTTATAACCCAAATAAAGTGAGATATTGAACTCTAAAGAAGGGTTCGTCTGCTCATGTTGGTTTGATTTTCGACATACTTTAAAGTGAGTCGTATAACCCATTTTAATGAGTTGGTGGCGGGTAAATCAACCCGCTTGTGATATGGGTTCTAGAACCCACTTTCCCACATGGGTTCTACGACTCACTAAAAGCGAGTTCCCCTGTGCAGTGGATTTGAACTTGGAGAAGTGGGTTCACCGAGCAACTTTTTTTTTCTCTGTGTTGAAATTTATAAAAAAAAACCTTAATTGTTATTTGGAGTCGTTTTCACTCTGGAGTCAGATTGATCCACGAACCGCAAAAACAGCTCTCGAGTCCTTATAGAAAAATGTTGCCATCACCTCTTTAGCCTACAAAGGTAGGGAACACCACTTGGAAACAAAAGAAAAAAAAACTTTAAAGAATAAATAAAAATTTCTCTGTTTTTAATAAAACGCCTCTAAAGTGGTTTAAAATATGAAATTCAAAGTCTCGTGAATTAATCGATATCCGATTTGAAAGAACATTGATTGAAGCTGGATTTAATTGTCACATGTTTCAAAATATTGGCGTCTAACAGACGAACATTTAAGTGCCAAATTATTTTTACTGCCAGAGTAAATCAGTATCTGTCCGGCAGACTTCGGTGGTTGAGATCAAGCAAGTGTTTTGTGAATGAAAGGCTGGAAACCTACTGGAAACTTGCTACATGCAGTTGACAAGATGCATCCAGGTAGCAAGAAAAGCAAGAATTTGACAGTGAGACGACGGGAAAGGATCCTGGGGTTTTACGAACCCTTTCAACGAATCTAGGCAGATGAAAGTGTGCTTATCTATACCACAAGAAAATGGGAGAGATGGGAAATCGAAAAATATTTTAGCTTACAAATATAAACAACTGATTATTTCTGTGGCTTGGCACAAGAAGTGCCTAAGTCAATTTTCTCCAAGATGACTTTGTTTGCTTATGCCTCTTCAAAAAATATTATTTTCAATGTAAGAAGTACCCAAGTCTGTACAATGGTTTAAAAGTTTTTCTAAACCACTGTACAGACTTGGGTACTTCTTACATTGAAACTAATGTTCTTTTAAAGAGACGTAAGCAAACAAAGTATCTTGGAAAAAAATGACTTAGGCACTTCTTGTACCAAGCCAGAGATTTTGAAAATTAAGTAAATATAAATATTCATTGCTTATATATACCTTTCGTAATTTCATAAATCTAAAAATAATATTCCGCATATTTTTAGATTTATGATATTATGCGCCTTCACAAAAGGCTTCGAGGACAGTCTTGTTGTGCAAGCCTAATCTAGACAGATAATCGGTGCCAGTGATCTCGGCAGATGAGTGTAAGCAATAATCTAGGCCAGGGGTACTCAAAACTGCTGCCCACCAAGATTTTACGTACGGCCCGAAACACTCTTAGCCATTATCAGGTAGCTGCTTTTGTAAACATAATTTTGGAAACGGGTGCCTAAATAATACAAAACTGTACAAAAAAGGGACACCTACTGCTCGTGTTCTTCATATCAACGTATCTTTGTGATTCAACCAATTACAAAATGAAATATGCGAAGAACGTGTATGGAAATCGGTTTACTGATTCTTATCTCGATGACGTATTGAGAGTAGTATCATGTAGCAAGTATATTTGTCTAAAATAGTCAAAATTTTGTTTCAACATAAAATATCCCACTCATTTTTTAATTTACGTTTGAATACATTTAGGATTTGAGTTTTATTTTTTACACTGTAGCGTCATGCAAGTATGGGGAATTTTCTCAAGACCCCACAGGGTGCACGAACACTGTGTGCTTATCTGAGTACCATTTTCCAGTTCCCCTCGTTTTGAAAACGTGTGTGAATTCCGAGCGGATTAAAACACTGATACCAGCAAATGCCGCCAGAAATTTTAGTCTGAAAGTTAAGCCCAGGCATATCGGTTTCCCGAGCAAGATGTGGGAATATCTGTTTTGAAAAACAGAAGCGTCCGCCATCGCCTCGTAAAACTGTCTTTCTTAGAGATAGCTCAATGCTAGTTTGACACTATAGTGATCGTAAAGTTTGCCTAAATAATCAACGATAAGAAGAACTGTCACCAACTAATCCGACAGCCCACGCTCTGGAAAACAAACAAAAGAAAGGTCATAGTAGATATAGTCTGAGACTTGGAGATTTTTGGAGAGATCCCCATGTAACAACGAGGTGAGGCGGTCGTTTTTTATAAGCTCCTGTGGGAGGCTGACCGGGTCTCGGAGAGTACTGTTAAATCACTCTACGCTTCAGTTAAAATTCATTTGAATCTGTTGTACTAGTTTAATGTTAATTTGTTTTCTTTCATTAAATTTTTAACCCCTGGCCTTATCATTCACAACTCGAACTCTATTTTCTTGGTCACGATTTTATTAATTTTAAAAAGCCTCAGAGAATAGCCTCAGACGTCACAACAGCATTATATTATGAGATATACACTGAAGTGCCACTGAATTAGGGATAGCAAAGCCTATACAAATTGTGTAGCGCTGCGCATCATGTATGCACAAGTGAGGGCGCTGTGGTAACTGCATATATAGCGCGTACTGTGGTTGTTCTGAATTAGTTGTTGGAATTGCCAGTATGGGTAAACTGCCTGATTTAGACGCCTTCGATTGCGGACAAATCGTAGGTGCGCGACGCATTGGCCATTCAATTTCCGAAATCGTCAAACAGCTAGGATTTTCAAGGTCGATAGTGTCAAGAGTATACCAAGAATACATGGATGGTGGAAAAAAAACTAGCGATCGGGCAAACTGCAAAGGACAATTAGCCTTGACAGTGCGTGGGGAGAGACGGCTCAGGCGTATTGTACGTAGCCAGCGAAGCCAAACATTAGCTCAAATTACCACCCAGTTTAATGACGGTGCCAGTCGTACAGTCAGTAAACGGACTGTGCAATTCTCGCTTCACCGTATGGGTTTTGGGAGCCGTCGACCTACGAGAGTACCATTGCTCTATACTCGCCATCGGGCTGCGCGTCTTGCCTGAGCAAGAGAGCACAGTTTGCAAGAATCATTTCACTAGGCCACTTGGAACAAACACAACATTTATTTTCTATTTACATCGGCGAACATTATTAGGTTTCGCCAACCTTCAAAACGGTGGTTCAGCTCGTTTATGTTACATCAATCAGACTATAGAACATCAGTTCAAAACACTTGAGATGCGCACATAGCGCCCTCTATAGCTCATTTCGCTTCACTCCCCACCTGAACTCATTAGAGTTCAATCACATACTAGGCATAAAATTTTAAAACTAACAAATTTGAAACAATAATACAGTTCGTAATGCAAGTGACAATTTAAAAAATATAAACACACTTTTACAGAAATAAATCTAACCAAAACACAATATACAAAATGATATCTAAATTAAAGTAATATAAATGAACAAATAGAGCATTATCTCAATTAATCAAGAATGTAAAGATTATTAAAGAAACACGCAAATTCAATGAAATAAAAATTATCAGTCACTAGAATCATTAAGTTCTAAAGGATATATAAGCTGCACTGGTCTTTTGAACAGTCCTTTGGCTGTTTTAACCACATAGGATCGAACATGGCCATCGCGTCCTAGGAGAACTTCACTTATAACTCCTAAGTTCCATAAAAACTTTGACTTACCAGTTCCTTCAAGCAAAACAACATCATTCACTTTCAGGTCTTTCTGAGTTACCGGAGTAACAAAGTGATGGGCAGTTCTAAGATCCAGTAAATATTGATCTTTCCACTTTAGCCAAATTTGCTTTAACATGTTTGACTGGTACTGCTTTCTTTTAGTCAAAGACTCCTTTGAGGAAGTTTTTTGCACTAACTCAGCAAAATTACAGGGGTATTCTATGTTCTTACGTCCAAAATGGAGAAAATGAAATGGAGTAAGAGGCTCAGGTTCGCAAGAATCGTTATAAACGTAGGTGAGAGGTCTTTGGTTCAGCACAACCTCTATCTCCGTCAGAACAGTCGAAAGTTCTTCAAATGTTAACAGCGCTCGTCCAAGGATTTTCTTGAGAGGCTCTTTAATGCTTCTCATCAGACGCTCGTAAAATCCTCCCCACCATGGGGCACGTTCAACTATAAATTTCCAAGTAATTCCCTCTGATGATATGAAATTCTTGAATTCCTCATCTCTGATAATATTGAAGAAATACATCAAATCCTTGTTCGCACTCTTGAAGGATTTTGCATTATCAGAGTACACTATACGACAATTTCCTCTCCTGGATACGAATCGTCGAAAAGCTAACATAAATTTCTTGGTCGTCATGTCGGATACCAACTCGAGGTGTACCGCCCTAGTGACAGCACAAGTAAATAGAGTAATATAGGATTTTGTTACCTCTTTTCCAGTTTTAACCATGACAGGTCCAGTAAAATCGATAACAGAAATACTGAAGGGTGGCGTTTCAGCAATTCTGTCCCGTGGAATTTGAGCATTCACCTGATTGGCTGGTTTCACTGCATACTTCTGGCAAATAAGACACTTTCCAATTATTTTCTTTACCAGCTGTCGGCCCTTGGGGATCCAGTACTTCCTCCTAATTTTCGACAAGGTTGCAGCAACTCCACTATGTAAAGTCTTATTATGCTCACGTTGTATTAATAAAACAGTGAATTTAGAACTTCGAGGGAGAATTATTGGGTGTTTTTCATCTAAAGTGTATTCACTTTCTTCTAATCTCCCCTTAATCCTAAGCATCTCTTTATCATCAAGGAATGGAGCTAAACTGTACAGACTAGATTCTGCCGGAATCGTTTGGTTCTTCTGTAATGCACGAATTTCAGAATGATATATTTCTTTCTGTTCATTCCGTATCCAAAATTCTTCAGCATTCTGAAGTTCAGCAGCAGTGAGGGGGCCATTTTCAACGGGTAATTTCTTAGCTCTCGAGATGAAACGTTTGATCGATGCAGTGATTCTCAATACTCGTAAAAGGCTAGAATATCTTGATACGTCAATAGGTTTCTCAACGACTTTAACTACGCATTCGTTGATACGTACACCGCTACGACACTCTAATTCTTCTTTATTTACAGATCTCACTTGCTGAGTGGGCCAGCTTTCAGCAGGAAGCTGCAGCCACTCTGGTCCATGCCACCATAACAAACTTCTGCAAACCATGGAGGCATCTAAACCTCGCGTTAATAAGTACGCGGGATTGTCCTTTGAGCGGCAGTGTTTCCAACAGTCTGGGTCAGTAAGTAGCTGAATTTCGGCTACACGGTTACACACAAATGGTTTCCATTCTTTAGAGAAGCCCTTTATCCAATGAATTACTATCGATGAATCAGTCCAAAGATTAATTTTAAACCACATATCAGGAAATAGCTGTTTCAAGTGCTCAGCCATTCGAGCTGCAACGACAGCGCCCATGAGCTCCAGTCGAGGCAGAGTCAAAGGTTTCAGTGGGGATACTCTACTTTTAGACATAACAAAACTAGTGCAAAATTTGTTCTTCTTGTTTAAGTATCTAACAAACGCAACTGCACCGTATGCTTTGGGACTTGCATCGGAAAATACATGCAAAGTGACTTCATTTCTTTCCAATTGTTTACAATGGAAGTATTTTCTCTCAATTGATAAGTCATTCAGTTTAATTATCTCCGAACACCAGTTTGTCCATTTTGATATAAGATCATTCGGAAGCTGATCATCCCAATCTAATCCTTTTAACCAAATCTCTTGAAGCAGAATTTTTACTCTGACAACGAACGGTGATATGAAGCCTACAGGATCGTAGATTTTGGCTACAGTTTGAAGCACACCTCTCTTAGTGTCTTTTTTATTGTTTAAAGATTCTACAAGAGCTGTAGTATCCAATTTAAGAACGTCATTTTCAGGATTCCACAGCATACCTAGCACCTTTTGGTAACTACGCGAATCATCTAAATTATCTGCAATTCCATTGTTAACCCATAATGCATTTAGTTCTCTCGAATTAGACTTTAGTTTTTTCAAATTCATCCCTGCATCTTTTAAAATGTTGAACGCATCAGATGACAAACGGTATGCATCTTCTAAATTATCTGCTCCATAAAATAAATCATCAACATATAATGACGAATTTAACATTTCATAACTATCCCGCTTTTCGTTTTTGTATTTCTTTATGTGATACTTTATCGTAGCCGATAAAATAAAAGGACTAAGGGTCACGCCAAAGGGTACGCGTGTCATCCGCATAATTTTGAAGGATTTGTCCTCATCATTTTGAAACCAAAGAAATTTCAAATAATTTCTGTCTTCTTCAGCAATTCCTATCATTAAAAATGCCTTTTCTATATCGCCGCAGAATGCGATCTCATACTGACGAAATTTAAGTATTACATCTAAAACATTTGGGTTCAAATTAGGACCGGATTCTAGACAATCATTAAGAGATTTTGCGTTTTCCTTTTTAGAAGAAGCATCAAAAACTATTCGAACGCGTGAAGTTTCTTTATCGGACCTAATGACAAATGTATGTGGCATGTAATATTCAGAATTTTGAGCCTCATTTGAGCACTCCTCAACGATACCTTTTCTATGCTGATCCTCAATAATTTCCTTATAATCTTGGAACATAATTGCGTCTTTATTTAAACGGTTGCGCAACAATTCAAAACGTCTTTTTGCTACTTCCAAATTATTATCTACTTCATCCGCACTAGATTTCCATATTAATTTCGACTCATATCTGCCGTTTTTGAATTGCAATTCGCTCTCAAACTGATTGATCAAAGCATTATCCTTTTCTGATAATTTATTACTTTCACAACTAATACCCATTGAATCTAAATCCCAGAACATCCTTAAATCATTCATAATATTCGCGTTCATTACTGCTATATTCTGAGAACATCTGCTGTTTTCCTCACACAGAAATCCAGTTAAAACCCATCCAAAAAGAGTATCAATAGCATTCAAGTTTTTGTTTATGGGAATCTTCTCTCGAGCATACACGACATCCCAAAACACATCTGCTCCGATTAGTACTTCTATGTTCAATAAATCGTCTCCTAAGTATGAGTCAGCGATCTCCAATTCGCACCTGTCCATCAAGTGCTGAATGTTTACATTAGGGGCAAAGATTGGCGCCGCGGATATTTTGTCTATCACAAGAGCTTCAAACTTTATTTTGACATGCGAATCGTTTCTCTTTCTCAACTCAATTAGAACTACTGGGTACACTTTTTTGGGAGCATTTTTAACACCAAACGCATAAACAGAGAGCGTTTCACATCTAATCGGTTTTAATTTTAGAGCATTTGCTAATTCCCTATTCACGAAACTTCTTTGACTCCCATTATCCAGCAGAATTCGTGTTAGTTTGGCGTTACTATCAGAAGACGCCAAAACAGTACATGTTTGCAACATAACGTTCTTGGGACTGGAAATGCACTGTGAAACGGAAGAAATCACTCCCTGACTAGAATTTGTCCCATTCACATTTGGTACTTCATTAATATTTGATCCCAAATTTTGAAAATCTTTTTCATTTTCCTGTAAATTTTGACAGTCTTTATTTCTTATGGGCCCTGCCCTATATCGACTATTATTTTTCAAACAAATCAATTCATGATGGTTTCTACCTTTACATTTATCACAAGGTTTGTTATTAAAGCAATTTCGACTTACATGAAATTTCTTAAAACAAGAAAAACACCTATTATCAGATTTCAATTTTGTTATTTTATCATTAGGCGAACTTTTACATTTTAAAGAATCATGAGACCCTGAGCAGAAGATGCATATCGAACTTATCTGAGCATTAAATGAAGCAGTCGTGGGTGTATTCTTTACAAATCTTTTATTTTCAATTTTCGGTTGATAATTACTACGCGAAACCGAAACTTCCTTTCTCTCATTCAAAATTAATGACGAAGTTTCTCTACATTCGATTTCCTTTTTCAAAAAATCTACTAATTCTGAAACATTTACATCACTTTTAGAATTATTTTGCCTGTTAAATTCCAAAACTAAATCGTCTGGCATCAACTTTAACAATATCGGTATCAATAAATGTCCATAAGAACCAGAAGTAACTTTCATCGCATTCAAATTTCGAATACAAACTTGTAACTCATCATACAGCCTACGAAGAGCTCGAATATTCGATGAATATTTGACAGCTTCTAAATTCAAAATTTTACTCATAAACGAATTAATTAATACATTTTTTCTACCATATCTTTCCTTAAGAGCTGTTACACAATTCTCATAATTTTCACTAGTAAGTTCTAAACCGCATACAACGTTATACGCTGGTCCAGTTAAATATGATTTCAAGTACGAAAATCGTTGTACATTAGTAAGTGATTCGTTTTGATGAATCGTGCTTTCAAAACTATTCCAAAATTCTGTCCAACATTTTGGATCGCCAGAAAATTTTTCAATTGTCAATTTTGGAAGTTTCACCGATTTAGGAATGAATGACGGGACACTATTGCTATAATTTTGAGAAGGACCTGGAACATCTACGTTTTGTTCCGATCTCTGTATATTAGTAACTCTTTTTCCTTCTAAAAATCGCGCCACTTTTTTTGAACATTTTAAACATTTTTCGTTATATTCTTCGCTAGCAATGACTTCTTCCTCCTTCGAATCTAGATTAATTAATGACTCAATTTCTTTATCAAGACTTTTCAAATTATCAGATTTTTCAATTAAAAGGTCATAATTTTCCTGCAATTCAACAATATCAATTTCCGAATCAGAATTTAAAATACTTTCGATTTTGTTTACCAATTTAGTCGTTAGCGTTCTCACAACAGATCGCTTCTTTTTCAACATTTCCAAACGTTCGTGATTGGACATTTTAATATTTAAAATTACTTATTCAATTCCTCACAATCAAACGATAATCTAAATACACCCAAGACTGCAAATAAAACAAAACTCATACCTTAAAAATCCCCGAAAACGAAAGTGCTTCACTCATTTAAATTGGGCTTCCATTTTCTTCAGACAAATACAGTTCATTAACAACTTTTTCCAATTCCAGGGTATTCCCGGCCTCTTGCACCAAAGTTTGCAAGAATCATTTCACTAGGCCACTTGGAACAAACACAACATTTATTTTCTATTTACATCGGCGAACATTATTAGGTTTCGCCAACCTTCAAAACGGTGGTTCAGCTCGTTTATGTTACATCAATCAGACTATAGAACATCAGTTCAAAACACTTGAGATGCGCACATAGCGCCCTCTATAGCTCATTTCGCTTCACACAGAGACTGGAGTGTAGAGGACTGGAAACGAGTAGCATGGAGTGATGAGTCTCGATTCCGACTTCTTAACGCCGACGGGAGGCTGAGAATATGGCGTCAGGCTCATAAAGCCATGGATCCTGCATGCCTGGCTGGAACTGTACAAGGGCATGGTGGCTCAATCATGGTCTGGGGTGTTTTTTCGTGGCACAGTTTGGGATCTTTGGTGCGTGTACCAACCTCCCTCAATGCAATTCGGTACGTAGAGTTGCTGGGTGATGACCTCTATTCGTTTATGCTGTTCTGTTATCCGCACGGTAATGGAGTTTTCCAGCAAGACAACTGTACCTCTCACAAGTCCCGGTTGGCTACTGGCTGGTTGGATGAGCATTCCTCTGACTTCTCTGTCATGAATTGGCCACCTAGAAGCCCAGACTAAAATCCTATTGAGCATCTTTGGGATGTTTTGGAACAGGGTGTGATAGGCCATCACACAGCACCAAAGAACCTTACTGAATTATGGACAGCTTTAGCCAATATTTGGCAAGCCATTCTCGTGGAACGTTTCCAGAAAGTTGTTGAATCTATGCCTCGACGTGTGGCAGCCGTTATTAAGGCCAGGGGAGGCCCAACTCGTTACTAGGTAGGTATCCCTAATTCAGTGGCACTTCAGTGTATATTGTACTAGGCTGTAACTTCCCACACATATTCTGGTGGCCCGAGAGAAAAAAAAACTGAAAATGACACATTCAAGCAGATGGAAGTGTATGAATGTGGAGGACGCAATATGAAATATTTTCCTTTTTTTCTTCTTTTTATTTTCTTTTCTTTCTCTTTGGTTGGAATGCGACAGACACCCGTCCTTCAAATATTCGCCCGTACACAGAGCGATTTTTTGTTGGCTACTTTATTGTGAGACCATCCAGCGGGTGTGCCAACAAGTGTGAAAACCTGATTAAATTCTTCCCCCTTCACGAATGTTCCTGATGACGGAATGAGCGCGCCATGGTCTTTCTCAAGCAGGGGTTCCCATCGTGTGGGTCGCGACCCCTTGAATGTCGAGAAATGTTTTCTGTGGGTTGCCACGCTTTCATTCAATTAAAATAACTTTTTAAGTGAATTTCTCCGAAAAAAGATGCTTACTAAGCACGAGGCCGCATAAGCACGTCAATTTGTTTATTCCGAGGAATCTCTCTTTCTCTCTGCCATTTTTATTTTTAATTATATTTGTGAGGTATAGAATTAAACCTGACGGAAATTGCTTAGTGCTGAGTATAATTTGTGCATTAGTACATTTGTTTACCATCCAGCCGTCATGTTTCGACGGGTACCAACTAGTTTCTATAATATTTTCAAATGATCCGTTGAGAAAATTTTATAAAAATATGTTAATTTAATCGTGTCAGTGATACTCCAAGAATCGGCCATAATTATTTCTCATTATTTTCATTGTAAGTTATTTCAACTCTTATAACAGTTTTTTAGCGACATTCTCTGTTTATTTGCTTATTATGCCATTTAACAATCAATTTCCTCAATTTTTATTTATTAATTTATTAATTAATTTATTTATTTATTTTGTAACGTTACCGAGCTAGCACCATTTTTCTGAAAATTCGACAAAGTAAAGTTTCGCACGTGATGTGTATTTTCTTTACGGGCAGAAGATAGCTCGTGTTCACACCGATACACTTCTTTCGACTCCACTGCTATTCATTGAAATTAAAGTGCTTCTATACTCTAGTGCAGGGGTTCGCAACCTGTGGCGTTGCGATGTATTTTCTGGGGAGAGGGTCACCCCGATTTCATGCAATAAAAATTTCTAGCGAATTTCACCGAAAAAGATTGTCAATATTTATTTACCATGAAACCGTAAGGAAGTGATGTTTTCAAAGGAAAAATTTTCGTTCAAAGTGCAAACTCAGTTTGTTGAAAATCTACAAATGACTAATGAAAATTGCGGTTGCTTACTGCATATAGTAAACAAATTTCGAACGTCAGTTTGTCTTTCATCAGCCTGGGCTGTCACTTTAGGCATTACTATTGCAGTTTTCCCCAACGAAATAAAAAATTTTATTTAGGTAAGAGTTTTATCTGTTTTTATTGTTATGCTATTCTGAATGAACACGGTAGGTGCATTTGTTTGTTGTTCAGGTTCTGCTCCGTTCTGTCCGTGTTTTTACACACGTTTGACCGAGGGATGTATGTTTCTTAACGTTCTACAAATTTCCTTACAAATTTCTCGCAAATTCCATTTTTGTTAAAATAAGCATTTAGTTAGAATTATGTTATGGTAAATACATTTTAGTGTTTTCACCATGTTTTTATTAACTCGCTTTCTTGTTTGTTTGTTTGTGTGTGTGTTTATCCCGTAAAAATCTTGCAATCGATTTTTAACTAACTTCCCGACTAGCTAGACATTTGAAACTTTTAGAATAGCTCAGAACACCATGACAATGCTTTATTTTCATACTTTTAGCCATCTTTAAGCAGTAATTTTGTTTTGTAGACTGGTGCAGCCATCTATCGGCCGAGACGGGAACGAAAATTTAAACTCAAGTTAACTTCTAATTAACTTCATTTTCTTTCAAGTTGGTGGGATAATTCATCAAAAAATTTTAAAAAAGTATTTATTAATACACAGAATTGTCAAGTTTATATGATTCAACAGAAAATTTAAAAACATGGTATATAAAAATTCTTTTTATCTTGTAATTATTTCTCTTTAAGACTGTTGTGTACTAACCCTATTGGATTCGCTCACCTCAATGTTAACCTATGGAGAAAACGTGTCCAAGGATTGCTGACATCGATTGAAATTTTTTTAAATTGTACTCAGTAAGAGAGAAAGAAATTTTACACTTTGGGTTTTTTTTAAGCGCAAATAATATTTTAAAACTTAAATGATTCGGGTGGGAAAAAAACCTGGTATCGTGTGTTTTAAACGCTCCTAAATTCCTTTGGTGGACGAACTTTATAAAATGAATCTTTTTGCAAGGTGCACAAAAGTTCAAGCTATCTCAAAATACCATTTTTATTGGATTATCGGCATTTATGTAGCTGTCAATAGTAGACACATTTTCTGCATATAGGTTAATATTGAGGTGAGCGAATCCAATAGGGTTAGTACATAGCAACTAAGTTTTGAAAGTCAATTTTAATGAAAATATGGGGGAAAGGGGGCGTGGAAACCAAGGCGGTCCCAACCCGAGAATGATTAGGTAACTCTGGTCTAAAGCATGTTTTGAGCAGTTTGATTCCCTTCCAACAATATCAGAGTTATTGTAATGTACGTGGTTATTTAATCAAGTCATACGAGTTCATAGGGAAAATTAATACTTCCAGTAGGAAAATCTTCTATATGGATGGATCATGTCAGAGTCTTTTTCGTGCCACATCGATCCATCCAATCCTGGATTTCATTCAAAATCAATATAAGTATGACAAAGTCGAAAGAGGTCTCTCTCAGAATTAATTAGCAGACAGAGAGAGTTCCACTCTGGATACTGAGGTGTACAGACGTATTTTTCCGCTACTGGTGTTTTCCTGCTGTTCTTTCTTCGATGGACTGTATACTATATTTTTCTAATTAAAAACTGCAATGTCTTTTAAGTGGTTTTATTACACACACAAACAAACATAACAACTAACTAGTTTGCCCTATGGCAAGAACAATGCAGACCATACTGCGAAACATATAACTAATACTAAAATGCGACTACTCAGAACAGTTTCTGAAACTGAACTGTTGCCATTAGCAACCATAAAGTTTTTCTAGTGGCGCGCCAAGGTTGGCGGGCTTTTACTAATGCCAAGGTAAGCCGTAACATACCGGCCCCCATTGACATGTCCCAACATTCAATAATATAATGACACACAATACTAAATAAACAAATGGTATACACTAAAATTACTTCCAAGATACACTATACATATAACAATAGGTAAATACTAATAATGCAAAATGACAGTTTCAAAATTACAAAATTATAAATTTTCTTCAATAGGAAGAGGACAAATTTTAGAAATTGATCGGGTTACAACACCTGATAAGGTTTTAATTTCTAATACTCTTACTTTTCCATCTGAACCCGAAATTACTTTAATGACTCGGCCTAAAGACCATTTACCTGGTGGTAAATTTTCATCCTTTAGGATAACCATGCATCCTTCCTTAAGATTTTTCTTTTCGATAAACCATTTATTGCGTTGTTGGAGATGATTTAGATAATCATGCTGCCATCTCTTCCAAATAGTTTGGGTCATTTTGGTTATTTTTTGCCAATTAGATAGTCTATTTTCTCTGATAGGTGTTATATCCGGTTCGGTTATTGAAATAATAGGTCGTCCAATCAAGAAATGGGCAGGTGTCAGGACGTTAATTTCATTAGGGTCCGACGATAAAGGTAGCAAAGGGCGAGAATTGAGAATTCCTTCTATCTGGGCAATTAGAGTCCAAAATTCTTCTAAAGTTACTCGGGAATTGCCTAAGGTGCGTTTCAAATGGTACTTAAAAGCTTTCACCCCTGCTTCACATAATCCACCAAAGTTCGGTGAGCGAGGGGGAATGAATTTCCAATTAATAGCCTCAGACGACAAATAATTAGTCAAATCGTTGTCAGGTTTATTTACTATGGCATGCAATTTTTTCAGCTCAGTATTTGCTCCTACGAAAGTAGTGCCATTGTCGGTCATGATAGTGGAACTTTTACCTCTGCGGGCAAAGAATCGTTTAAGGGTAGCAATGAATGAATCTGTTGTTAAATCCGTTACTATATCTAGGTGAATTGACTTAGAGACAAACAACGCGACATAAATTTTACTATAATTTCCTTTTCTTTGAGTTTTGTACTTTATAAAGAATGGACCGCAAAAGTCAATGCCACAATGGTGAAAAGGCGGGCTAGGGTTTACTCTTTCTGGGGGTAAATTTCCCATTATTTGATTGACTCCTATGGGATTGTTTCTAAAACAAACTACACATTTGTGGACTACTTTACGAGCCAGAGATCTTCCATTGATTATCCAGTAACTTTGCCTGACGTGATGTAATAAGGCTTGTGGCCCGAGATGGAAAAACTTCTTGTGAAAATATTCCAAGATCATTTCACTCAATTTGTGGTTGCGGGGCAACACGACAGGATGTTTTTTTCTATAGGTCAGACTGGAATTGTCTAAGCGACCGCCTACTCTAACAATGCCCTCAGGATCTATAAATGGGTTTAAAATTTTCAATTTACTATTACCTGACAGGGTCCTTTGATTCTGCAGATGCTGGATATCTTCAGCAAAGAAGAAATACTGTACCTGTTTGATCAAGCAAGCTTCAGCACTCTTTAATTCTGGTAAGGTCAAGGGTCCTAAATTTTTGCTATTTACAGTTCTACAATTGTGAATGAATCTAAAAATGAAACTACAAATTCTAATTAGTTTCATGAAATTATTAGTTAGACAAAAAATAAAATCAAAATTGTTAGGTGTAAGTGAAACAGCTAAGGCTGCTAGTCCACACAAGTTTAGAGTCTCTTGACATGGAGAGTCATTAGAAACATCTTTCATATCTTTCTTAATAACGTCCTGGTCCTCTGACGATAGATGAGGATTTCCAGTACCAGGCACACTAATCGGATGAGTGAGAAAGTCTGGCCCATGCCACCAAAGTTGATTCTCCAGTAAGTCTGTAGCATCTAAACCTCTCGAAATTAAATCCGCAGGATTGCTGCTAGACGCAATGTGTTTCCATTGAAAGTTCTGTGTATAGCCTTGGATCTTCGCAACCCGATTGCTGACGAATGTTTTTAGCTTCCATGCTGGGGTTCGTATCCAGGCTAAGGCTATTTGTGAATCAGTATATAAGTAGATGTCGTTAATGTTCAGTTTTAAGGCGTTCAAAACTTTGACGACTAATTTGGCTAATAGGAGACACGCTGACAGCTCGAGTCTCGGGATAGTGACTGTTTTTAATGGGGCTACTTGAGATTTGCTACTAATCAAATGACATGACGTTTGAGCCTGATATGAAGATTGAATGTAGACAACAGCTCCAAATGCCTTGGATGAGGCATCAGCAAATCCATGCAAAGCTATCTGTTGAGCACAAGGCTTTAAAATGTAACGACTAATGTTAAGACTTTCTAAAGATTTTAAAGAACTTGTAAATTGAATCCAGGACTGGGCTATAAACTCAGGAATAGGGTCATTCCAATCTAATTTTGATTTCCAAAGTTCTTGCATGAACGTTTTGGCTTTTGTAATAACCGGTCCTATAAGACCAAGCGGATCGAACAGTCGGGCGATGTCAGATAGAATAGCCCTTTTAGTCAATTTTTCTTGTTGATCGATTTTTACTTTGAATGTAAAGACATCCAAGCTAGGTTTCCAGGTAACGCCTAAAGCTTTGGTTTCATTTTCTAAAAATGAATAACCTTCTAAAGTCCCATTATTAACACGCTCAAGTAACGCAGGGTGATTGGCATTCCATTTATGCAAGTGCATTCCGGCCGATCTTAGCAGTTGTATTAGCTGAGACTGGAGTTCTGTCACAGCTTCAAGACTGTCTTCGCCACTGATGACGTCATCCATGTAACAATCATTCAAAAGAACTTCCGAAGCCTTACTAAACCGTTCTATTTCTTCTATAGCCAGTTGTTTTAAGGTTCTAATGGCCAAAAATGGAGCACAAGATGTTCCGTAAGTCACCGTGTTCAATTCGTAGACTTCTACTGGCGTGGTCGCATCTGGCTTCCATAAGATTCTTAACAATTTCCTTTGTTCCGCATTTATCACTATTTGTCGGTACATCTTTTCGATGTCAGCGAGAAACACAAACCTATGTTTCCTAAAGCGAATCATAATTTCGTACAATTCTTCCTTTACTAGTCCTTTGTAGAGAATATCATTTAATGACTTACCATTGGTTGTAGGGCTTGACGCATTAAATACTACGCGCAGCTTCGTTGTGGTATTTTCTGGACGGTACACCCCATGATGCGGAAGGTAATAACAACCTGTATTTTCTATCTTGTCCCTAACTTTTGTCATGTGACCAAGGGTCTCATATTCTTTCATAAATGCGCAATAAAGTTCTCGCATTAAGGGAGTTTTGTCAAGACGATTCCACAATTGCTGTAACCTTTTCTCAGCGACTACTTTGGAATCTCCTAAGGCAACCGGATCCTCCTTTAAGCTGCGTTTACATGGACAACAATAATACCCGGGATTTACCCGCTAATAGGGAAAACCTTCGAAGCCCGTTTACATGGGACCACATTTTCACCCTGCTTTTACCCGGCTTACCGGAAGTAAAGGCCGTCACATGATTCGGCGGGAGTGATCCTCATACACCATCATTCCTTGTAAATCACGTTATGGGTTCGATCCCAGCCGGTGTCATACTTTTCCAAATTCACTGTATTGCTATTTTTAGCTTTCCATCTTCGAACTCCGCATTTATCTCGTTACGAAGTGTATGGTCCTGGGGAAGGCCTTTTTTTCCCAATTGCTGTTCTTTTGACCTCGTATTCTTAAATTTTAAAAATAACAACAACAAAAAAATCATAAAACTTTAAAAATCCAAAAAGATTGAAAAACGAAAACTTACAAAAATATTTTTTGTATTCTTATGATATCTGCTTTTCTGGGCCTCTTAATATTATTACTTTTTTGTTTTCCGTGGATTATTAGTCTTATCTAATTTTTCTTCTAAATTTTCTTAACTTGTAAGTCTATATTTTTTCTGTTAAAATTAACTTTTTTGTTTTAATTTAACATTACTATTAATTTTTTTTTCTTTTACCCGCGTTATTCTTACCTTAATATTTTAATTCATTACTTAAAATTTTAACTACTGAGCACTCCCACCTTGATTACATATATCTTGCTTACAGGAGATAAAGTCGACACGACCAATGCACTCCTCTTCTAAAACACAATTACGTCTGCGTCTATTTGTTATTTAAATGCAGTATATGTCAGTCGCTGTTGATAATTATAGAACGTTTACGATTGTTTACTGTTGTTTTTAAAAATAAATTTAGAAAATAGATAGGAAAAAAGGAACATAAGAACTAGGAGATTGATGCGGATATTAGATATAATCGTACGATCTATGGCTTCATCGCTAAATTTAGTTTTTCCACAACAAAGAATGTGGGCAAAATTACGAAGCTCTGTTTGGTGGGAAGAAATTATTTTAAATTCCTGAAGTAATAAAGACTGGAAAGAAAATTTTCCAATCGATAGGTGCATTTTTTTTAAATTATAAGATTAATTGTAAGATACTTATTGTTTTAATAAATACTTTTATAAAATCAAAATGTAATTTTGATTTCAATTTTGTTTCAGTAATTTTTAGTCATGTATAAATAAAAAAATCATAAATAGATATAAATAAATTTTTATCTGTGAATTCTAAAATAATTAATTTATAAATAAATTTTAATGTTACGTTTAATTATTGATTATACTTATTAAATTTATTAATTTTACCATAACACTTTAAATGAAAATGCTACTGAAATTTTATTGAAATGAAATTTTATTTCTTATTTTACATACCAGATGGCAGTACCATTCTATTTATAATGTAATTGGGGATGGTTCAGATCAAGAAATAAATGAAATCCTCCGGGAAAAAATAGGCACTTTTCTACTGTTTTCTTGAAAATTATGCGATCGTTAAGGGGTTCCAGATCCTTCCATCGATCATTTAGCTGCATTTTCATGGATTCACACAAGTTCAAATCCGCCATGTTATTTACTCCCAGCTTCGAAATGCATCATGGGTAATTAGCGGGTTTTATCCTGGGTCGAAGCAGGGTCGAAAATCCACCCTGCATTTTTCCCTATCGTAGGGAAAAAGTAAGAAACGACCCTGCTTTTACCCGGGTTTTTGGCACATGTAAACGGCACTAAAGAGGCATAGTAACTACAAATCTTCCGGTGTTATCTCGGCTATAAGTTTCTAAAAAATGATTCTCACATAGTTGGTCTTCGGTGCTAATAGGAATCGATTCATCCTCAACCCTTTCAATTTTCCAAAATTTTTGCAGGTTTTCATCTAACATATCTGCTTGCTTAACAAGGCCACAAAATGTCTGATGACATTTATTTTCTACTGTTCCGGAAACAATAAATCCGAAAACAGTGTTTTGAAAGATTAATTGCTTAATTTTATGCTTTTCAGTTTTCAAAATCTCATAGAAGAGCTCAGCCCCAATGAGAATGTCAATTTTAGATGATTTTCCGAAATTAGGGTCCGCTAGATCTATATTTTTCGGTACTTCCAAATTAGAGTCATCTATATTGCTTGACGGTACCCAAGTTGTTATTTTTGGCATAATTAAAAATTGAATCGATCTACTAAACGAACCATCTTTATTTGAAATAGTTGTCTGCACTTTCGATTTTATATTTGAAATATTTCCATTAATCCCCGAAACCGAAACCTTCGTCTTATTTTTCTTTACTGCTAAAGACTGGGCTAGCCTATTACTCATGATGTTGATCTGTGAACCGCTGTCTAAAAGTCCACGCACCGGAATTCTAACCCCATGCGAATCTTCCACATAAATAATACACGTGGTTAAAAGCACTCTATTTTCATTTTTCCCCGATAAACAAATCTCACTGCATAATGATTGCGAAATCGCGCCAGAAACCTCTCCCTTTAATTTATTGCTTTGAGAGACAGTAATTTCTTTTTTGTCTATTTGTTGACTACTATCGTTTTCAACCATCGGCGCCAATGATTCACCTCTATGGAGCAAAGTGTTATGCTTTTTCGAGCAAAAGCCACAACGAGATGCTGAAGGACACTCAGCAATTTTATGTTTCGAACTGAGACAATTCAAGCAAAGATTGAGTTTTTTAACGATTAAATATCTGTCATACTCCTTTAATATTAAGAAATTGTCACACTTAAAAATAGAATGACTTGTTGATTGACAAAAAACACATTTAGTATTATTACCAGTGTAGGAATTCTTTTTTACAAACAAATTCTTCAACTTTTGATTTCTTTCACATGCTAACTGCTTAGGTTTAACGGTTACACTACTTTGTAAATTTTCTAAAACTAAACATCGTTTTTGTAGAAAGTCAATAAAATCTTGCCAATGAGGTAATTCTGTGGTAGTTAGCGAAAGCTCAAATTGCTTTTTTGTTTCTTTATCTAGTTTTTTAAGAACTATATTTATCAACATGATTTCTGAAAACTGATTAAGTTCTAAACCTATTGTTTTAAGCGCTCTAATATGCTTTTGACATCCGTCAACTACAGCTCTTAGACTTTTAGCTGCGTCCTGTGTAGACATTTCCATAGATAATATTTCATTCAAATGACTATTAACGATAAAACGTTCGTTCTGGAAACGATTTTCTAATGCTTTGAAAAGCGATTTATAGGAATCATCCGCAGTAACAACATCTAAAGCAGTATCGCTCAAGGTAGATTTTAAATAATACAGCTTCTGTGTATCACTTAAACTATCATTCGAATCGATTAATGTTTTAAATTGATCTTTGAACATATACCAGTCTTGATAATTTCCAGAAAATTTCGGTAGAGGTATATCAGGCAATTTAAAATTAGCATTTGAATTACATAATTTAGAGCTATTTGAATCACTTTCGCTTTCGCTATATATCTTATTAGCATTAGAGAGTAAGAATTTTCTAAGCCTTACCTCTAGGCTTTCAGCTTCTTCTTCTATTTCTGTGAAGGCTGTTAGATGATTTTCCAACTCTTTTTCATCTACAACTATTCCAAAATATTCGATTTTCAAGTCATGCAAATGCGACATAACTTTCTGTACACTATCTAATTTTACTTGGTATTCTAATGTCTCTTTACTCTTCTCATCATCGAGGAAATTTGCAATTCTAGTCAACTGACCTTTATAGGCCCCTCTTTGACGATTAAGAGCTACTAATTTATTTTTATCAGTCATGATTACAACTGATTGTTCATCCTATCAATGAATTTAAACCAAATGTAAAATACTAGTTCTTCTCCAAACGACGTGACCAAAAAAAATGTTCTTTCTTCGATGGACTGTATACTATATTTTTCTAATTAAAAACTGCAATGTCTTTTAAGTGGTTTTATTACACACACAAACAAACATAACAACTAACTAGTTTGCCCTATGGCAAGAACAATGCAGACCATACTGCGAAACATATAACTAATACTAAAATGCGACTACTCAGAACAGTTTCTGAAACTGAACTGTTGCCATTAGCAACCATAAAGTTTTTCTAGTGGCGCGCCAAGGTTGGCGGGCTTTTACTAATGCCAAGGTAAGCCGTAACACCTGCCTTGGTACGAGACACTCGTGCTTTCTTACGTCACCGCCTTGTGCGTGCTTTTCTCGCTCTTTGCTTTTACGTTCTCAGATACAGCCAGTCTGGTTAGTCTGTGGGGCATTTTTGCTTGCACATGGCTGACACGGCTGGGGTAGCTGACCCGTCGGGCACTCCGCATTCCAGCAAATTTTTCGTTTCTCCTGATTCTGACTCGGACGATGACCTCAGCATTGCCTCTTCGACTCATGACTCTCGTACGGACTTTATGAAAAATCCTTCCTGCCGCATTTCTACTGAAGATGACTTCGAGCGAAGAATTCTTCAATCCCTCAAACCTCCTGATGCTCCGGCCTGGACCTGTGTTTCAAACGTCAAAAACTCTAAGAAAAAATCAAACAAGATGAAAACTACGCCCATGACTTTGACCAGCACTCCGGATTCTGAACTGACTAACATACAGCCAGCGACTTCCCTCTCTGTGCTACGTGCTCATATACTGAAGCAGACTTCTTTGCTTATGCCTTTCTTACATGATAACTTTGACACCAACTGGCCGTATTATATGACCTTTAAAGATTTCATCGACTATCTGAGCGAGACCTTCCGTGACGAGGACCTCTTTCGGGTAAGTGATGCTGTTGACAAATTTTCCGCAGTGCTCATTACTAAATCTATTGATATTAATGACTATTTGAAACTTGAATCATATTCCCTTTTTATTAAGAACTTTACTGCTCAAGAGAATGAGCATTTATCTATTCATAACCTAGAATTTAAAATTGTAAATGATGTACCATGTGTTATTCCTAAAAGTCAAAAACGTTTGAGAGATATTGAGGGTATCCCGGTCTCTCAAAATAAGTTTGCTGCTCTCAGCAATGATTTAGACAATCCTAATTGTAATGTTGTTCCCTCTCCTGTAAATTCAAATAATGACATTCCTTGTGCTGACGATCATGCCCCTACCGAAAACATGGAAACGCAGGAAACTGTAAATCCAATTAAGACTAAAAAATACCATATCTTTTTCGAATCTAACGCAAACTACAAAAATACTGTCAATCACATAAATTCTATTTGTCCTGATGCCGAGCTATCTATGGCCGGAAGCTTAATCCATATCGTCTTCCACAACGAATGTCATTACAGATATGTTCAGAAATTTCTTAGTGACAGTAAAATTCCTCTTAGAACCGTCGATCCGAGGTCTGAGAGGCCACGTAAAATCCTAATTAGGGGCCTCCCGTCCACCACTGACCGTCAAGATATCCACGATGCTTTCACCGACTTTGGCATTGAGCCTATCAAAATTGCATATCTTACTAATAAAAAAACTAATACCCCCCTACCTCTTTTCATGGCCTCCTTAAAACCTTCTCCAAATTTGGTAAATCTTAATAACATCACTAGCATTAACCACCTCAAAATTACAATCACTCCTTTCGTCAATAGCGGACAGGCTCAATGCTATAACTGTCAGAAATACGGACATTCAAGTTCTTCTTGTAATCTAACTCCAAAATGCTTACTTTGTAGCAAGAATCATCAAGCCAGGCTTTGCCCCATCAGGGGATCCCCAGATAAATTTATATGCGCAAATTGTGGCGGCAACCACACTGCAAACTGGACTGGCTGTGCCAGGCACCCCAAAAATATCGAGGCAAAAATTAACAATAAAACTCATAAACAAAATATTCAAAATTCTCAAAACCTTATCCCTGCCCCTGTACCTTCTACTTCTGCTTGGTCTATTATTCCTCCTGTTCAATCCCTTTCTAATGTTACAACTACTTCTAATGTAAACCAAACTTCGATTTCCCCCATTCAGAAACCTAATCATTACATTCGGACTGCTCCGAAGAAAAAAATTAGCATAGAAAAACCCATTTCCAAATATACCTCTAAAACTGATTCTAACAATACTCCTAAGGAACCCGCCGATAAAAACAGTGATGGTCTCTCAGACATCACGGATTTCTTCAAACTTATTAAAGATTTTTCTGAACTATACTCTACTGCTGACATACTTCAATTATTCAAAAACATCGCGGAAGCTCTCAGAGCTCCTGGCGAAACCCACTCAAAACTGATAGATGTATTCAAAATTTTATGTGAGTTTTTCATCCGGAACCAGGGTCCCCCTGACCGGGTTGATTCTCCTTAACCTGTTTTTATTATGTTCTTTTCATTTTCTTTTTAAATTTTCATTACATTCTCTCGTTCTCCAAACTCTAAACTTAAATTTAAGTAATCCCCGTTTCACTACTTTTTAACTTTTCACGAGCACTGCGTTAATTATGTCTTACATGTATCACTGGGGATTCGGCTCACGCCCAGGTGCCCCACTAAGTCCTCCTTATGGAAGCTTGAGAGGTCTCTCTCGACTAGTGTTTCGACCAGAAACTAGTTGGTACCCGTCAAAACATGACGGCTGGATGGTAAATAAATGTACTAATGCACAAATTATACTCAGCACTAAACAATTTCCGTCAGGTTTAGGGTATCTGGATTTCCATCCTTCCGATATTTCAGGCATAGTTCTCGATCTCTGACAAGAACGAAACGAACTTATGTACAGCCAAATCAATTCCAAGATGAGTGTGTTAGTGACATTAACTCACCAGCCGATACCGAAATCGCGATACCTTCATTTCACGCTTCTATCGCGTCGCGTTGAATTTTTAGGGTATCTGGACAGTGGGTAAAGTCATTTCTTCGTCGAATGAATTTCCTTATGTATTTGAGACGCTATTTCCCGAACTACGCTTCTAGGATACGTTGTGTCTAAGACACTGGTCAGATAAACTTTTTTCGACCGCGAACCACTTTTTTAAATAAGACGACCCCCCCCCCCCCCAGTGGGTCGCGACCCATAGTCACTGGTCTAAGAAATGAGTTGAAATAATATTGCTTATAGGAATGGTTTTAATTTCTAAAAAGTCTTTTGCATTTTCGGGACAAGCGATATTCGCATTTCCCTCAAATTGTAGCTGGCATTCGGTTCAGATTCTGAGGGTTCGAGTCTTACTGTTGGCATGAATGTTTGTAGCCGTTCGGAATCGGCTAAAAACTATAGGTCCCGGTCTAGTTTGCCCTCGTGTAGCAAAAAGTTGACCGTAGCACTCCAAACCAAACCAAACCAGACCCTCAAATTGTAAGTTAATAAACAAAATTATATCCTTCTTCTCCATTTATTCTGATTATTTTTTGGATTAAGCCATCTGCATACGGAACTACTCAAAGGAAACTGAACTGGTTAGTGATTGAAATTTCTTACCGGTTACTAACTCGTTAGTGATGCGGTTCCGCACACGGGCCTACTCAAAAGTGATTCAAATCGATAGGTTGCTACTTGTCATGGAAGAAAGAACATCATTATTCTGGGCTACCGTGGATAATGGTTGTAGTGATGATTTCAGTGATGAATCAGTGTTGATTTATTACTATTATCTTTACAGAAGAAATATAATACGAAGAAAATTTTGGATTCATCCATATATTGAAAGAAATTTAACCACCGATTATTTGTTGCTGCAAAAACTTGAAAAAATTGGGTATTTTTCCACTTCACCCATTAATCTATATATTTAAGTTGCTAAGCCAACTTTTTGGGCAGTCCGTGAAAAAGTTACTTCATCAGTTTACTTCATTTTGGTCTTAAACGAAAGATTGTAATGTGTAGATTTGTCAAATTTGGTTTTTGTAACCGCAATTTCTATTAATGAGCGATAACTTACAATTAAAAATTGATTTATGCGCATGCTCAGGGGCATGTTTAAATCTGTCTATAGAAACTCAGTGTTTTTGCGCATGCTCAGTGACATGTTTTAATGATAAATACGTTTATTCCGAGGTGTCTCTCTAGATCTCTCTCTGCCATTTTTATTTTTATGATAATTATGTTTGTGAAATATAAGATTAAACCTAATGGAAATTGTTTATTTCGCTCTGTTTAACTAGCGATAATTTAAAATTGCTAATAAAAAATTGCTTTCTGCGCCTGCTCAGTGGCTTTGTTAAATCTGGCTTTAGATACTAACTAAGCACGAGGCCGCTAAAACACATTAATTTGTTTCTGCGCATTATTATGATTTTCAACATTTGGCAGTGATGTGTTGAGTATAATTTGTGTATTAGTACATTTACTTACTATCCAGCCGTCATGTTTTGACGGGTACCAACTAGTTTGATATTAATTTGTTGATATCTCATTTTTTAATTAAATTGTTATCAGATAATTAATTCATTTTAAAAAATTGTCAAAATGGATTGTGTAATAACACGCACAACTAAAGAGAAACCGGTAACTGAAGTTCCTATTGACTCGACACGTTGAGTTACCTGTGACTGATTACTAACGCGTTACTGACGGGTTAGGGCCTGTTCACATAGGAGTCCGTTGCGCTGCGTTAAGGAAAAGATGACGTTGAGACGAAAATAAACCAATCATAGGCCTCCAAACGATTAGCAATGAAATTTTTAACGCTTATGATTGGTTTATTTTCATCTCAACGTCATCTTTTCCTTAACGCAACGCAACGGACTCCTATGTGAACAGGCCCTAAGTATCCAGTAGCGCCGTCTGCATGGCTCCATTCAATTACACGGGTTATGACGCATCGCGGACTGGTTTGTGATTGGGGTCAGCGATCAGTTTCTTTTGAAAAGCTCTGTGTGTATACAGGCCTTACATTTAAAGTTTCCTATACATCATATCATTTTTACCCGGCATTTTTGCACATGAAAACAGGAAAATCGCCCGCTGCTGGGAGGTCGAACGAAAAATTAAGTACTCATAGCTATTAGTTCCACTGTCTGTAAATTGTCGTGACAATCAGGCTGAATGGACTGGATTTCGATCTATATATCGTGATTAAGCTCATACATGAGAAACTAATAAATTATGCTATTCTCACTGTTTATTGAGTCACACGACTGCCAGCGAGAACCCGTCAGCATGGTTCATCTAGTTCAATTATCTTCCCTTTAACTTCTCATTTCACTACCGGTAGACGAAAATTTATGCACTTCATGCTCGCTTCCCGCATATCTATTGCACGGTAAGCTCATACATGAGAAATTAATAAATTATGCTATTCTCACTGTTTATTGAGTCACACGACTGCCAGCGAGAACCCGTCAGCATCGTTCATCTAGTTCAATTATCTTCCCTTTAACTTTTCATTTCACTACCGGTAGACGAAAATTTATGCACTTCATGCTCGCTTCCCGCATATTTATTGCACGGGTGAGATGTGATTCAGATATGTGAAGTTTCCCTATTGTTTTCTGTTCGTTCAACTAGTTGTCTGAGAGTGGGTTATGCTCAGCTGATTGAATAATCGCTTTTCAACGTGAGCTACGTTAGCAAAAACCAGTACATTCATTCAAATAGGCACAGGATGCTGCTGCCTTATCGAAATTTATGACATGCCTTTAGGAACAGCAAACTGGGCTGCATTTACGCAAGTTTATCGAAACTTTTCACCGCCAATTTTCCAAAACCATGTTTTTTTATCAGGTACTTGTATCTTCCCCATTATTCAACATAAACTCAGCAATCAGTTTAACTTTGCATAAACAATTTCTTTAGAACTTACAGTATCCACTAACGTTGAATCGCTTCTCTCGCTCGCTCGCTGTGAGAGGGCTGAATAGGTACGGATCCGGTTTTAGAACGTGCTATAGAGCACCACAAGGTTCGGACTTCTACCTTATCGGCCCCACCATTTTCACAGAGTATCCCCAGGTCTGACATCTGGGGTGCGCGTGTCCTCCTCCGAGTCGTACAAACCAGACGGAGGCACTTTCCGGCCCTGGCCTTCCGATTTAACGGGCCCATATCCGGTTCAGCCACGAGAGCATTCAGTGAAGCTTGCCCGGGTTCGATCCGAGCACCCTCAGTGCCAAAATCCGACCCTCTAACTGCTATCTATTGAATCACTTTCACAAAGAAATTTTAAAAAAATTTGGATTTTTTAAATATGAAACTTTTGAGTGGAGAGAGGGAAAAGAGAGTGTATATATCATTACATATTTGAAGCATCGGTTGATCAGAAAGTCAGTATACATTTGAAAAAGTAATAATTCACGGAATAATGTAGGTAGAGAGGTAAAAATTGACACACATGCTTGGAATGACATGGGGTTTTATTGCAACCACAAAAAAGTTGAAAAAATGGCCAACAGATGGCGCTGGACAGCAAAACGTCAGTGACACTGCAGGAGAATCGTGTATAAAAGGAGCTGTAATGAGAGAGGGAATCAGATGCACCAGCAATCGCAGCATGTTGACGTTACCAGAAAAGGCACTGTTAGTGAAGCTGTACTATCAGAATGGGGAATCTGCTACTGCAGCTTTACGATCCTATCACCATAGGTAGGGCATTCGAACTGGTAAAGGTCCTATGACAATTGCAGCTGTGAAGAGAATGATTTTGAAGTTCACGATGGACCGACATCAATAGGGATGCTAAAAGACAAAATCCAACGCCAATGTCTCACCATAAATAGAGATATGCTGTACAGTGCTGTTCGCAATATTGTCCCTCGACTACAACTATTGATGAGGAATGACGGTCGAAATGTTGAGCATTTGTTCTGAAGAACATCATCTTTGCTTTGTCATAATTTGTTATGCTAATTATTGCTTTTCTTATCACATAAAATGCCATCAGTAGGCCATTTTTTGAAGTTTTTTTTGTGGTTGCAATAAAACCCCATGTTATTCCAAGCATGTGTGTCAATTTTTGCCTCTCTACCTACATTATTCCATGAATTATTAGTTTTTCAAATATATACTGACTTTCTGATCACCCGATATATTCTTTTCCTTGTTACTATATTTCTTACGACTAGTTTAACACAGGGTTTATTTTTTTCGTTTCTAAAAACATTATTTGCGAGATTGTGAATTGAACCTGACATCTACTCCTGTGCAGCCAGATGTGCTGTTCGATCACACATTTAAGCTGAACCATGATATTCCTTACTGAACCGATCCCATTACAACAAATCATTTGAATGAGAGCAAGTTTTGAATACGGTA
Source organism: Dolomedes plantarius (assembly GCA_907164885.2). Lineage (NCBI taxonomy): Eukaryota > Metazoa > Arthropoda > Arachnida > Araneae > Dolomedidae > Dolomedes > Dolomedes plantarius. The sequence continues at coordinate 24,367,289 of OU015492.1, read as the reverse complement.
ATGACTCTATAACGAGACATATCAGTTGTTTTTCTCCATTTCGTATTCCATCAGGTTAGTACAGAATATTGAATTTAAAGTTTACATAATCTATTGAAAAAAAGAGGAAGTCTTTATCACCTAATCTGGCTTTACTTAAATTGGGCAAAAAATCTGTTTCAGCAGCATACATAATTTTTTTCTGCGTGGTAGATCGTTCTCAAGTCGTGGCAATCTGTTAACACAGCGGCAATTCAGAATCGTTTGACTAGCATTTCGCACTGGAACCACAGGTTTTCAAACACAATAGGGAAATGCAGATGTAGCATATAAATGTCATTGGAAATAAAGCCTCCTTACATCGGGGTAGGACGATGGCCGAATGGCTGAGGCGCTATCTTCAGAACCAGAGTTTATGGGTTTCCATCCTGTGGTTGACATGGGTGTTTACAGCCATTCGGAATCAGTTTTGAACGGACGGTCCAGGTCAATTTTGCCTTAGTGTTGCAAAAGACGATCGTTTACACGGTTTCTAAATTTTATAAATTAAAAAAATCGATGTATAATTTGATTATTTGAGTATTTTATATTGAACGCACTCATTAATTGCTGCACAGACGTCACAAGGGCATTGCGTCGCGGTGCGTTGCGTTTAGCACTGGCGTCATTAAAGCAGATTTTGTTTCATTTCCATACTGTCATTCCTAGTTTAGTTCTGCTCGAGGTATAAATAAATAATTTATCATTGCATATTACATAAATAGCTTTGTCTTTACTTCGGCATAAACTCTTTGCATTTTTACACTGTTATTATAAAAATAACTACGGCTTGCACCTATCCCCTTGTTTAATATGAATGCTGTGTCTTGATTTACACGGTTTCGATTTACACGATTTGTCGTGGAACAACACATCTACCGTGTAATTCGAGGGATAGGTGTATTTTATCTTCGAGATATTTAACAGAAAGATAGAGATAACAGAGAGGGAGATTTAACAGAGAGATAGATTTAAAAGAGATTTAACACATTTGTAGCTGTTAACAGCTCTCGATGCTGTATGTGACGATTCACGTGAATCTTTACAATACCGTCGAAATCATTATTATATCATTTTTCCAGGGGAAACAGCCTTTATTTTAGTTATTTATTTATTTATTTATTTTTACTGCCAGGGTTAAAGATGACGCCGTCAAGTCCTTGACGAAAAAGGAGCAAGCATATGTCCCTCATTCATAAAAGCGTTTCCACAATGGTTTATTACTTCACCCACGATTTAGCTGTCAAAAATAAATTCAATTTTTCTGTCAGACAACAAAAGAGTCCCAGTGCTATAAAATGCTGTGATAGAAGAATCATTGCAACCTTTAAACGTGTAATTAAGCTCAAAATAACCTAACATTTAACAGAAAAAAAAATGCTGGAATGCTAATCCTACGTGAAGTGATATGTCTGGGTGGGGGGTTTTCTCGATCTTTAATGGTTAGGCAAGACTAATAAATTTAAGGGAATGCAGTCTTGTCAAAGTTTTCTGTATGGACGATAAAACAATAACTTTTAAAGTTTTATAAATACTTTATTCGTTGATAGAGCTGGAGTTATTTGACCATCTTGCTCCCGACTAGTTTAAAAAATATCGGAAGGTCAATTGCTAAACAATGACTTGATCAAAGACATTTTCTTTTTTTAGAAAACTATTGAATTGCTTTTATTAAACTGCAAAAAAAAAACCATTTTTTGCCAATAAAAAAATACATAAGGTTAAAAGAAAAGACACTTTCTCTCTTTAGTATACAAAGTAAAAATCCGACTGAAAGTACGATCTCGTATCTTTCAAAATTAGGTCTTCTACAACTGACAACTGATGAAACGTACAAGTAGCGCACCTGAAACTTATTTCTAAGAGATAATCTGTTGTTGTTGTTGTTACTTATGCCCCCTAGCCTTTTGTAATCTTAACCAGGTTCATTGATGACTACAGGGAAGAGATGCTGCTCCTGTTTAGTTCCTTGCTATTGATTACAAGGGGCAAAAGCCAATTTTTTTGCCAGATGCTACTAAAATTTTAACCGAGCACCTCCAGAGGCAACATCTTGTGCGCTCATACCCTCCTCCAATTCTTAGAAACTACACGAGAGGACTTTTCAGCCAAAGGATTAAGCGTTCCCATACCCGGCCTAGACACAAGAGCATTCAGTGGCGGTTGTTGGGAGTCGACCCTAACAACCTTTAGGTACAAATTCCAATGTGATAACCGGGCGATGGCCGAATGGCTAAGGCGCTGGCCTTCGATGCCAGAGTCTGTGGGTTCGAGTACCAGAATTAGCGTTGATGTTTGTAGCCGTTCGGAATCGGCTTTAAGCTGTAGGTCCCGGTCTATTTAACCCTCGTGTAGCAAAAAATGACCGTAGCGCTACAAAACCAAACCAATGTGATAACTAATAGGACACCCATGATCATGGGGAATAATTAAATAAACTTAACCAAAATTCTAATGGCATTAATTTTAAAATCTAATAGCATTAGAATAGTGGCAAAGATTTTTCTCATTGGATTTCTATGTTTAGCTCCGAGGAAAGGGATGAGTACAGCCCTAACTACCCCCCCCCCCCCTCCGAGCAAAACTAGTGATTGTCGTCCCGTATTCCGTCAAACTCTCTTTTGACAGATTCTCAGACCAATAAAATACAGTATTTTGACCTCAAGTTATTAATTTTATTTGAGATCTGACTGTTATAAAATTTGCAGGTTCAAATCATATTAAGCAATTTTACTTAAAATTAATGACAAAGTTACCGATAATTTCCTTCTTTCTTATTTTAGAGTTTGATGTAATGTTCCAAGGAACAGATCGATAGCTCTCTTAAGAAGTGAAAAGGAAAGTGGTGAAATTTCACTCTGAATCGATTTCGTGTCGAATGTTGAGAAATCCGATTTGATGCGATCGCAGTTGAGTTTCAGAAGGGGAGTCAACGGCTTAGTCCAGCGGTCAATGTGTGCCTTTGAATTATTCTGGCGTGTCTGCGTCCTAAGCAGGGTTGCCAAATGTCCCGGATTTTAAGGGACAGTCCCTTATTTGTAAATTTTGTCCCGCGTCCCGGGGAACTTTGATACGGGACGGCAAAAGTCCCGTTTTTCGCCGAAACGAGAAATTTATTGTATACGAGTTGGGCGCATACAAGGGCCTGTTCATATCCGGATGTATTTAACACATTAAAGCACAATATATCATACAATTCAATGGACTGTGGGAACACGCTCATTCGAAAACTTTTTTTATGACTCAAAAGTCGCCCCAAAGATTTCCTGCGCACATTATATTATGTACAGTGTGCAATAATAAAATTATAAATTTTACATAAACGTCCCTAACACTTTATAAGGGCACTTACTTAGTTGTAGTAAACTAATAAAATAAAAATCAGTTTTGTACTATATGCCTAAACCAACTTTAAATTGTTTTTGATTTGCAAATGTTCTATGTAATTGCATTATTGTTTACTTAACCTAAACTCTATGTAAGTTGCTAAACTGAACGAAAAATGCATTGAAAATGGCTATTTGAAAGGTTAAAATTTGAAAAATTTCCGGGGAAGTACCCCCGGACCCCCTTTCCCTGGGGGTATTCCATATTCCCCAGTAGTACAGTTATCAAAACCTGCCCCTTATCTTCGGTGTTTTTATTTGGGCAACCCTGGTCCTAAGTTACGTAACAAGTCACGATTATATGGAAACAACATTGCATAATTTTATGCATGACAGAGAAAATCTAGATTCTAAAACCTCTAACAAAAATCAATTTTGCTCTCTTTTAGTGAGTTTCACATTCATAGAATCATCTATGTCAGTTCGAAATGCGCACAAAAATGTTGCGTTTTATAAGTACCATGCATCTTTGCTAAATGTAAAATAAAAGCACATAATATAACAGGTGTGATTAAACTGCGATTCTCCAGGCACATTAGGCACTCTGGAAACATGTGCCAGATTCAAACTACCGAAAATTCTAATGAGCGACATATCGAATTTTTCACAACTTTTACTTGGTTCTGAATTCTTGTATTCTACAATCAGGTTGGTGTTATTGTTTGACAGTGAGCGACACTTTTCACTGAAAATGTTCGCACCTAATCCGTGAGAATCGTTTGCTGCTTACAACGGGGGAACCCTATAGGTGAACCAACACTACCCCTAGGTGTCACCTCCATTTTGACCAGGGGTTCCCAAACGTTTTCCTACATCGAGCCCCTTTTAAAAAAATGATTTTCTTCATCGACCCCTTCACATTTTTCTTTATCATATACAGCGTACAACATAATCATAATACTAATAATTGAACATAAAACTTCTTAAAGATAACAATTTCACTGTTTTTGAACAAAAAATTAGAAAAAGTGGTTCATTAGGTTTATGTTTTATTATTTTTGTACACTGAAGATGTTCGCACCATTTACAATTTCACAAATTTCATTTACAATTTTCATTTACAATTTCACAAATACAAACAAGATTTCAGAAACGCAGATTGTAATTGCACAAACATTGCCAACAGAAAAACGAAACTGCTTCTGATTGGTTGCATCGGGAGGACCCATGAGCTGTTTACGTCCAGTGGATTTCCACAGTTCTGCCTAGTGTTGGTACACAAACAAAAGCCGACGGCAGCATTCGAGGCATATGCAACAGCATCATAGCATTCGACTTTAGATGCCTGGATCACTCCGCCCTATGCAAATCTGTATTTATACATATTAAAACGAATATTATTATGAAATAATTACTTTACAAGAAAATTAAATAAAATTTTAAAACAAAGAAATGTATTATAGACCAGCAATAGACCAATGGGATACTATAAACCCGTTGTAAACTTCCATCGACCCCTAAGGGATCCATCTGGACCCTGTTGGGAATCCCTGATTTTGACCGAGCACACCCAGAGGGGATCATACCTTCTCCCCTCTCTCACATCATCGAAGGACTTTCCGGTCTGCGTATCCCTATTTATGTACCCCTATCAGACCTAGACAAGAAATTATTTAATGGCGTATTTAAACAACCCTCAATAGTAACGAATCAACATTTAAATGAATGGTTACGGATTTCAACAACGCAATGCATGTCAGATTTGAATAATTTGGTAAAACAATTAAAGGAAAAATAATTATAGCAGCTATTAAAACTGTTTAAAAATTGAGAAATATTAAGCGTTCTAAAAATTGGAGAATTATATATTACAAACTTTTTTTCGTATCAAATATAACCATTTCCCGTTTTTGGTTCATTTAAATATGTAGATGTTTTCAAATAGCTCTTAAAACTGTTTAACTTGGCAACCCATGTAATATAATTTTAAGTTCATACTTCCCAATGTAACATCTTAAACTGGGATTACGGAAACAATGTACAAACTGAGAAAAAAAAGCTTTTCATAATATAGCTTTATTTTCCCCTAATTTCTTCAAGATAGGGGGAAAAAGTTTTAGACACTTTAATTTGCGTGAAGTCCAATCTTCGGAAACTTTGATTTTAGACTAATAGTACTTATTTCTGATATTCATGTAGCTTGCTTTTATGAATTATGCATTATATCTAACAAGTCATTGTTTATCTTGATTTTTTCCCTCGGCTTTATCTTATTAGAGAGGGTTCTACCAATTCTCTAAGCAAACGAATAATTGAATTTTTACTGGAGAGTTGTCTCGATGGGCAAGATTAATAGAATTAACAATGAAAAAGGAAATTTGCTTAATTCAATTTTACTAAACAAAGTAAAATTATGGTCTCCATGACCCTTAAGCAACACAAAAAGTTCAGAGTCCTTTATCAAACTGATGCAGATAAATGCCACATTCGGTTTCTTTTCGGTAAGTGTTTTTATTGTTCTGTCTTTCATTCAGCTATTAATTTAATTCATTTTTTTATGAGCGTGGTCTTTTTTATTTCATCCTTTATTTTCTAAGTGGATTTCGATGTGACATTTATGGGGATTAATTTAGCAAATTGAAATAAGAAAAAACCTGTCTTTTTTTAAAATCTAGGATAACGTTTGATTTCGGGGAAGAGAGCTTTGACCTTTCCATTTTTCTTTTCAAAGTCAGTTTATTAAACTAAGCATTTTACAGAGGCTATTCGCACATTTTTTAGACGATTTTGGTAAGCGGTAATAAAAAAGCGTTTGCTGCAAAAGAAATAATTGCAATTGTACTATGTTTTTAAAAGTCAAAATTATCATCTGCGGCTTAAAAGTTTTGTTTTTATTCAAAATGGCGTTTTTAACAAAGCAGTGGTTCGAAGGCTACATTTATGCTCTTTCCGAAGAGAAATATGCATACTCCGTTATCCAAAAACGATGTGAGAGTCATAGTTTTGTGATATATATAGCGCCGATAGGTAATATCGTCAACAAGAAAGGAATAAAACGTGAAATTGGAGCCTCAAGTGGGACAAAAATTCCAATCAAGTATCCAAGGAAAAAACGGACATCTTCGACTATTGCAAAGGTACGTTGTTTAATGTTAAAAGAAAATCCCCCTAGTCAAAGGACAGTTGCAAAATCATTAAAATGCTCGGTGTCCACTGTAAACAAAATGATAAACGTTGATTTAAATCTTAAGAAAGCGAAAAAACGCAATGTGCATCGTCTTCTTCCAAATCATATCTCTGAACGCAGGACACGCTGCAGAATTCTATATGAGAAACACTTATCCAAAGAAAAATGGAAAACAATTGTCACAATAGACGAATCATGGGTGTATTTAAATGATTGCAACAAAAAAAAGAGCCATTTATTATCATAAAAGGGGAGAAAAAAATTTAAGTATATAGTTCAAAGAATCGAAAGAAAGTTTTTCTAAGGGATTCATGATTGTTGCTGGCTTTTCTTATAATGGCAAGTTAAAAATAAAGAGAGTGGAAAAAATGTCAAGATTAATTCCAAATACTATCAGGAACATATTTTATCGCCAATTTTTCTGAATGAAATACCATCGCTTTACCCACAGTGCCATCAATCTGTGAGACTCCATCAGGACAAAGCTAGCAGTCACACATCAAAATCCACTGTAAATTTCCTAAAAGAAATGGAACAAAAAACTGGTATCAAGGCCATACCCTTCACTGATATCCCTACTAAATCTCCCGATGTATCACCTATGGATTTTTGTGCTTTCGGACTTTTAAAATCTGCATTATCCAAACGTCGTCCCAAAACCCTTACAGGACTCTGGAAAGCTGTTCAGGAGGACTGGGATAGAATACCTCTTCTGACACTTCAAAAGGCATTATTATCCTGGAAATTGCGGTGTCGAAAGATAGTTCAGAATAAGGGATGTCAAATAGAACATTTAAAACACAAGAATTTTACGTAATTTAGTTTTGTGAATACAATATACATCGTCTAAAAAATGTGTGAACAGCCTCTGCATTCACTTTCTAACAGAAATGCAGTAATTTTTTCTCTTCTCTTGACATTCATGAGGTTTGTTTGTTTTTATTTTTAGTCATTTTTAAAGGCGATTGGGTTTCAAGGTTTACCCTAGTCGTCGAACAAATCAAGTCCACGTTCCGAAGTACCGTTTACATTGATGCATATTATGATTTGTTGTCTCATTACAATGGACAACACAAAGCTTTTTTCCTAAGTTATTCCTCGTTCTCTTTTTGCAGGTTTGTGAGATAATTTTAAATCAGTGGTTCCCAACCCGTAGAAGTCTGCGGACTACTAAACCAGAAATTGAACCATGTGCGGACCACCACCACCTACCACCGACTTGAGGGGCTTACCTTTCGGGGGGTATGGGGGGTATAGAGTATCACTCGGGCAAAAGGGATTGGGGGCGTCCATTAATTACGGGAGGCGATTTTGGCGATTTTTCGACCCCCTCCCCCTCCCCGGTGAGATGTCGTGAGATTTGGCTCTCGCCCCCCCCCCCTAATCTCACGTGAGATTTTTCAAAATGCGTATTTTTAGTGTAAATACGTTAATCTGTGCTTGATTACGTTGGATTTATTTAAAAAAACATAATTTGCTTAATTATTTTTATTTAAGACTAGTTAAGACTAGTATTTAAGACTACTAAGAACGTAGTCTAGTATCACAGTGAGAAAATCGAACAGTAAAATACTTAAATAGGAACTACTAAAATTCGTAAAATTATATTCATTCTAATTCAGTCCACGGGGACTCATGTGTGGTCTCAAGAGTGACTACTAGAACTGTTGTGTGGGATTTAGCCATATTTTAGTGTAGAAACATGTTTTACTTAATATAACCCAGTTTTCTAGCAATTTTACACTGTTTCTTGCGGGAAAAAAAATTAATGTGATATTTGCCGAGACCCCCCCCCCCCCCTAAAAGCCTCACGTAATTAAAGGACGCCCCCATACAGGATTAACGTACTCCCATTCTAACGTATCATATTCCAATAATAAAATAATTATGTAAAACCGTTAAGAAATTTTAATTCAACACCTGATAGTCATCGGATATATTCTGCCTATCTAGTTCATTGAACGTTGCTTTCAAAATCCCAATTTATTCGGCAACTTTTTTATTTGTGGTGCCGGACCACTCCCGAGGCTCCCGAGGTACACAGGTTGGGAACCACTGTTTTAAAGCAATAAAATTTACTCTTCTCATGCATTTTATCTCGAATTGTTAACTTCAGTTGCCTATTTGACGACTTGCCCAAGTTTTGTTAATTTATTCACACAGGAGAAATCTTTCAAAGATATTTTGTACAGTTTTCCTCTTTGTTTAATCACTTTCAGTATATTTTTTTGTATCCACCTATAAATAAATAATCCTATTTCAATTTGTTGCCCCCTGTAATGTTCTTTGCTTTAATATTCCCCATGCTTGCTTTCCACTCAAATTGTTTATTCGGTCGTTCCCTTCGCAGTCTTCTCTTTGGTAGACTTGTTCATTAAAGAGAGGCTTTCTTATTGAATATAGGAGTTCATGTCCTGACCATTACTGCGTTCTATCATTAGATCCCCTATTTGTGTGTGTGTGTGAGGATTCGGTATTTGGAAGTTTCACAACAAAAGCTTGCAAATTTCAAACCTTCAAAACTACTGGAAATGAGTGTACTTTATTTTTGCCGTTTCAAGATGGTCTGCAAGAAGCGGAATTTTTATTCAAGACTTGAGCCGTTAATGTTGCAAAATCGAAAGTGGTTCAGTGGTAAATCAAGAAATCTGATACAGGGCTAAATATAACAACAATTAATTTAATAACATAAAAATGTATGAAAATCGTAGGTTTCAAAACTCCAACCAAAATTATGAACACAGAGTTTGTCCGAAATAGGAATCTCTGGTCCGTATCAAATCAAAATCTAATATAGTCGAGGAAGAAAGCTTACGGATTATCTCAGTCAAACATAGCCACCAAACATGATCATTCAAGCACAGTAGCGCTACTTGACTGAAGCTTTCTCAACAGTACTCTACCGACCGAGCTATTCGGGCGATGCAAGAAAATGTTATTTCCAACGATTTCCCACAGATATTTGCTCCCCTTTACTGAGGCCAACACCATAGGATGTTTCCCTGTGCACGTTTATGTTTTTATTTATCTATTCGACGATGCTAGTCTTTCTTTATTTTCGCTATGAACATTTCAAACTTGTTAACATAGAGGAAACTAATTCCAGTATCGGTGTTTTCAAAGGTCGGTCACTTATCAGGTCGGTCAGGTAGATCACCTATACCAGGATATTAGAACCCGGTTTCGTAACCTCGAACTGGTATTCTCCCGGCTTAACTACCGGATGATGGTTTAATGGCTAGGACGCTGGTATTCGGTACTAGACTCTGTGGGCTCGAGTTCCACTGTTGTCATGAATATTTGTAGCTATTCGGAATCAGCAGGTTTCGGTCTAATAGGCCTCGCGTAATAAAAGATGATCGAAGTTCTCCCGCCAACTCAACTGAACTCAATACAGAGGAACTATCACAGCATTAGTGTTTGTTATTTTCCAAGTCTTTCTTTATGCAATGTATTTTAGTTTTTTTTAAGGTTTTGTATACATTCTGTAGTCTTGTTCCTTGAAAGGGTCATGTTTCAAGAATACCTTGAAATATGTAAAATATTTAGGGTTAAAATAATTTTTTATCTGAAAGTTCTCAATAACGTTTATTTTCCTAGATATACGTTATTTTTGCTTCCTGTTGTTGAGCCCAAATTTGGATTTACACGGACTGAAACGGAAAAAAATGGAATAAGTATGAATAATCGACTTTACGTGACGTCAGCAACATATGTTCAGCTTTATCAGATTTGCTCTAGATAAATAAAATCGGATATTTTTACGATCGCATCACGCATTTTATGAATGCGATTTGTCATCAACACACTCGTCAGCTGAGCGAAATTTTCGTGTTACCAGTGATTCTAATAACGGAAATGGCATCAGCTATTTTAGAAAGTAATTCGGGATTATTCTGAACCACATAAAACCCAACACTTGAGGTCAGTACACCGCGAAGAAGAAACAAAATTAAAGATGGTGACAGATCAGTCTACATCTATTTCTGTTTTATGCTTGCGGGATGTTATGAAGCGAAACTTCTTATTTTCTTGTGATCAATTCTCCATCGATTTGTGAAAACCCGAGGATTAGATAGGATTTTATGCTTAACATAAGACGAATTAGTTTCACTCGAATATGAATATACTTGATTGCTTTTCAGATGCAAGATACACAAATCTTGACTTTTAATAACGGATGTTTCTAATATTAGATATTATTCACCCATTTTCTATCAACAACAGGTTTCCTTTTCTGTAAGAATTTCAACGAATATCCCGCATGCAAATTGGTTTCTATAATCTTCCCACAATCATGCGAGACGCCATAAACTATCTGGTTGGTTAGAGCCTCTATAGATAAACCATCTAGTAAAAGGGAACGTATTCAAGGTAATAATTTCCTTCCCAAAGGATTGCTGATTCTTTAGAAGTTCGTAAGAACATGTTTTTAAAACGTGACAATACATATAATTTATTGTTATATCTCTGTTTACTGAAATATATCATATTATCTTTTTCCATTAGTATTCATTATAAAGCTTTCCTTACTTACAGTTTTGTTCTTTAATGTTCCCTTTTTTAGAGACAACAAAGTACAAAAGGAAAAGATAAATAATTTGTCGCAGGAAAATTAAACGTCTCGGTGATAAAGTGATGAGTCTTAAACAGAAATGAATTTTCAAATTAAACAGAACTCTCCTATGTCCTAAAGACAAGGAAATCATTTTGTATATCCTGACAGTGCTTAAGCTTTACGACGGAAGATTCAACCCCAGAGGTACATAGCTTAATCAAAGAATTTAAATTACTTTCAGTTTGGCAATGCAACAGAAGGTAATCTATAGTTTTTTTGTGTTTGTTTTCAGTTGGCAAACTCCTTCAGAAATCATACCCACATTCCTCAGCTCCAACCGCATCTCATTAATTATATTTCGGTCCTTAAATGTTTTCCCATTTTCAATGTACTCCCACTTAGTTGACAAGACTTTTTTTTTTCTAGGAAGTAGTGATGTTTTTGAGTACAACTTTTAGCCTCCTGTGTATTACTGAAACTCTTAGTTCATCTGTAATTCAGCGCAGTTAAAATTCTTAATTTACATAATAATGTCTTGTCTCCATGGTTTAACTTTTTCTTTTTGTTTCTTGGCAACGGCTAGATTGTTCTAGCTTATGTATAAGTTTGTCTTCATAGTTTTGAAGCGAGTGTTAAAAGCCGCATTGTATTGCAGGCAACTGTCAAATAAATACGTAACTCTCTGGATGTATGTTTTTTGTGTGTCGTAAATGCCTTATGCCCGCGTCGACTACACCTCAAATAAGTAGAGTCAAGAACTGTGTTAAAATAGGACTACAAATCCCCGATTTATAAGTTTAATATGCAACCATGAAACTTTTAGCAGAATATATCATTTAAGAACAACAGACATTGAAGCCAACATACTGTTTAAGATGTGAAACAGGGTTTGCTGATTGATTCAGTTTAAAGTTGCAATATGGATCTCTAAGACAAATATTTGGAAAGGTTAGTATTAAACATGTCAAAAATCTTTCTTATAAATGTCTATGTTATACTACCCACATATAACTTACCCACTCAACAAGTTACAATCATATTAAGTTACATCTCAACTAACTTAAGTGTATAGAAAAAAATAGATGCACAAAATCATATATAATCCAAAATCGTAATAGCAACGTCTTTGCAAATTGTAAGGCCCAAAGAGGTAAGTGGGTGCATTTTTTCTTCTACGGGTGTTGTTAGATTGAAAAATGGGTTAGGGTACTAATGAGCAATAACCAAAATATATGCATGGTTCTATTCGTTGTGAAGCAATAACCGAATAATCAAGGTTCTAACTGATACGTGTAGCAATTAGCAATAATTAACAAACCTAAGGAATCTGAAGAATGCCGTTATAAAAATCCTTTAGTGGTTAAATACGTTGTGTAGTTGTGCAATAACCCAATTATGCAGGTTCTAAATGATGCTTCCACTATGGATTATAAATAAAAAACAAATTATGTAGTTAAATTCCCGAAACTAAACGAAACCTGAAAGTAAAAGCTGAAAAACAAAAGCCTGGAAACTGAAGTTAAAATACACTCATGGACAAAAAAATTAGCGCACCAAGAAGGAGTCGTCAAAATGAAACGAAATTTTACATACGTAATGACTACTGTGATATAAGTAAATGATAAGAAAATCAAAGAAAAAGGATAATTTATTTCAGAGAAAAAGGCAAAAGAACGGAGGAGTTAATACTCCGTTGGACCCCCTCTAGCGCGAATGCACGATGCGATACGATTGGGCATTGAGTCATACAAGTTCTGTATGATGTCTTGAGACATTTCGTTCCACATTTGCTGTACCCTTGCCTCTAGTTCATTCAAACTCGTGGGATGCCCAACTCGTCGTCCCAAATGATCCCAGATATGCTCGATTGGAGACAAATCTGGGGATCGGGCAGGCCAAGGAAGGGTAGTAACAGTGCGGAGACACCCTTGCCGTATGAGGCCGAGCATTGTATTGTTGAAAAATGGCTCCTGGGAGCCGTTGCATGGGTGACAACATATGTGGTTGCAGGATTTCATGAACATACCGCTGGGCTGTTAAGGTGCCACGGAACATTACTAGGGGTGACCGTGTATTGTAGGCAATGGCACCCCATACCATCACACCAGCTGTGGGAGCGATGTGTCGCTGTACAGCAAAGGCAGAATTGAAGCGTTCACCACGGGCTCTCCACACACGAACACGATTGTCATCACTGCCGAGATTGAATCTGGATTCGTCGCTAAAGACGACCTGGTTCCATTCCGCTGCAGTCCAGTTTCCTCGTGCGCGGCAAAACTCCAAACGGAGGCGTCGATGGGTGGGCGTCAAGGGCAGCACACGTAATGGGCGCCGCGATACCAACTGTCCTTCAGCCAGGCGCCTTTGTATGGTTCGAGAAGACACAGAGGCCCCTAGTGAAGGTGCTACCTGTGCCTGGATGGCGGCCGATGAAGCAGTTGGCTGTACGCGTGCATTTCTTACGATGTGGCGGTCTTCTGGACGACTGGTCTGTCGAGGGCGTCCTGAGCCTGGTCTTCGTGTACATGACATATCTCGGGTCCACTGGTCCCAACACCTCCTCACAACACAATCAGAGCGGCCTAATTGACGAGCTACTCGCCTAGCTGACCACCCAGCTTCCATCATCCCGACGATTCTCCCCCTCTCAAACTGCGACAACTGCTTATATTGTCTTCGAACACGGCGTAATGGCATGTCTATCTCAGCTCTTCCTTTGTAAATGATTCAGCACACTCAAACAAGCTTTGGTTACCTGTTTTTTACTCCACAGAGTACGATGTTCAACGCCCTCTACCGGCTATACGTAATGCGCAATCACGCTGCATTTCTAATCATTTGCATATCTGCCCGACATGTACCTTCATTGCAACTTTCGTTACGATCCCGCAATTATTTCTTGGTGCGCTAATTTTTTTGTCCATGAGTGTATATGAAGGGAAAAGGCTGAAAAATTAAAAACTTCAAACATTTCTGAGAGGCAGTAGGAATTAAAGAAATTAATATGTACAATTTATTGACGTACATAAAATATTACATTTTTAGCTGATTCATAAACCATCTTTAATTACAGGAGGACACAAATACCACTTAGATGAAATCATTATTAATTTCATCAAAATACCATAAAATGTCCGGCTCACTAAATTAGCTGGTGAATTTTTTTTAAAAATGTAGTTAAATGGAAAAAAAGGAAAAATAAAATAATACAGCTGCAGCAAAACAGAAAAAAATGAACGGGAAAGATTGGGCATGTCCATAAAGGAAATTTCATCTCTCGTACAGCAGTCTCTCCATCATGCTCCTACTCTAGCGTCGTAGATTACTCTAGCTCGCATCCCGTCCAAATATCCTCCCCCCCCCCCCCCAAAAAAAAAAAAAAAAATCGTTCGCCCCCGAACTAGGTTTCCTCACCCCTTTATCTCTCCGCAAAGCTCAAAGCCAGACAAAAAAGAGATTGAAGGCGCTCCATAAAATTAGGACAGAAAACTCTTCAAAATATAGTTATAGCATGATAGCGCATACAGATTTGTACAGAGTTCTCTGCATCTGCCAGTGATTTATGTTCCTCTCTGTACTCCGTATATGCGTGGATCTCCTCCTCTGGCGGTCCGATGCATAGCATCAAAGGAGATCTCGAGGTCCCGGGGGTCAAATGGTGACAGTGGGGGCGGGGGACACTAGATCAAAAAACACGAGGGACTTTGGCGGCTTGAATGGGGGGGGGTTCTAAATGGGGGAATATCTGGAAGACACGTGTTCATTGGAATGGGGGTGGTTCTAAATACCGTGTCTAATGTTACCGTGACTAATGTGATGACAGGAGTCGGGGATCTGCAGGCAGAGAACTCCGTACCAATGTATATGCACCATGAGGAGTTATTTAACTGGATGACTGATGATGTTTGTTTTCAATTATTATTTTTGTTTCTTGCGAGGAATGTGTCGATTTATGGCATAGTACTCTAAACATTTTGTCTCCTCTAATTTCCCTGCATTTCCCCTGCTAAAAATGAAGCATAATAGCGCATACAGATTGGTACAGAGTTCTCTGCATCTGCCAGTGATTTATGTTCCTCTCTGTACTCTCTATATGCGTGGATCTCCTCCTCTGGGGGTCCGATGCATAGCATCAAAGGAGAACCCGAGGTCCCGGGGGTCAAATGGTGACAGTGGGGGAGGGGGACACTAGATCAAGAAACACGAGGGACCATGTGGGCTTGAATGGGGGGGGTTCAAAATGGGGCAATATCTGGAAGACACGTGTTCATTGGAATGGGGGTGGTTCTAAATACCGTGTCTAATGTTACCGTGACTAATGTGATGACAGGAGTCGGGGATCTGCAGGCAGAGAACTATGTACCAATGTATATGCACCATAAGATATCCAGGAAAGGAAGAACAAGATATAACATCATGATAAACTGCAGAGCTCACTGCACAGCTAGAAGAAAAGTAAATCCTGCTTAACGACATAATCTTACCATTACCATATTTTGTCACTTCATGGAGTCAGTAGTCCATGCCGTATACAGAGACGGATCTCTAAAAATCAATGTCGAGAGCAGAGGCGTGTGATACGTAAAATTTGTCAAAAGAACCATGTTGATTATGATCTGTTGGTGAAACGAAGGTAATCTTTTCGCTTGAAATAAACCTTCGTGACATACCGGGTCATAAAGAGACACGAGTTAATTGGATATTACACGACCTAAAAAATCGATTTAACGACGATTTTATGTATATTGCTGTACGACTGCAACGCATTTAGCATAGGGATGATGCCTGGTTGGTTAAGGTTGCTGTGTACTAACCCTATTTGATTCGCTCACCTCAGTGTTAACCTATGGAGAAAATGTGTCCAAGGATTGCCGAGTTGGATTGAAAGATTTTTTGAGGAAAATTGTACTCCGTAATAGAGAAAGAAATTTGACATCTTGCGGCATTTTCCCTTTTTTTAAAAATGCAAATACTATTTTTAAATTAAAATTATTCGGGGGGAGGGGGGAATCTGGTCTAGTGTATTTTAAACTCTCCCAAATTCCTTTAGTGGGCGAAATTTATAAAGTGAATCCTGTTGCAAGGTGCAGAAAAGTTCAGGCTATCTGAAAATACCAATTTTATTGGAAAATCGGCATTTATGGAGCTGTCAATAATAGACACATTTTCTCCATAGGTTAACACTGAGAAGAGCGAATTCAATAGGGTTAGTACACAGCAGCCTTAAGGCAAGTCATGGTTTAGTTTGTCCATATCATCAGTAGGAGAGGAATGGCTTCTCCAGTGTTATTTAAACGCAGATGAATACAGTATATTGAGTATAGCTTTGGCTCAGTCACTCAGTAAGTTGTAGCACACTATCTGCAAAGGTAACATGGATATAAGAAAATGTAGATTTATAACAATTGACGTTTTTACAGCGGCCATAATGCAGTGATTAAATTGAAACTTTCCCGATACGTTATATAGCAGTCAAAGCAATAGTAAACAATCTACTCTATTTCTCTAAAACCATTAGCAAAAATGATAAATATTTATATGCATATTTGAATATAATATGGTAACCGCTGTTTAGCAACAATACTTTTTGAAATGAAAGTATTTATAAATTTGGAAAAAAAATTATCGAAAAATTTTCCGTTCACAATTTCTGTACTGAAGCAGCATTTTGAGCATTATTTTTCGCAAGTTGAATGGGACTTAAAACTAGTCAAATGAAAATATTATAGAACACTCGCATAAACCAAAATCAATTTTATTTTTCCAATCAATGGCGTCCCATCGAAAAGCATTGAACGGCCAAATAGTGGAATGTAGTTATTTTCAAGGTTAACTTGAAATACAAAATTAATAGCGTAAATGTGGCATCGATTACATGCCATAAATGACATTTTAAATAAATGGTGATGCCGAGGCACAACTTTTGAAAAAAAAATGAATTTATCTAATGCATTTACAGTCGTATTTTTTATGGGAAAATCTAGCTTCAAAATCCAGATTAAATTTCAGTCAGAGTTCGAGCTACGCTACTGTTTTTTCTTATTGTTTAACTAATCCTAGTTTTTTTAAGGCCTGTAAACCTCCTTCAGTCGGGAATCAGTGAAACTAAATAGTATTCGTGAAAACAAAAATGCAATTAATGTTTTATGCCTTTCTTCGTATACGTGTGGCTGATCCAGGAAAATAAAATAAAACGGGGAACCTAAAAAGTATATAAAGAAACGTTAAATTCCTGTGCTAAAACTTTTGGGGCTTCTGTGTAATAACCCTATTAGATTCGTTAATCTCAATGTTAACATATGGAGAAAATGTGTCTACTATTGACAGTTCCATAAATTCGGATAATCTTATAAAAATGGTATTTTCAGATAGCCTGAGCTTTTCTGCACCTTGCAACAGGATTCCTCTTATAAATTCTATCCACCAAAAGAATTAGAGGGTTTAAAACATACTATACACGCGATTTTTCCTCCGAATAATTTAAAATTTAAAAGTTTTGTATTTTTTTTTTTTTAATAAAAATGCCCAAAGGTGAAATTTTTTTTCTCTATTACGGTGTACAATTGAAAAAAAAAATATTCAAATCCAAATCGGCAATCCTTTGAAAAAATTTCTCCTTAGGTTAACATGGAGATGAGAGAATTCAATAGAGTTTCTACACGGCAGCTTTAATGACGGTGGACTAATTTCGAATGTTGTTTCCTTGGATACCACGGCTCAAGTTGTTCATACCCAGTTTTCAACAGATAACGAATAGTCACGGGACATCACTTTCTAGTATTAACAAATCTGTATTTAAAAAAAAGGTCAAAAAATTTTCCTTGATTGGAATTCATTTCAAATAAATGCCAAAAATTGAAACAAAAATTTATATGCTGTTTATATTATCTTCCGCATTTTCCGGTTAAACTACACTGCTGGCCACTGTAAATGCAACACCCTGAAGGAAACATGCAAATAACATGACATTTACAACATGCATTAGCGGAGGTGAGATATGCAAATGATTAGAATTTCAGCGCAGACGCACATCACGCGAGCCTGTGGCGCCACTTCAAAACGCTATTTAAGGCTTGGAGATTTCGACGATTTTAAGTTCGGCAATTATGTTTTTCTTGTGGTTTTTTCAAAAAAACGATCAATTATGCCTCGTGGAAAACAGCGATCATCTTTTGATCAAGTATCCGAGTTCGACAGAGGAAGGATAGTGGCCTACCGAGATTGTGGATTATCTTTCAGGGAAATCGGTAGTCGTGTTGGACGAAACCAAACAACTGTAATGCGGATATGTGATCGTTGGATTCAGGAGGGTACGACGGACTGGCGTGTTCGATCGCATCCACCTCAGAGCACCGCTTCACGTGATGACAGGCAAATTGTGCGCATGGCAGTGACGGATCGCTCAGTCACATCACGAAACATAGCACAGCAAATGCAGTCTGTAACGCATCATCCAGTGTCTGCGCGTACCATTCGACGCCGTTTACAGAGTGGTCTGTCCGCAAGACGTCCATTGCTTTGTCTATCCTTGACGCAGAACCACAGACGTCTCCGCCGCCAATGGTGCGATGACAGAAGGATGTGGACGGCAGAATGAAATGAAATTGTCTTTAGAGGAAATGGAATTGTCTGACGAGTCACGATTCTGTCTGCAACACCACGATGGTCGCATTCGAGTCTGGAGACACCGTGAAGAGAGGATGCTGAACAGCTGCGTTATGCACCGCCACATTGGTCCTGCACCGAGTATTATGGTATGGGGCGGTATTGGATATCACTCTCGCACACCTCTAGTACGCATTGCCGGTACTTTAAACAGCCAGCGCTACATCTCCGAGGTGTTGGAGCCAGTTGTCCTTCCTTACCTTCAGGGCTTGCCCACAGCCATATTTCAACAGGATAATGCGCGACCACACGTGGCACGCATTGTCCAACGGTTCTTCGTCAATCGCCAGATTGAATTGCTTCCCTGGCCGCCTCGCTCTCCGGATCTTTCACCGATAGAAAACATGTGGTGCATGGTCGCTCTACGATTGACCCAGATTCCGTCCCCTGCTGCCACAGCAGATCAAATTCGGCAACGTGTGGAAGCTGCTTGGTCTGCTGTACCCCAAGAACTCATCCAAAGTCTCTTTGAATCAATGCCGAGGCGTGTGGCAGCGGTGATCTCCAACAATGGCGGCTACTCTGGCTACTGATTTTGGCAGGTACCACACTTCACAGAAGTCTATAAATTTAATCATTTGATACTTGGTCAACATGTTATCTACAAAATAAATTTTGTTGTGATATCTCTTGTCTTTCTTGGTGTTGCAATTTGGGTGGTCAGCAGTGTATTAGGCTCGGTGCACACGAGTGATCTGGTGTCGTTGCGGCACCGCAGCGATCAGGAGTACAATTTATATATATAAAACGCGTAGGTATGCGGCACAAAAATCGACGATATCTCTACACTCCGAATGGCAACGGCTGCTACTACCAGATGTAAACATTAGTGGCCGTCCGCAATTTGCAACCGCGTGTCAACATGGACTTACGCACTGAAATCAGGAATGTTCGAAAGCGAGCTTCACGATCAAGTGAAAATTGGGAACAGTCTCAAGAATGAAAGCGAAAAAATAATTCATTAAGAGAGAGGCATGAAAGAGAGAGCATAAATAATCGCGAGGTTAGGCTTAACCGTCGCCGGCATAGCAATAAACAACCAGTAATATTTAATTTTCTACACTTTTTTCAGTACTTGCTGAATTTTTACTCCATTTTATAAGTGAAGAAATTTTCTCAACAATTTATTATTTGATATGATTAAGTGTAGATATCTGAATTGTGAACAGTAATACATACAGAGAGTGATGTAATCAGCACTATATTTAAAAATTTTCCCCAACAATTTATTATTTGTTGTAATGATAAAGTGTAGATATCTTAATTCTGAAAAATAGTACATACAAAGAGGGATGTAATTTTTAAAATCATTGATGTTGGGTTTCTCAGTCTTATCTTTAACTCTTTTCTGAGGTAATGGAAATTCACATTTTTTTATCACGATATTCTAGAATCAGCCTTATAGAGAATACCCCTTATAACATATATTTGTGATGACAGGTAATGGTAACATTCCTTACATATGTTACTTTCAGTTGCGTTGTTTTGCAAAAGAAAATATAAAACTAAAAGCGACCATGCTGGTCGCGCAGCGGCTAGTAGAGTTGAACTAACCAACGACGCCTACGTCCGTGTGAGTCGGTTAGTTCAACTCGATGTACTCCTCATCGCAACTGCGGTGCCGCAACGAAACCGGATCGCTCGTGTGCACCGTTGCATTAAACGTTTTAATGGTCATTACTGATTTGTACTAAGGCATTGAGAGTTAGGCAAAAGAGGTTATAGTATATCTAGGAATATGGTGTTTAACTACTATCCCCTGGAGAGTAGGTAATATAGATTATTCCTAGATTTGGTTATCACCAAAACGGATCTCCTTGAATGCATCCTTCACGGCATATGTTTATAGCGACGTGTTGAAAAGTTTTCATTCCTACGAAACCTTGTACTAATAGTGAACTGTAATGCTAATTAGAGCAAGAGAAAATTGGTAAAAAGATTAAAAGATCGAGACGAACAACACTAACGAATTACTTTAATTTTTGGAACGAAGTTCTTTTACGCGGCTTACAGTAGAGTGAACTGGCAGGAATCATCACGTTCGGACGAAACAGCGTTATACCCCCTTCATAAGAGCTTTCTCTCAAGGACTCTGTGGCTGAATGGTTATCGCAATGGACTGTGGCTGAATGGTTTTCATCCTGCGGAGCTTCGGACTGCAGAGGTCCCCGGTTCAAATCCCCGCACGAGCGCTACCGGCAGTTTTAAAACCCTTCAATGCACACTGTATCAAATTTGATACATAAGTTATTTTTCCCCTTTATATTCAAAAGCAATATTATTTATCCACTTGTGCACCTTGTATTAATTTTGAAACATCATAGCAAAGCTTTTAATCACTGTTAGTTACATTTTCGTAGGATAGATGGCAGTAGGAATACAACTGCGATCTCAGTAAAAGATAGCCGTTCAATTCATACCAGACCTGCCTTAGTATTTGCTATATTTTCAGTATTTTAAAGTCAGTTTACATCTTTGAAAGTTTCATAAATATATTTTAGAAGTACGTAGCTTTTATAATTATTAATAAAATACTTCTTTAATATTTTATAAAAAAAATTCAAGTATGATTTCAATTTTATGTATCAAAAATGATACATGGTGTGCTTACGCCATTTTTTTAAGGAAATGGCGGGAAGAAAGTTTTTAACACAGAAAGAAATTGAGGAACTTATTAACAGATCGTGGAGTGATCATAGTGAAGATGCATCTGATTCAGAAAGCAATGACAGCACAGGTGATCCTAATTATAAACCAAACGAAGTTTGTGATGAAATTTTTTATGGTAGTAGTGATTCGGAAGATGAGGTATCATTACTTGATAATAGCGATGTTCTGGATCTGCTTAATGGTGAGAACATGCCAAAAATAATAGAAATAATACAGGGAGAACAAAGCCTGCAATCAACTGGAAGAAAAGTAATTTACTTCTAAATGATGATCAAATTTTATTCCGAGGTGACGAATCTTGCTCCTGAAATTATGAATTTAAACACACCTCTAAATTTTTTTAGTTATCTTTATACAGAAGATTTGATTGAGCATATAGTTCAAGAAACAAATTTATCCAGTGTGCAAAAAAAACCCAGAAAAGTGTGTCAATGTAACGAATTTAGAAATTAAACAATACATTGGTATTTGTATAATGATGTCTATTGTACATGTACTAAACACTAGGGCATATTGGTCACCTGCCATAGGCAATGATGTAATAAAAGAATGTATGTCATTAAAACGCTTTGAAAAGATAAGAGAATTTCTACATTTTAATGACAACAGTAAACAACCACCACATGATGATCCTCAGCATGATCGTTTATATAAACTTCGACCAGTTGTAAATGCTTTACTTAAAAGATCTTATACCGTCCCTATGGAATCGCGTCTTTCTGTTTAAACTTATTTATTGTTTGTTATTGTTTTAATTCCCACGGGAATTATATTGTGTCATTAATATATTTTTGTTGGTGATTAAATAATAAAACTAATCCGATTAAAAATTATGCTAGGTAACATCTAAATCAAAATAATTTATATATTAAAATTTTTAATTTTAATAAAATATATATAGAGAGAGAGTTGGTTGAATAAAAGAGGGCTGCGCTTTTTGGCGTGACAAAAAAGCACTAATATAATCAATAGAAATCTACATATTAAATCACGTTTAGAGTTGAAAAAATAACGTAGGGAACTTCGTTCCTGACGGGTTCCCCGACCGCACAATTTATTTTTCCCTTAAAATCGCAGTTTTTTTCCACATCACCCAACAGGTAAAGTGCAAGATTCGTTATCCCCTTTATTTAATCAAAGTAAGGCGGGATTCCGCATGAAATCAGAATGCATCTTTCAGTGATTTACAATTTTCCTTCTGAGATTTAAGTATATGTCTGTAATGAAAGATAAGAATAATATTTGACACTTTAACCCTCCGATGTACCAAAAAAGGGGTGTGTGGGAGGAAACTAGATGCATTCAAAAATATTTGATTAATCTCAACAGCTATGTAAACTTTACAAAAAAAACAGAAAAACTAACGTTGCTAAATATAATCTACACAGTTAAGCACAGAGCGGTAAAATGCGAAAATTGGACAAGTACTGCTTTGATTGACATGAAATGCTGCAAGTAAGTAGCTCTATGTTTATTCATGAAACAAAACAAAGAATTACATACAGAGATAAAAAAAAAATTAAATTTTCATAAATTATAAGATGACGTCATATTTGCTTCATTAACAAAATGATGTTTAAATGCAAAACAAACAACAAAAACCGACATTAATAGGGTATGTGAGTACCCCTCACCTTCACACAAAGTGTACAGCATGTGATCATGCTTGTTACGAGGTGATCAACCACCGCAGAGTCCAGTAATCGTCATTCCTCCTGGAGGGCAGTTTCTAAATCTCTGAGAGTGGCTGGAGGTGGGAAACGTCTACATACAGCTCGGCCGAGGACATCCCAAAAATTTTCAAAGGATTAAGGTCCGACGAGTAAGCCGGCCACTTCATACGCGCAATCCCCTCACTCTCCAGAAAGTCGTCAACGATGGCAGCTCTATCGGGACGGGAATTATCGTCCATTAAAACGAAAGAAGGACCAACTGCTGCAGCGTACAGTTTCCCCATGATGCTTCCACTGCGGAATGCGTGATGTTCGGTGATGTTCTCGGGCGATTGCGTGTGCCTTGTTCCCTCCAGACCTTAACACGATTATCATCGGGTTGTACGGCAAATCTGGACTCATCTGGCAACATAACGTTGCCCCAATCAGACACAATCCAATTCACATGCTGGCGGCACCACTTTAATCGTGCCCCTCTGGATTGGACGGATAAAGGAACACAAACTCGTGGTAACCGGGCGTACAGACCATTCATGTGTTGCCTTAGCCAGGCCTCACACCAAAAAAGCACGCGACACGATAGCGCATGTCTGACATACACTGCATTGGAAAACCAGTTATTTCCGCGCCGAGTACTCACACCAATGAAACGTCAGACGCTATAGCGCTATCTTGTCTGAGTCTGATCGCCGTCTCACGGATAGCGCATGCAGTATATTTGTCGCGAGTTTTGTGCTGTCGCATCATGGCGGATCTAATTCCCGAGAATTTTGATTGTAATCTTCGCTTTCTTCGAGAATATTTCAACAAGCATAGCGTAAAGAAAGCCTGGCATGAGATTTCTTCTCAGCTTAATTGATCGGGTAAGTAACAATTTTGAGATTTTTAATTGAACAGTTAGTTTTTGTAAAGTGTATTTAAGCTGAGTCTGTATAAATTGATATAAAATGATTAACTGCTTGTTGTTTGTTGTAAACTGTAAATATGTAAATTTTAACAACTATAAATATCGTTGATAATTTTAAGAGATAATCTTGCACCAGTTAATTGAAATATATTTTTCAATTTTATGATATGGTATATACTCTGGTAAGTTTGCTGAAAAATTGTTATATTGAAAATTGGTGAATATAAAACAATTTTTGCAGTATGAAAGTCTTAAAAAATAGTTGAAAGTTTAGAAAACTTTTATTTACTCTCTGTATATTTGATCATATTTAAGGTTTAACACAGTACATTTACAGGAGATGTATAACCAAAGATTTTCTTTTATCTAAGTATCATTTTGATCAAAGTAATTAAACATGAAGGAGATAAATCTTTTATGGTACTGTTCTTGAGATTTAGTCAATAAAGTGTGAAATATGAATAGAATTTAAAATTAAAACCATGGTTTATAAAATTTAGGATAATTTAAAATTTAATAATGAATAAAAGTGCATAAGATTTTGTAAATCTGTGTTTCTATCATAATTTAGGAATGCATACTTTAATATTTAGAAACAACTTTATATTTTTTATTAATTCAACTTTATATTTGTTTAGTTGAACAGTTTAAGACTCGGTGGAAGCATATGTTGTGTATTATGTTATAAAATTTTGCACAACCTAAAAGTCTTCGTTTATATGAATAATATGTTGTTTATTATTTTAACATTTTTAGCTCCATAAGCAGCATAGGGGAAACTCCTCAGCTGACTGCCTCGCAGCCAGTATTTGATGATCCTCAAATCATGTAAGTGCTGTATTAAGTTATTTTTTTATATTCTTATGTAAAAAACAATTTTAAAAATTATTTATTAATACACTGGAAAATAATTAAATATTCAATAGTAAATCAAGCATAAATTGACATAAAAAAAACTTTTTAAGTGTATTTGGATCTATCTTATATTACATCTGAGGATTTCGCTTGAAAAATTCACCATGCAAAGGATAATTTTAAATCCTCTACCTAGTGATTTTCCTTCTCTTTTATTTAGAAATGTTGTAAATTGAAATGAATATAAATCACAATGTATTTCAGAATTTTATGCAAAAACAATGTTCATTTTTAGGGATGATAATGAATCTGAAAGTGAAAAAAACTTGGATGGCGCCAATTCCCCTCCATTGGCATTTACAAGTTTCTCAACACCTACACCTGGGTATTATACTTTTTTTATGTAATATATTTGAACTGAATCATGGGTGTAATTAGGATTTAGTTTTGTGGGGGAGGTTCTGAGAAAAATAAGTACATAATCCATTTTAAAAAGTTTAAAAAATGGTACTCATTCAAATTGAATTATTATAATTTTAACACCCCCTTGTCTAAATCCATGATCTGAATAACTTTTTATTTTGTTAATATTTAAACTTGCTTATTTTAATATTGATAAAGTGCTCTTAATGCTAGAATGCAAAACTGTTATGAATATCTAACATATGTGCAATGATCTTTGTGAGTAACATTTTTAAAATACTTCAAATTGTGTGTAAGATAAAAGATGAGTGTTAACAGTACAAAATTTATTCACTGATATTTATCAGAACCACAAGTAATAATGGTTATTAAATTTCTTAGAAGAAATGGATACTTTCCTATTAAACCAATCCATCGCCAATGTCACACAAGAGATCACCAATCATAATACCATAAAGTCGTAAATTAAAGAAATAAAATGAATACAAGATAATTAGTTCATCTCTTCTATTCATAATTAAGAAATGAGAAATTGCAATTATGTTTAGCAGTGATACATTCAAATTTATATACAGGGTGTCTATATGAAATAAATAAAAGAACGAGAATCTATATGAAATAAATAAAAGAAAAACTTAAGTCGAGAAATGTCAAACACCAATTCATGAATTTTAACTTATTATTATAGGCAAAGAAACAACTCAATAAGTACTTTAAAATAATTTACATTTTTGATTTATATTTGTAATATTTATTTAACATTTCTTTTTATTATTTAAGTTGATAAAAGTTACTTCTTATAGTCTGGAACTTTTACTAACAAAAATGTTTTGATTTTCAGATCCAGTAAAGAAAATAGGAAACGCAAGAGGGAGACTGAACTGGATCCATTAATGTCTAAGATTCAAGAAACAACAGAAAGTATTCATGAATACTTCTTGAATCAAAGACACAGTACCGATGATGCTGTCGGAAAATTTTGTGAATATTTATGTTGTAGGTTGAAGGGCCTTAAAAAAAAAAGCACCAAAGAGATGCTATGCGTCAAATAGAAAATTTGATGCATAAGAAATAATGTGAGAATGATGATGATGAATAAAATTTTATATACTTATAAGTTTTGAATTTAATTCTTTGAAATGAAATTGTGAATAAAAATTAGTAAAATAAAAAAAGAGATAATTAAAAAAAATGTAGACTTTGATGAACACAGGCATAAAAAAATCTATGAAGTGAACACTAGCATTTTAATACACAAAATTTGCTTAGTGAATATATGCTATTTACTGACTTAAAAGTAATTTTCAAGCTCTGAAATATATCACACTATTCCTCTTAAAAACACATTAATAGCTAGCTATTCTTCAATGTTTAATGTAAAAAGTGTTAAGCAGCTAGATAATAGTGAACTGTATTGTTTCAAAGAGTGATAAAAAGTAGCAGAAAAAATAATGAACAGGCATTCAGCAATACAGTATATATATATATATATATATATATATATATATATATATATATATATATACATAAAAGCAAAGGTTCTACAACTAACATGCTTCAGTCCAGAAAGTTACAAAACTACTGTCATTCCACTATACATACAGCTCAAGTAAAAGCACATAAGCGAAGAAATACCAAGCAAGAGGCTATAGTGTAAATGTTACCTTTATTTTACACAATAAAACCCCTTCATTGAAAAATTTATAAGTCAATAAATTCAAATTTGATGAAAGTTACACACACTAATAAATTTTATGTGAACTGGAGTATTTTTATGCTTTTAGATAAAACTGAGTTTGGTTTTATACTGTTTGAATTATTTTTACAAATGTGTGTACATTTTTATTTTGACTGAATGATTAAAAGTGTTTAAAAAGTTCAGGAAACATTAAGAGAATTCTGTCTGCAGTCAAGAGCCTCCCCATTTATACATATACATTTTTCCATTTCTTTAAAGCAAAAGCTGAATGTTAAGAAAAAAATTTTGATAATACTCTCATGCATAATCTGAATTTTGTTTCAAACTAACATGAATATTTACTCATCTTCTTTATTTAAATATACTTTTGAAATGTAATGTACAATCAAAAGTTATGGAAAGTTATTAAGGGTAATTTTGTATTTTGCATGTTTTTTTTAATTAAAAATTTCAAAATTAGAGTAGTGCCAAAAGTGATAGATATTTCACATGTGTTTAAGCATACATTAAAATTTGGCATGGGTAATTCAATTTTAGTAAATGTATCTTGCAGAGAATTTGCATATACATCAGGCCTTTTTAAATATGAATTTTAAAAATTATGCTCAGTAACAAGTTTGCTGCTTGTAAACTTCTTCAATCAGCATACAGATATATCAGAAAATTTTGCGCAATTTTTTTAAAAAATATGTCCACTTTACTCTTAATGAATACTAGGTTGAAGTACATAATGTTTCTGGCCTCAATTGGGTATTACAGTCAACCTACTTTTATTTGCTAATGGGCAAAGCTTATGTAAAGCAACAGTCAGTATAACTTATATAAAATACAACATGCTTGTGCAAATTTTAAAAATCTGTTAGTAAACATATCTAGAGTTTTAAGTAAGCCAAACTATTTATATATACTCTGAAATTCTATAAGTTGATTATGGCAGTAATAATTAGTAATAATATTTTAAATACTCCCACTGAAAAACTGTAAATTTAATGAAATTTCTAATAGTGTTACTGCAGTAATTGATCTACTTCTAACCAAGATTATCCTAAATATTAAATAAATAGTCTCAATTTAAAGGCAGTTTTCAAATGAGGATTTCAAGTCTTTTCTATACAAGTTATATTTCTTTTGTTATTAAGCTAGTTAATTCATTGGTTGATTAAAGATAACTGTATCGAAAAGTCTGAATTGTAATAAAAGAGATTGCAAAGTTAAATACATATCTAAAGAACCTATTTAAACCAAAGAGGCAGGAGTCCCTTTCATAAATAAAATAGTTTTGACAGATCAGTAATTGCCAAACCACTAACAACACAATATACTTCTATTGTTCAGAAATAGTGGAGTGAGTAAGAATTTCATAGGTATAATGTGCTTGTAGCCAATGATTGTGTGTACATGTAGTATAACTTGATAAACTACCATTTGTACTTTTTTATTATTTGAAAAGAACTAATACAACAACCCCAAAAGGGACTTGTAGCCTAGATTATTCAATGCCTAATATTCAACAGGATTTAAGAAAAAAATCATGATACTGATAGTATTTTCAGTGTCATATATCCTATGATCCTATTATCACCTTGTACTTATCAATAATTTAACTGCCAAGGAACATAAATATAGTTCTTTAGAAGCTTTCAGATATCAAAAGCCTCTAAAGAGATTTAAATATAAAAGTTTTCTTTAGGTGATAACATTTTTCTAGATGATAGTATCACTATTCACATAGCTAAATGTGCATAAAAGTTATTTGAGTAACGTGAAATTGAAGTTAATCATTTTTAAGTCAAGTCCAGAACCTACAGATCTAAACACTATTAACTTTTCAGGAAACACATAATATTCTCCATAAAAGTACTTTAAAAGCCATTTAGAAGCTGTAAGAGCCTATTCCCTAAATTAAATGTCATTTTAAATTAAGTAATGTCTCAAGACCATACATGAGAAGAATTTTCTTACTTTCAAAGATTCCTTTATTCCTTTATTTAATTTATTTCCCTTACACACACACACACACATATATATATATATATATATATATGTGTGTGTGTGTGTGTGTGTGTGTATGCATATATATTTTGGCCAATGCTTCAATTTTTAAAAAAATGTATAAGAACTCATCTCTCCTCTATCTCATGGATACAAAAATACAGAAGACATATCCCTCAGGTACTGACTCAGCGGTCATGGACCAGTTTCAATCAAATTTATTAAGAAGACTATATTAGTTCTTATGCCTATAGTCTTTAAGACTGTAAAACTCTCTAAAACCTTCATAGACAATGCAAAATTACCAAAGTATTGTTTTACATATATGAATTTTACATATACAGTAATTAGAGACCCCATACTGCTTAGTACTTAAGTTATCACCTCCATAACTGCAAGCTAAATAAGTCAAACAGTAAATTCTACTAGAATAATTTGTTGGAATAATGATTTTCTATTACCAGATAATGGATTTAGTGCAAACTGATCTGTAATCCTAAGATGTCACTTTGTAAAGGTCTGATATTTTTAACTATCCAAATGTTATAGAGATGATATACACTAAACATGACAACTAAAACCCTCAGTAATATTTTGTCGAAATTTCTATCGACTATATATGAAGAATATCATGCTATTTTTGTTGAATCGTTTTGTTATCGTGCTATTATTGTTTTTGTATAATATCAAATACATTAGTGCATGTTTTTATTTCTTGAAGTGTATGCACTACCCATCAAAATATAAAATTGCTGATTGAAAATACTAAACTTGATGCACTAACTCAGAGGTGGCCAACCGTTTTGGGAAGAGTGCCACTATCTGAAGAAAAAATAATATGTGTGTCACTTCCAACTTTTCCAACATACTAAAAATTATAAAAAAGTAAAAAATGTTATTTATAGGTTGATTATGGGATTTTTACTCAAGTAGCATATTTTTTTCATATAAGGCTCAGTAGTGGAGATTTAAAAAATAATAAATAAATCAAACAAATAAACAAACTTATATAAGCATTTTTAATAATCATTAATAAGCATTTTTAAAGGCTCAGTCAGTTAGGTTATGTACAAAATAAAAATGGATAATTTGAAACATTTAATTCTAAATAACTATTAAACAGGGAGTACTTAATTAATGTGGCTTTTGAGTCATATATATTAGGATTAGTTCTTGAAGATGCTAACAAAATTAGGTGTTTTAGGTGCATATCAGTTAATCTTGAACAATATTTTGATTTTATTATGTTCATAATAGAAAACATATGTTGATCCAAACCTACAACAATATCTGACAGCCAAATTGTGTAAATTTGAAAAATTGCTTGTTGGTACAAATTTCTAAAATTCAATTTAATTAGGATCACTTGCAGTTGAAATAAGTTGCTTATATTTGCTGTTCAGTGTAGTATGGTACTGTAGGTCAATAATTTCGATTTGGATTTCAGGGGGTAACAATTAACGTCTTGCAGAGAAATTAAAAAAAGGATTTGTGAAAAGATCAGCATTTTTTTTATCATCTTGAAAATCCATCAAACTTAGCACTAATTGCTTAATGTGCAATGTATGTAATACTTGGTTTAATCAACAAAATGTATTCGATGTCTTTTTCGTTTTTATTTTTATTCAAGTGATGGATCAGTATTAAATCGAAGTCTTCATCCGAAGACGAATCTTTGAGCTCAGGCCATCCAGACATCGTGTTCTCTACAATTGAATATGGCGCTACCATATGCTTGCGATAGCGCGTTTGTTTTCCTTGTACGGCGCATGCGTGTGTGAAACAGTACGTTTCTCCGGTGTGCGGATACTTTAGACATTTATCTCACGTGTCGCATTGCTGACGTAGCAGCGAGCGGCTGTCTGAAACATCTGCTTTTTCGGTGTGAGGCCTGCCTTAGAGGAACAGTAGTGGCAGATATCGTCTTACCAATGGCCGATGCAACCATAGATGTCACACGTGGGGAGGTCGATCTTCGATTCCGCTTGGCTACAACAGCAATATATCGATCTTCCGAGGGGGTCGTAACCCTTGGACGACCGGCTACAGGTCTTCGGACAACTGTTTGGCTGGTTTGGAATTGTTTCCATAATCGTGAAATGACGGAATGATGAACGCCGAAGAAAAGAGCAACATATGTGATAGACTGTCCTACTTCAATGCTTCTGACAGCCCTACAGCGCTCAGAATCTTCCATTCGTCTTCTGGAAGCCACAGAAACACGTCCCGCTTGAAAACAAATCGTACGAATGTTCTAAACACCTTTCATCAGCACTTACATGCAACTCCTGTAATCCTTCACAATGCCGGCTTCTTATACGACTGCCTGTTTTGCATATTTCTCTACGCGAAACCGCGATTGGCTGTTACCTAACATATTTGCATACTTCCTTCTACCTTTGCAGTAAATTTCAGCTCCTTCAATTCAGATTGGCGTACGGAAATTAACATTTTCCTCTCCGTGCTTAGCTTTTGGGAGTATATATATATATATATATATATAATGTGTGTGTGTGTGTGTGTGTGTGTGTGTGTATACATACTCTTTTAAAGTGTGGATTTTATATTCATATATATATATATATAAAATACTGATTATGGATTTATTGCAGAAAGATAATATAAAGTGTCCATCTTCATAATTATGGATTATAAACACTTTATATTATTTTTCTGCAATATTTGTTTTATGGAAGCGCTAAAAGCGTATGTAAAAAGTCTTGTCGTCTCAGAGGCGTCAATGTTTAAAATGACATAAGGAACATATGATGTATTCTAGTTGTATTTCGAGTGCCAGGGGAAATAAATTTTATTTTAAACATATAAATAAATCTTCCGCATGCTAGATACGAACAAATCAAACAAATTACTTATTTAGATATTTTTAGGTGTAGTTCTAGTTTTTTTTACAGTGCTTTCAGTTTGAAACTCTAGGAAACAAGCAGTAAAGAAAATGTACTGTGACTGCAAAAATGTACATCTCCAGTGTACCAGATATCCTTGGACTTAGGTTTTGTCCTTGTTATGGCCTTTTCAGCAAGGCATAACCAATGAATACTCTAGGGGGAAAGGAATTAAAAATTCTTTAAATTTTACAACTGACTGACAAAGTGCATTCATCCAGCCCACAAAGAATCGTCCAGCACAAACTGCGGTACAAAATTTAGAACGCAGTCAAATGAATATGCATAGAACAAGCCCTGCTGGAAGCTAACTGCAAAAATATACATTTCGAGCGTATTATACATATCAATTGCAAAAATATAGCAAACATATACATCTTTTTCGAGTTCCTTTACCTGTTGCATACTGATCTGTTATGCCTTGTTGAAGAGCAAAGCTACCAAAGGTATGCTGCCATGCTGCCCGCGGGCTGTATGTTGTGCAGTCCTGACTTAACTGCATCTGGTTTTCCTTACACCAAAAAGTATAATGTTCATCAAAGCGAGAGAAGAATTCAATACACTCCAATGAGCAGAAAAATTTAATATTGACAAATTATTAAAATGAAATTTTAGTATTGTATGTTTTTCTGTGAAATAAACTCCACGCATTATAATTTGGATGCATAAAGTGTCGGAAACAACCACATATTGAATTGTAGTTCCCCTTCTCGTTTATAGTCTATCCGGGAAATCACTGACGTTTTCACAGTCATAAATGCGTCATGATCTTAAAATAAATTTAAAAAGAAAATCACTAACCCTCGTGACATTAAGGACATTTCCAGAAAGTTTCACGACTGACACAAAGAGGATTATCTCTTGAGTACACCTCGGATGTTAGTCTTCAAAGCCATAATCCTGTTATTTTTTATTGTACATTATCGTATGCTCTTTTAACATTTTCCCCGTTGCGAGATAAATAAAATGACATTCAGATTGTTAACTCGAATCGTTTAGAAAGAAATGCCTTTTTAACTTGTGCTTGCGCTAAATTGCTGTAGCTTTAGTATTTAAGCTGGTGATGTAATTATGTTAGCAGCAGAAAAATCTGGAAGTAATTTTTATAAAAGGGAATCGGGTAAATTGCACAGATGTATCGAAAAATGCAGTCTGCTCAACTTGTTTTCCGATTTTGTTCGCTTTAAGTAAATGTGCGTTTTCGAAGTTTTTATTCCAAACTGTACGTAGTAACATCTATAAGATCCAGTTCTGTAGCCGTATCACCAAATTCGGCGGTATGAAATTTTTATTCACCCAGATACCTTCCAAATCCACATGAAGGTTTCAAAGAATGTGTTGACATGCTCTGTGGATGTTCACGCCATGTGATAGGATAGCATGACAACTTGTGATCGAATTTCGAGCCTTACCCCATGTATTTCATGATCGATACAACTCAGGGGAAACAGTGGCGCACCCAGGATTTTTTCTTGGGGGGGGGCCCAGATGAACGGATAAAAATATTTATAATGCATGGGGGGCCGAGATTAACGGATAAAAATATTTATAATGCAAAATCAATATTCATAATGCAATTTCTATTTCTTTGGGGAGGGGGGCAGGGCCCCTTGTTCCCCCTGGTGCGCCACTGAGGGGAAATAATGGACTGTATAAATTTTAACTTTATTGAACATAACAAACAGGCCTATAAAGCCACGCTCTATACACATATCGGGGAGCCACCTCACTCCACGACCGAACTGGCCATTAGCGCCCTTTACACGTGCGTTCTTTCGCGAGTGCTTGGAGCGTACGGGATTGCGCGCACGCTCCAAGCACTGGCGAAAGAGCGTACGAGATTGCGCGGGAAAACTTGCAGTATGCTCAAAAGCAGCTTTCCCTTCCTCTCCGACACTTTCACACGTGCACTCAATCGCGCGGGGTCGTGGTTCCACGCTGGAAAGATCGTACGTGTAAAGGGCGCTATTCTCTTCTGGTCATTCTGGCGTTTCCCGCCTTTCACCTTGCTCCAAAACCCACGTCACCTGATCAGTCGCATCATCGGGCTGTGAGGTTAGGAGAGCACGGCTAGTACACCCCACACTTATCTGTCAACAACATGACGTCAATTGTTGTTGCCACAATTTCACTTACTTTTTTACCTTGAACTCCTCAATCTAAGGTTTCGGCAACCTAGATAGAATAATCTCATCATCAAGAAATTCTCGGCCTCATTTGAACCTTTGAAGGGTGGCACACAAAATTCTCAAAGAGAATAAAAGCAGTTTTATTCCTTAGCCTTTGAACGTGCTTTAGAATGAAATAGCATAAACCAGATATTTCTACAGTGATCACATTTCTAGATACACTTTTATGCTGTACTGTCGGTACATTCCCTGCGGTTTTCCACCTTTAAAAGACTACTTAAAATTATTTGCAAGGTTTGCAAGGGTCTATGAAATTTGCTTCATTATTCCTTTGTTCTGTCATCATCAAACTGCCTACAAGATTACTGATTTAGAGTATCGGTTCCGAAAATGTTTTCCCTGGAGGAAAAATTACCCCGAAAAAAATTCTCTGCCCTTCAATTAGAAATCTTCCTGCTGGTATGGATAGCACGATATTTTATCCCATTTTGGATCTGGCTGCGAGTTTGCGAGTAAATTGAAGGCATGGACCTCCAAATGCTATCCCCACAAGAAAGTATGTTGTAACATTCTCCAGTCAATCAAAGACACGAGAAGCATTTAAATGATTTACTTCGTTTACTATTTACGAAATTTTATAATAATTATTTAAAAGAACTTCTTTAAACGGAAAGATTTACACTTGAAGACGTATAAAGGTATCATGCACCTCACGAACACGTAAAATAACAATTTTACTAACAACTTCAACAAATCCGATTATAATACGATTACAGCTAGCATGACACAGCGTTGCGTTAACGAACAAAAGCGAAGTGAATAGTAACGGATGAAATGGAAGTATCGGTAAAGGTTCATCATCTGACATTCCACCGAGTTCATGATCAGAGAAGGGGTGCCGGGCAGAGGGTCGTGACAGTTCGGCCGCCTCACATTCCTTTCATAAATCCTAGAGATCACACTCTCATTCGGATTACCTCCTAATATACCTCGGACAGCTTGATCTGCCCGCACCGGAGATGGTCTCCAAAAAACTCGTATAGTTTGGTGTAACATATCATCAATAAACACACGAGAAACATTTTATATTTACAGCCTTTATACACAGAATTATTATACAAAGTATATACAATGTTTCACGCAGCGTTCACTGGACATGTTTGAGAGAAAAATCCTCAAGGCTATCTTTGGTCCAGAGCAGGAAGAGCGACGTTGGAGAACCAGATATAATTTTGAACTGTATAGGCTTTATGGGCAATCACATGTAGATAACACAAGTCATCCGTAGAAATAGGTTAAGATGGCTTGGCCATGTTTGGAGAAGCTCGGAAGATAATCCCACTAAGATATTGACATTTAAAAAAACCTGAAGGATCTCAAGCTAGAGGTAAACCCCCGACTACATAGTTAAATGACGTTGAAAAAGACTTTGAAAGTTAAAAATTGGAAGGGAGTTGTCGAAGATAGAAGACGCTGGAGGGAGCGCGTTGGGCAGCTAGGGCCTTTTGTTGTGCTTGTGAAGAAGACGAATATATACAATGTTTACATGTACTTCTAAGACTACTTTTCAATATTAACCCCGGAGATTAAGTTGGATTGTCTCTATCTATCACCAAGGCCCACACCGGGATCACCCGCCGAAAACGGAGCACCGAACAGCGTGGTGCTCTCACGACCTCTCTTGTCGAGAGTCAGTTCTAATCTCTCATTCCCACACTGGAAATCCCCGTGGGATCTACGGGTTAGAACACAGGTGTGTCCCGGGGTGTCGTAAGCTACCCCCTGGTACAAAAAAGGAGTGGTCCCCTTTCTAAGAAGCTGGGATCTGTGATGTTCCAGTGGTGTCTCTGCGCAAGCTCTTTCCCGCGAAAATAATCTGATGGTCTGTTCGATTCACCTTGTAGCGTACTGGAAATAGGGTGTTAATTTTTCCCGAGACCCCACAAGCGCTTGGAAAACACAGCTGCGTGTTTTTCGGGGAATGTGTTGTTCGGTTCCACCAGTTCGGAACACGTGGGGGGATTAAAAACCGTTTCCCTCACAGAGACAGCCACTGGGGCTGTCATCTTAACGTCCTGGAATGTAGTAAAGTTCGGGGACTAAGAAAGACCTGTCAGCCGATAATCTGCCGGGCCCTCCACCCGTTCTGAAAAATCCAGACATTGGAGGGAGAGCGGCGTAGAACATCGACCCGAGCGGTTGTGTTTTTGGGAGGTTCCTGTTTTTTTGGGCCGGAATGGGCCCTGGAACGCGCACTGTAAATATGCACGTAACTTAAGTGAATTTGTCGAAAATGTCTAATGTTTAATTTTTTTTCTTGTTAATAAATTGTTAAGTTTGTTTTAAAAATTTGGCTTTCGCTTTTAATTAGAACTCTGTCTTTCTTTGGTATGGATCAACAGTTGTGAAATGTCTCCAAAATGCCTCAGAGAGATAATGCCCTACTACTTGTCGTGACGCCACAACCTCACTCCCATGCCCGATCTCCCCGTGGGATCTAGGGGCTGGAGGACATCTGAGCTAAAGGGCGTCGCAAGCAATCCCCTTCTAAGTAAGCCAGATGAGCGATGAAGATCGGGTAATGTTACAATGCTCTGCTGGTTACGAGTATCTTACGTAGTGAAGCAAAATATTGTATTTCTCCTTGGACCCCCCCCCCCCGACTTTTTATGTAAAATTTTATGACCTCCGGAATTCTACATTTTTGTTTTGGCAACATTTAAAAACGGAGATAATATTAAATTATGTACGTTGCTTTAAAAAATTTAAAATTGTTGCCTTGTCTTAATTAGTCAAAATAATGATCATCAACGGAAGACGAACGTTCTTTTCCAAAAGATTAGGTCATTTTCATGAATCATTTCAAAAACCATCAGATTTTAAGAAAAAGTAGCAGAGAATGCTTAGTAATGGGTTTTAGTTTGAGACCAAACAGACCTTCTGTTGGAAGTTTAGTGAAAAGTTTTAAACTATCGTAAAAATGTATCTGGCCTTGATTAGAATTTAAATGAAGAATACACAAAAAAAATAAAAATTGAAAGAAAATAAAAATAAATAAATTGAATAAAACTTGCGTGTGGGACTGTTATATGCTCAAAAGGAAATGTATGTGTAGAAATCCTAAGATGAGTGAAGTTACGAAAATCGATATTTCATTATACAAACGGATTCGACAGCATATGAAGATTGATGAAGAGACTAAAGTAATTTCTAAAGATTGAGAAAAAAATATTTGAAGACTTAGGATAAAAAGTAGTATACAGAGAAACGATAGTTATAATCTTCATCTATCTTTCCATTTAAAGAGCTCTTTGAAGCATAGAGAGTGGATGATTGAACAAGAAAGAAGAAGACTTATTTGCAAACACAAATTGAACTTGTTTCAGTGACTGATAGTCTTTTCATGTATATCAGCCGTAACTTCCTTTTTTCCTCCGACAACATGAGACGTCAATTAACGCACGGAAATACGAGATATTTGAAATGCTAGAAATTGAAGTAGAATAAATAAAAACTGATGGTTAGAGGATGTGCTGTTTAATACATACTCTTGCATCTAAGAATACAGAATAAGAAAATAAAAACCTAAAAGTGAATTCTGACGAAACATCAGGGATTATAACTTAGTCGTCCATAACATTTTTAACGTTTTAAAAATCAAACTTGCTTTATCTGTAAAACACACATATTATGACAGAAAAGAGAACACCATTGCGTCTTTCTCTACAGACACCGCTATTTCACATTAAATTTTTTTGCCACATAATTAAGAACACACACCTAATTTACGATAGTAATTCTTAAAAATGGTATTCTGTGAATGTGCCTTTGTCTTGTTTGTATTCATAACCTTTCGAGTAACGCTGAACACTGATCGAATAGGTTTAAAAGCTTAAAAATAACCCTTTAAATATTAAATAAATATTCAAAGTGTAGCGTGGCTAGCCTCGTCGTGGTACTCAATTGGTATCGCTAAATGTTCTACAGTTTTAGCCACGTTTATCGTACCTACTTCAGCGACAGCAGTGATGCAGGAAGAGTTATTGAAGATATCCTCAACATAAAAGAACCGGAGCTGAATTACCATCCCGGCAGTCACTCCGACTTACTAACATTTCATTCCATTACAACAAATCCTCATTCGACCTTGGCCTATAATGATATTGCAAGAAATGCGGAAAGAAACGTTTTATATGACACTGGATCTGGTCAACGCATCATCTTTTCTTCATTTGCCCTAACCAGACCCCTCCTGAGGGAGCATCAGTTTTTTGAGTGGCTTTCAAAAAGGAATTAAAAGAAATCATTGGTAACTATTATTTGCCAGATCTGTTGTTTCATGAATGTGTAGATGTAGATTTTTAAGGCTGATAGCTTCAGTGCAAAATGCCTAGATTTTGCAAATACGTAAATACTATCTGCGAATCATTATATCTTGATTCTCATAGTCAGTCGGGAGGAGGCATGAGCGATTTTCTCGGTCCGTTGTTATTTGTACCTGTCTTACAAACCATACGTGCTGTTGTCCCAGGTTTGTGTGTGAGGGGCTAGGCCGAACCCTAACAAAACTTGTAGATCTTCAGTTCCCAAGTTACGGGTTGTTTTGCATTGGGTATTCTTCTAATAACATATTAGCAACTGCATATTTACTCGTGTATGTATATGTATATTTCATTTCATAGCAGATCCTCCAAAGAATTTTTTCAAAGTCTTTTCAAAAACACTTTTTAAAGTTTGCCTCGATACACATACACTTACCAGAAAAAGTCTGCATATAAGTGAAAACCAAACTTTCAAGCATCAAAAAATATAGTATTACACTAAATTTATCAACTTTCTTTTCTTTTCTTGTACTGATTGAATCATTTATTATCTTTTAACAATGGTTTTAGAAATACAAAACACATAATTTTGTTTAGAAATCAAATT
The DNA here is from genome assembly GCA_907164885.2 of Dolomedes plantarius. Lineage (NCBI taxonomy): Eukaryota > Metazoa > Arthropoda > Arachnida > Araneae > Dolomedidae > Dolomedes > Dolomedes plantarius. The sequence continues at coordinate 24,328,355 of OU015492.1, read as the reverse complement.
AAACAAAAAATAACACGAAATACATTAGAAATATTTGCGTACAAATAAGAAAACCTGAAAAAATATAATAGCCATTGACTGTTACTGAAAGTTTAGTAACTGGTCGGATAGCTCTTACGTCTAAGGACCTCCATCAATCGTTTCTGTATAGATTATGGGGGATGCTGGTGGTTCAGTATTTTCTTGGTTCTTTCTTCTTGTTAATACTTCCCTTAATTACACAATAATTTCTGATCACGGGTTCGCACATAATACGCCTTTATTATACATATTATTTACACGCATGCATTTGAGTACAGTACAGTGCGGTGCTAATCCTTGCTACCGCGTTTCGCTTCGAATCTGCGTCGCATCTGAATGTCCGAGTGGGGTTACAAAACTATAGAGTGGCAGCGCCATCTAGCATAACAATTTCCCACACACTCCCCACCTGGACTCTTTTAAGAGTACATAATTATTACAATCAATATTTAACACTTTTCAAAATAAACAATATCTAAATTCAAGTACAATAATATTCTAATAGAAACATATTCAAATTCAAATGTTTCAATGAAATTGTATTAAACATATATATATTTTAATATTAAATTAAAATTAAATCCACATATCAATATGAGAAAATCAATTGCAAAGAAATAAACTTAAATTATCGCATATCATACTTAAATTGTAAAAAGTAAACTACTTCATGCAAATTGACTATTTATAAGATAAAAAAAATAAATTTTAAAATTAAACATTTTATGCAGAGAAATAATATTTAAACAATGCAAAAAAAGAAAAAAAGCATATAAAAATCAGTTTTAAACACTTAAAGTTACATAATTAATAATTCAAGTAGAATCTAATTCAAAAGGATACAACAGTTGTACTGGTTTTCTGAACAATCCCTTTGAAGTTTTTACCATACATGCTCTAATAAGAGTGTCTCTACCATGAATAATGTCTAGAATTATTCCCAAGTCCCATAACAGTTTAGATTTGGAAGTCCCGTCTACCAGTACAATGTCTCCGACCTGGAGATTTCGGTGTTTTTCTGCAGTTTTATAATGATGGGCAGAGTTCAAATGGAATAAATATTGTTCCTTCCATCTAGTCCACAGCTGTTTCAATAATCTTGTACGATAAATCTTCCTTCGGATTAAATTCTCTTTAGTGGAAAGTTTATTTTCCAGTTCAGCAAAATGGAGAGGATAGCTAAAGTCCTGTCTACCGAAATGGAGGAAATGAGCAGGTGTGAGGGGCTCAGGTTCTCCAAATTCACTGGTTGTGTAAGTCAGAGGTCGCATATTGAGAACGGCTTCAATTTCCGTTAAAATTGTCGTTACTTCCTCAAATGAAAGAAGAGATCGTCCCAAAATCTTCCACAATGGGTCTTTTACACATTTTACCATTCGCTCGAAGAAGCCTCCCCACCATGGGGCACGTTCCACGATGAACTTCCATTTCACACCTTGGCTGGAAATGAAATCTTGTATTTCGCGCTCTTTTATGATCTTATGAAAAATTTGAAGCTCTTTATCCGCAGCCTTGAAACTTTTAGCATTATCTGAGTATATTACCTTACAAGTGCCACGTCTTGACAGAAATTGCCGAAAGGCCAAAGGAAAGGATTTTGTTGTCATGTCTGTTGATAGTTCCAGCCATGGAGGACCAGACCACCATAACTTATCATTTTCGAGGTCCGTAAGATTGAGTCCTCTTGTAAGTCGATCAGCAGGATTATCACGACCAGGACAATGTCTCCAGTCTTTTGGGTTAGTTAGAGTTTGGATTTCAACAATCCTGTTACTCACGAAGGGTTTCCATGTACTAGAGGAGCTCTTAACCCAGTGAAGAACAATGTTCGAATCTGTCCACAAATATTGTTTTTTAACACTAAACTTAAGGATTGACAGTACACGGTTGATCAGCCTAGCGCCAATCAAGGCACCCATAAGTTCTAATCTTGGTAATGACAAACGTTTTATTGGAGCTAGTCTTCCTTTTGAAGTAACAAAGCTTGTCTTCACATCGTTATCCTTTTCGAATCTAAGAAAAATCACAGCACCAAAGGCCTTCTCGCTTGCATCACTAAAACAGTGAATTTCTACGTTGTCATAAGTGCCCTGTAAATCTCGGAAATAGTACCTGGGTATTTCTATCTTACTAAGGTGTGGAAGTTGTGCACACCATTTGTTCTCTAGATTTTCTGGCAAATTTTGGTCCCAACCGATACCCTGTTCCCACAATGACTGGAAAATAATTTTTATAATGACTGTAAACAGAGTTAGGAATCCAACTGGATCAAAAATTCTCCCAGCCGCACGAATTACGGTTCTTTTAGTTTTTTCCTGACAATTAACAAATTCCGAAAGATTGTGATTATCTAATCTGAAAATATCTTTATTGGTATCCCATATTAATCCCAAAATTTTAAATGGGGTTGCACTAAGTGATGTGTCGGGGCATACATCCAAATTTGATGTTCGTAAATATTCCTTTAAAAGAGGAGAATTACTTTGCCATTTGCGTAGGGACATGTTAGCTTTTAGAAAAATGTCGAATGACTCTTTTGATAGCTTTAATGCCTCTTCCACTGTAGATGCACCTAACAACAAATCATCTACATACATTGAATTATTGATTACAGAGCAAGTTTCGGGATATTGACTTTCGAATTCTTTTACATGGTGTTTAATTACAGCTCCTAACAGAAACGGACTAGATGTCACACCAAATAATACACGCATCATTTTCATTATTACAAATTCCAACGGAGAATCTGCATTTTGTGGAAGTTGATCAATCCACAAAAATCGGGTCAAATCTCTATTACTTTCTGCAAGGCTTATTTGTAGAAATGCCTTTTCTATATCTGCCACTACTGCAATGTTATTACTCCTGAATTGTAAAATTAAATCAAATAAATCTGAATTTAAATTTGGACCTGGAAGAAGTACGTCATTTAGAGATAACTGAGAAGGAGAATGTGCCGAAGCATCAAAAACAATGCGCAGTTTCGTAGTTTGTTTATCTTTTCGAATTACCGGGTGATGGGTAAATAGTAGGTTAAATTGCCATTAGTTGAGTTTACATCCTGGGGTTCAACTATCTCTACTATTCCTGATGACAGATAATCTTCAATGACAGCTTTGTACTCTTTAAATAAAGTAGGGTTATTTCGAAATCTTTTAACTAAAAATTCAAATCTCTTTTTTGCAAGATCATAATTATTTGGAAGATCAATTGCACCGAATCTCATAGGTAACTTGACTTCATATCTATCATTCTCAAATTTAATATTTCTTTTAAATTCTTCTAAGGTTTGTTTTTCGCATGCTTTTGTGTCTATGGGTTCATCCCTAATTCCTAATGATTCAAGTTCCCAAAACCTTTTAAGTTCAATCGATGCTTTATCATCATCGTTATTTTCCTCCCAAATAGAAACATACATTGCTCCCACTAAATTACTCGAATTAATTTCATTAGAAAATCTTCCGTGAAGTGTCCATCCAAATTTTGTTTCGTTCAAAACAACAGTTGGTGAAAGACGTTTAATTTTTCCTGTCATAATTGACCAATAATAATCACTACCTACTAATAAGTCTATTTTATTTCCTTCTTCGTTTAATTCATCAGAAACATCTGACAAATCAATCCCCAATTTTTTAATTTCAGCGCGCAATTCAAGGTTAGGCACTCCTATTATATCCGGACAAATGCTTTCTGATTCTAAAGCTTCTAGTCTAAACATATAATCCGAATTCGTATCTTTCAATAACACACGTACTCGATTTTGAGAGCTCACTGGTGGGTTTGGACCGCCTGCAAAAGTGTGAATTCTGAGTGACTCATGACCTGTCACCTCCAATTCCAATTTACGTGAAACAGTTTTGTTTATGAAGCTCCGTTGAGCGGCGGAATCGAGTAATAAACGAACACTAACAATTTCGTTTCTGCCGACAAGCTTACAACGTATCGTTTGAAAGTAAACATAAGAGTCGCCGGTTTCGCACTTGTTTTTATTATGTGGTTGATGAATCAGAGACGAAACTATCACTTGTTTCTCGCTCGTGGAAGGTTTAACTGGATGTTTTGTCTGCATATTTTTCTCGCATAAGGATTTTTGGTGCCTCTTTGACAGGCAATTAGTACATTGAATATGGGTCGAACGGCACTGGTTTGCACGATGGAATGGTTTATAGCATTTGAAACATTTCGCTTGCTTACGTAAGGAATCCTTCCTCTGCTCTAAATTTAAGTTACAATTTTCAGATTCATGTTTTTCGCTACAAAATGCACAATGATTTACTGTTACAGTATTTAAAGTAAATGCAGATGGGGTCTTATTTTTTACCTGATAAGAATATTTCGTCGGAAAGTTTTGTTTAGTTCTATTTTCAAAAGGCTTTGTGCTTTCGAAGTTACAAGTTGTTACATTTAGAGATTTTTCGCGCGCTTCTGTTTCCCTTTTAAGGTAATTTAGTAAGTCGGTTACATTCGTTTCTTTTTTATCACTTTCCTCCCTATGGAATTGAAAGACAAGATCATTTGGAATACATTTGTACAATATAGGCAACAATAAACAATTGTACGAGTCAGACTTAATTTCTAGGGATTCAAGACTTCGTATTTGTACAGATATTTCATCGTATAATTTTCTTAATGCAGTTACATCGTTTGATCTACGCACAGGCTCTAAATTTAGAAGACGGTTGGTATGTGACGCAATTAAAACGTCTCTTTTCCCATAACGGTCAGTTAAAATATCGACCGCCGTTTTATAGTTTTCAGCAGTTAAGGGCAGACCACTTATGGCGGTAGCCGCTGAATCGCTAAGCAAAGTTTTAAGATAGTTAAATTTTTCTATATCCTGAAGTGTTTCGTTTTCGTGAATTGCGACTTTATATTGAGGCCAAAACTCTTGAAATTTACATATGTCGCCTGTAAAATTATTTAGGGATATACGAGGTAATTTCGTATTAGTTTTCAATTTTGTATCGCCTATTGTTTCTGTACTAGATCGATTTAGATCTGTATTACATTGATTTGAAATCGAATCTTTATTTAATTTACTCAAGTACCTATTTGCACGCGATCTACAGATCACAATTGACTGATTATATTCAACCGAATATTCTATTTCCGATTGTAAATCTTTAGTTTCAGTTTGGTTTTCAATGATCTCATCCAAACCAGTTAATGCAGCTTTGTGTTCTAAAAGAACATCGAGGGAATCTTGAACAACTTCTGGGTTTGAATCTTGTTTATTTATTTCATCATCAATTTTCTTAATTAATTTAGTAATTAAACTTCTAATTGTTCCCCTTTTCGTTTTGTTACGCTTTAGCGAATCTTCTGTACTCATCTTTATACTTATACAAATTTCAGAAAACAGAAATAAATTCACTTACCCGATGATCTTCAATCAAAATTTTTACCTCTAATGGGTATCTAATTTGTGTATCCAAAAGAAAGGTGATATTAACAACTTGTCGGTCCGATGCTCCAACTTATATGGGGGATGCTGGTGGTTCAGTATTTTCTTGGTTCTTTCTTCTTGTTAATACTTCCCTTAATTACACAATAATTTCTGATCACGGGTTCGCACATAATACGCCTTTATTATACATATTATTTACACGCATGCATTTGAGTACAGTACAGTGCGGTGCTAATCCTTGCTACCGCGTTTCGCTTCGAATCTGCGTCGCATCTGAATGTCCGAGTGGGGTTACAAAACTATAGAGTGGCAGCGCCATCTAGCATAACAATTTCCCACATAGATTGAACCAGTTTCAATGTTTCGTTAGGAGATATATTATTCCACTCCATAATGATAACCTTTTAAACATGTCTTTCGGTGTTATGGAATATTGACGAATCCTGCGCTCTAGAACATCCCACAAATGTTCGATGGGATTTAAGTCAGGTGATTGTGGAGGAGTATGTAACTGATTTTTGATGTTGTACAACAACCAGAGCTTCATATTATGGGCAGTGTGCTTTGAATCATTGTCCTGCTGGAACCAAAAGTCGTCTCCAATGCCCAGGTTTTGAGCACTTACTTTTAAATTTTCTTTTAAAATGTTCAAATATGTCATATGATCCATTGTAGATTCTATAAATATCAGACGTCCCACGCCATTGGCTGCCATACACCCCCAAACCATTATACCTCCACCACCGTGCTTTACTGTGGGCACGAGATTCTGCTTCTCGTAAGACGAATCTGTCTTACGTCCTTTAATCCCAAAAATGCAAAACTTGCCCTCATCTGTGAAGTGTACCTTTTCCCAGAACTCCAGAGGCTTATTTACATATTCATTTGCGAAGAGTAGACGTTTTTGCTTATTGATGACCGATATGTGTGGCTTTCTACGAGCTACACAGCCATTATAGCCAGATTTTTTCAAAATCTGCCTTATAATATCTTCATGAATCGTTTTCTCAAACCTCTCTCTAATTTAATTTACAATTTGAGATGCAGTAATTCTTGGACTTAGGCCTATGGACTTCAGGATAAAATGTTTTTCACGTGGTGTCAGTTTAGAGGGACGTCCAGAACGTGGCTTCGAGATAATAGATTTTGTTGAATTGTAATTATTGATTACTCTTTGAATAGAGGAATTAGTTCTTCCAAGAGTGTTGCCAATTTCCCGAAGAGTTTTGCCTTCCTTCTTCAATTTCAAGATAATTTTCCTTTCTCCAGGAGTAATCTTTCCTTTTTGATTCATTTTAATTTTCCACAATTTACCTTCAAAAAAGCTTTGGAAGCAAATATTGAGCTAATCTTTTTACAAAACTTTAGCAAAATGAACAACATCGCATACAGCTAAATTGGGTATATTAGTTTACTGTATTTGTACGCAAATTTTTTCTGGTATGAATTCATGCAATTTTTTAATTTTTTTTAAATTTTAAAACGTTGCATGTTATATTTTTAAAACCATTAAAAGATAAATGATTCGATCAGTACAAGAAAAGAAAAGAAAGTTGATAAATTTAGTGGAATATTATATTTTTTGATGCTTGAATGTTTGGTTTTCGCTTGTATGCAGACTTTTTCTGGCAAGTGTATAGTACTTCATAAGCAAAAGAATAAAAAAAAATTCTAAAATGCACTTTAGTCTATCTGCTATTAGAAAAGTACCGAGAGAATGAAAAATTCCCTATATTTGGTGGACTTATACAGATTTATACAGTGCGCCAGTCCACATGGATATTGAAGATCTGATATATGATCTTCATATACCAAAAATAGAATTCTGTACTATGCATTAGGTAATCTCCAATTAGAAAAATACTGAGAGAAAAAATTCCCTATATCAAACGGACTCATGTAGCGCGTCAATCCACACGATGATTGGGGATGTATTATATGATCTGCATAACCGAAAAATAGAATTATCTTCTGTGCATTTATTAATCTGCAACTAGAAAAATAATGAGGAAAAATTCCCTATGTTAAGTGGACATGCAGTGCGTCAGTCTACATAGGGATTGAAGATCTGTTATATGATCTGCATACGCGAAAAATAGAATTCTGTACTTTGGATTAAGGCTGCTATGTACTAATAGAAAAATCGATTTTTCCTTTTCCTCTTCTTGCAGACTCTTGTGGTGGGAGGAGTCCAGTTGACAGTTCGAGAATTTAACCCCCTTAGGATTGTCATTTTGAGGAATTGTAATGGCTCTCTCTCTATAGAGAGGTTAAGCGCTGCCCCCAAATTTTTTATTTAAAATATATTTTTGTCAACTATTTACAGGTACATAAATGCTGATAATCAAATAAAATTGGTATTGTCATTGGTATTGTCAGATAACCTGAACTTTTCTGCAAAGCGCTACAGGATTCATTTTATAAATTTCGTCCACCGGAGGAATTTATGAGAGTTTAAAACACACTATACCAGATTTTCCCCGAATAATTTAAATTTTAAAATATTAATTGCAATTTTAAAAGAAATGAAAAATGTACACAAATAAATATTTCTTTCTCTATGACGTAGTACTGTACAATTTTTTATTAAAAATCTTTGATCCCAATCTTCGACAATCCGTGGACAAATTTTCTCCATAGGTTAACATTGAGGTGAGCGAATCCAATGGGGTTAGTACATAGCAGACTTAATTGCCGCTCACATGGTGTAGTGGTTAACCTTCTGAACTGCCACGCAATGGACTTGGGTTCAAATTCCGAATAAGGCTTGGTTGTTTCCGTGTCGTTCCTCTCGCAGGGAGCAATGCTGGCTCACCTATAAGGTGCTCCCATAATAAAGTAGCCAGTAAATCTCGGTGAATGTCTAACGAGAAGTGCCTCCGCATTAGACACACTTTGAGTTAATTAATCTCCAATTAGAAAAATACTGAGAGAAAAAATCCCTATATTAAGTGGACGTACGTAGTGCGTCAGTTCACACTGCGGATTGAAGATATACGATGTGGAATGAACTAAAACTCATGAAGAAATGTAAATCCCGCTCTTCATCATAACTATCGTTTACAGCATTCAGTTTATTTGGAGGTACGATATTCCTTATTATTTAACAAAAAACTGATTTCAAACTACATGTTGGGATGCATTTATGCCAAGGAATATACGGGGTTCCCACCTATATCCGTTACATCTCCCTTAACTTCTAAACGGTGACAGATTAGGCCATAAAGTTGGCGTCTAGGTATAGTAAAAAGGCTATGCACTATCGATGAGACAACTTACAACGCCATCTACCGGCAAATTTTGGAATTAGCGTTTTTACCTCAAAAAACTGTATATGTTACGGAAAAAAGTCCATTAGAAAGCTGTTCAGCCTCTTCGATTTAGTTAGGAAAGATACCTTGCGCACATTAATACTCAAAACAGAATGTAAAAAATTAACATTTGTTTGGTCATGATTTTCAACAGTATGGCGTCGTGAAACGCGAGTGAAGCTCGAAAAGACCACCTCACGGAGGTCCAGAGTGCAAATGTGTATAGTGGCTAATGGAGAGCATTTTCAGAAACATAAATAAATGTTCCTGAAGATAGGGAAGTGTCTCAGTTTCTTTCTTCCACTCTTTATGACATGACAATTTTCGAAATCATGACCAAACAAATGTTCATTTTCTACACTATGTTTTAAGTACTAATGTGCGCAAGGTGTCTTTTCTTACTAAATCGGTGATGCTGAACAACTTTGTAATGGGCCTTTTTTCCCGTATCTCGTACCGTTTTTGAGATAAAAACGCTAATTATAAAAATTTGCCGATAGATGGCGTTGTAAGTTTTCTCATCGAGTAGCGTATAGCCTTTTTACTATACTTAGACACCAACTTTATGGCCTAAGCTGTCACCGTTTAGAAGTTAAGGGGGGTGTAACGGATATATGTGAGGCACTTGTCGTGAGACATTCGCCTTTTGTTCCCTGGCTACTTTATTAAGGGAGCACCATTTTGGTGAGCCAGCATTGCTTCCTATCATTGGACAACAGGGCACCGACGAAACCTTATTCCAGATTTGAACAATAGTCCACAGCGTAGAAGCTCACGACGCTAACCTCTGCACCATGTTGACGGCATGCCAAGGAATATTGCAAAATGTTGATTTAATCATCCTATGTATTGTGTCCTAGTACAGGTTTCGAGATCTTTATATATTTATATACATTGCTTTTGAGTTACTATATTCAAATCTGAGAAATCATACCTACACCCATGAATTATTGTTTAAAGAGTAAGGTTTTGTTTTTCAATCAATACATTTCCCATTTTATCTATCATTAATCGAAAAATATTGTTTGGTTTCATTTCGATCACTTGCATTATCATCTTAATAGCAGCAGTTATATTTATGCGAAAAGAATATGTTAGTAGTAAAATATATGTTTAATTCTTGTCTTCAGACTGCACTTATTTAATGATACTTTTAGTAGTAAATACCAAGATTAATAACCCGCAGTGTCAGTTTAAATTTTAAGTGACCCTAAAAGTTACAAAACTTTTATTGAAATCTAAAAAACAAAATCCGTTTTCATAATGAACGATAATGTACAAAAGTTTTACACTGTATATATATAAACAAGTAATATATATAAAAAAATTTTTAAAGTCAATTCCTACTTAGGTCAACAAAGAAAAATTTGAGTGTGAACTAATAGTAGGAATTGAAAAAAAGGATTGCCTGCCAGAACCTTGCCTACTGTGCGAGATTAGGAGGGGGGGAAAGAGAGAGAAAAAGTTTGTCAGGTTGGGGATTCGATCTCGCAACCTACAGGACGCGAGAAGCCCGCGATACCGCAGTGCTACCGTTTACACAGTAACAAGAGGGAAATTACTATTCAAGAGCAAGTGACGCTCTAGGTCTAAAACTAAAATTGATTAATTAAATTTAATTAATGAATTAATATTTGAAAAAACTGTATTAACATCAAGTGTCATCCACTACAAGTTTAAAAAAATGTATTTGAACTTGAGTGGATGAATAAAAAGTACTTTTATTAACGATTGAAAATTTGAACAAGATATATATAGTCTAAAACTAAAATTGATTAATTAAATTTAATGAATTAATATTTGAAAAAACTGTATTAACATCAAGTGTCATCTACTGCAAGTTTAAAAAAAATGTATTTGAACTTGAGTGGATGAATAAAAAGTACTTTTATTAACGATTAAAAATTTGAACAAGATATATATAGAGAGAGTGTGAACTAATAGTGTTGAAAAATCATCGTCTTTATTGTTTTCAACTTTCGAGACCAAACGGAGACTAATTACCACATTTCAGGTACACTTTAAAATATCACAGAAATCTTTCGGCAAACTCTCGAGGAAGAAATCAGTAGGCTTTTTTGAGAAAAATAAAAGATGAAATACGGCAGAAAACGCCATATTTAAAATAAATAAAGGTAAACTAATTCACTAAATGGCAGTGTTAAACAAAGCCGCTAGACGGTCTTCCGAAGCTGGATCTGAAAACGTTTTTCACGTCATCGTACAGGGATAATAAACTATTCATCATTGTTCCTCTGCGCGGCTCACACCGTAACCGCTCGATAGAAGTAACGGGTTTGTCATCCAGATGGCGCAAGTTGTCAAAATAACTGATCACGTAGTGCCTAGAAGAGAGAAATATACATAATTTTAAAATAATTATTATGGAAATTTATAATAATAGGTATAATAAATAATACTAAAGTGACATAATGATTTTGCTTCATCGTAAATGGACTGAAATCAAGATGGATGGTTATACTGCAGAGGAGATAAAATAACTGATTTTAAATATTTTAAATATTTACGCTTAGTCTCTCTTTGGTTAGAAAACCGGAAAATTTTCCATTTAGGAAGTTCGAACTATCAAATTAGGAGGGTTGTTTTCCAGGAGGGACAGAAGTGACAATTCGAAAATTAATGAAGAAATTAATTTTCTGTCTCTGCTTTAATGACTGCGATGGTGAAGAAATTAGATGAGTTTCGTAATTCTTTTGCCATCATATAGTTCGTAACACATTCGCAAAAAACATCTTCGAGTCTATACTTTAAATCCATAATGTATTAAGTATGGAAGAGATGAGTATTATCGAAAACAAAGGCGAAGCCAGAATTTTTAAATTTGTATTCCGTTTCATATATTATTATTATTATTATAATTATTATTATTTGGAGAGGGGTAGCGGATTTCATAAACAGGTTGCAGCAGAATGAACGCCCACATTTCTGAAGGTCGCTGGAAAGGAAGTCGGGGTAGGGCGGCATGGGAGGTGGCAACTGTTCGCTGCGATTTTCTAGTTGCCAGTAGACACCATGAGTGGGTCCGGTGAACATCACAGTTTCGTTATCAAGGTGTCCTTCAAAAACAACGATTCTATAATCGCGACACCGAGTGCTTTTAGGACTCGTTTCAGGCTTTATGCAGACAAAATCGCAGACAGTGATCGAAAAACAATCCTGCAATGGGTTTCAAATGTGAGACCAAGTGGGTCTGCATTATCAAGGAAGCCAAGTGTCATCCTCGGAACATTAGAACACCTGAAAATGTGCAACGAGTCGGTAAGTCCGAAATTCGTGAGGAAGTTGCCACTATTCCCTCACTCCGCATTTAAACAGCCACGAACGAGGAGAGCCGAATAACGAGGAAGAGTGAAAGATGGATGTGTAAACAGAGCCCTCGCCCTTGCTATTCTCCTCCCCAATCGTGGCGCTCGCTTCAGGAGCGGTTTTTCTGGCCCGAGTCAAAGGAACGAGGGCAAGTCTCCCCCACGTTGGGGGGGGGGGGGTCAAAAGAGGAATGGTGACCGGATCGCTTTTCGTAAAGGGACGAATGACGGGGAGGGAGTCAAAGGGTTGAATGGCGTAGGGAAGCTGCGACGGGTTGTTGTCTTGTTGACAGCAAGAGGCGGGAATGTGAGAACGGTCATTCGCGTCGATGCAGGATCGTGACTAATGTATCGCGAATGTCTTCTGGGGGACGAGGGGTGGCTCGTTTGCGGCTGTGTAAATGCGGGGTCAGAGATGACCGACACAGAGAGAGAGGGGAAAATTTAGGCAGCGGGTTCGGCAGTGCAGCCAATAACGGGCGCCACTTGTGTGATGTTATATTCAAAACCTACTGGGAAAAACTAAATTGTTAGAACTTTTCATACAGAATACAAAGCTCTTTTCTGTAAATTGTTTCATTCGTTTTTTATTACCCTTTGAAATGTGAGAATCCATTCTGCCGCATCCTGTATAACATAAAGAAAAATAACTAAAATAACGAAACTTCATAGCTTTACTGTACATAAATGCAAACAGATTTTTTTTCTTTTTCTGGGAGGGGGAAGGGGTTATTTAATCCCCCCTCATCCACCCTTTCTTGTTGAGGAACGGCATTCTAAGTTTCTGCGGATGCTTACACACACTTGGTGCACAGGCGTCCTGATACAGAACGCGATGTTCCCTCGTGCAGGGCGGACGATTAAGGCTCTGTTCACACTGCAGTCCGTTAGCGTAAAAGTAAAAGTATTGAAATATATTTAACCAATGACAAACCTCCAAACGATTAGCCACGATATTGTTAAGGCCTATGATTGGTTTATTTCCGTCTCAGCGCCATTTTTCCTTTTACGCCTACGCTAACGAACTGCAATGTGAACAGGCCTTAAAGCCTTTGTCCTCAGTTTACCCCTTGATAGAAACTTCCTATTTATTTCTAATTTATAGAACGCAAATACAAATATAATTTTTTAATATCCGGAATGAAAATAGGGGAATGGGCTGAAATTTTACAGGAAAACTATCAAAGATGCACAGAAAAGATGGAGGTCAAATTTTTTAAGGCTTTCGGACTTAATCCTCGAATTTCTGTTCACCGTGTTCTATACAAGTAGGTACCTTCAGTTTTCTTGTAGATTTAAAATGAATATTGACCGCGCCACATGAAGACTTTAGATATATATTAACATTCTCTTCGAAATCATGTCGGTTTTTTAATTAAAATAAAGTATAGTTCACATAATAATAATGCTAAAATACAACACATGAACGTTTAATAACAGAACAGTCTACAAGATGATACAAAAGTAACGAACTCCGGAATCATGGTCACATAATCATCATGGTGCTGAAAAGAAGAGTCTATTTGTGTGTGGGAGGGGAGAAGTAAACATTCTGTTACAATATATATATACAATATATATATATATATATATATATATATATATATATATATAGTGGTGGCCAAAAGTGTGGACATTTTTTGAAAGTTTCATGTTTTTCAACTTTGTGTGCTTGTAGAATATATTAATTTTCACTTAAATACAAACGTTTATACATCAAATTGAAGGTAATTTAATTTAGAATTGAATAATAAAAACAGTATTACAATATCTGTGTTCCAAAATAAGTTATACAACTAATAGTATGATCTATCTTAGATTTGCATTTTTTTAAAAGTGATACTTACACAATCAATACTTAGTAGGATAACCCTTATTTTTTAAGACAGCCTCACAGCGTCTTTTCATCGAGTGAACGAGTGTTTGGAGTTCATGTTTCGTAATCACATGGTGCCAAGAATCAATTATAGCTTCAATAAGTTGTCTTTTATTGGATGGACGTTTTTTTCGTACAAGAATTTTCAAACGTCGCCACAAATTTTCAATTGGATTGAGATCAGGGCTGTTTCCTGGCCATGGTAATATATCTATGCCTTTAGTTCGAAACCATGCTTTGCATACTTTTGCTGTGTGGCATGGAGCTGAATCCTGCTGAAAAATAAATGGTGCGTTGTTGGGGAAGAGATCCGTGATGGAAGGTATCAATTTTGGTTCCAGGACAGTTTCGATGTATTTTTTGGCATTCAGGATGCCATCAATCACTTGAATTCGGCCCACACCATCTGCAGACATACATGCCCAAATCATGACATTTGTTGGGGTTTTTTTTAGTTGCTTCAATGGAATCAGGATGAAGTGCTTCACCTACTCTACGTCTCACGTATTTTCTACCATCACTACCAAAGAGCGATATTTTACTCTCATCGCTCCAGATTACTTGCTTCCATTGATTTTCTGACCATTTAATGTGTTCTTTTGCCCACTTAACTCGTTTTTCGCGTTGCTTTTGATTTAAATATGGTTTTTTTTCCTTGGAATTCTAGCTTGTAGTCCGAATCCTGATAACCTTCTTCTTATTGTTCTTGAACTTACTGCAATACCTGCTGCATTCATTTCACATCTAATGGCATCTGATGAAATTTTTCTATCTTGAAGGCATAGCCGTTTAATTTTTCTATCGGCAGTAGCACTTGTGCATTTTTTTCGGCCTGATTTGGCCTTATTTTCCACTGATTTCGTTTTTTCATAACGTAAACAGAACTTTCGTACACCAGAACAAGTCACTGAACCACCAACTTGTCTTGCAATTTCAGCATAAGAGAGGCCATTTTCTCTCAATATGACAATTAGACTTCTTTTTGTAGATGTCCAATCAATTCTTCTTGTTGATGACATTGTTTAAAATTAGTTTAATTAAAAAAAATGACTTTAAATATTCAAAAACAGCAATACTCTATTTAATTGTACTAGTATGCATCATTCCGCAAAATATTTCCACAACAATAATTCTTTTACCATCCAAATAACCTAAACTATAGATACAGACATTTGATTGGTCCTCAGAACAGTGTTTGTGATTGGCTAGTACGCTTTTATTACAAAACACGTCCTTATTCAAAACGATTTGTGTTTGTTTGTTCTACTAAAATGAGCATAACTTTTTTTGTAATACAGATATTGTAATACTGTTTTTGTTATTCAATTTTAAATTAAATTACCTTCAATTTGATATATAAACTTTTGTATTTAAGTGAAAATTAATATATTCTACAAGCACACAAAGTTGAAAAACATGAAACTTTCAAAAAATGTCCACACTTTTGGCCACCACTGTATATATATATATACAGTGGAACCTCGATCGATCGTTCCCCGAACAATCGTTTTTCCATATGTCGTTTACTTCATCCATTTCAAAGGTGTACAAAGATGTTTCTTATGGTCCGAAAAATACGATAGTCAAAACTTTTGATAATTCCCTGATTATTAAGAGAGACTAGGTAAAGTTTTATACTACGAGAATAATTTACATCGTTAACTATTTAGGTAGCAAAATATGGTATTTAAAGAATTTAGCTGTCAGGTTTATGCTCAAAAACAGAAAATTTCTAAAATCACTATAAATTATTGGGAAAGTTCATCTCGTTACTCCGAAACATTACGTAATGTCCAATTATCTAATGTAGAAATACCTCATTTCTTTCGTCCAACAAAATCAAAACTGAAAGGTTGCATATACTGCCTCCTATTGATCTGTTATGCAATCTTTTACCTCTATTTATAGAAATCAAATATTAGATATCGTTCCATGATCCTAGATTCTACGGTCGACATTAATCTTACACAAAAGATCGCTGTGATCTTCCCGTTTGGGGCTATTTTCGTTTCATGTACCACTTTTCTGCTTCTTTGAAAAGATTGACAGTTTATTGTCAGAAAATCGGTCGTGCTATGGAAAGCAAATGCCTGCCAGACACGCCAAGGAAAAGAAGAGTTGAGGCAGTAAGACAAAGCCTTTTATTCTTTCAACGACACTTTTCAATACGGATTACCGTATTTTTCGGACCATAAGACGCACCTTTGTGCATAAAAAAAACATCGACTTAAAATTAGGGTGCGTCTTATGGTCCGAAGGGAATATTAAAATAAAATGAATATTTTATTATATTTATTATATATATTTATTATATATTATAAATATTTTATATAGTATTTTATTTATATATATATTTTTTAATGTTTATTAAGTAAGAAATTGAAAATATTACTTTCTATACCTAACAAAATTTACTTATATACCTAACGAAATGCAAAATACGTATTCTTTCCTAAAATTCCTCCCGTAAATTTGAAGTGCGTCTTATCGTCCAGTACGTCTATTGTCCGAAAAACACGGTAGTTGAACAAAGCTCAAAGCAGACTGTTTGTTTTTGGAAATTAAGTTTTTAATATAAGCCAAATGTATAATCAAAATTAATGTATTTGGTTTAGGTTTTTCATAAAAGTCTTTATTTTAATATTAACGTGATTTTTTTGCTTCACCTTATTTCTATGAAGCCAGGTATAGAGGGCTTAAATCAAAAACAGTGATTTTTCAGTAGAGGGATTTTAATTTTTCAACATCTTTCCAAAAATATTAAGATAATTTTAAAAGCGATATTTTAGTTTGTTATACAAATCTATAATTTATTTTAAGATTAATGTGCAAATAATGGCTTACTGTTATATTTCAATAATGGTTTGCCCTTTTGTTTATTTTTGAGTGCTGACTGAAGCCCTTTATACTAAATGCTATTTGACTTATGCCCTTTTGACCACAAATACTTTTTCATTTCATTTTGCTTTTCCCTTTTTTAGTTAAAACTATTGTAAAGGATTTTTTCTACAGAAAGTAATTAAAATCCATATGATAAAACTTGAGTTTTATTTAAAGCAATAATTTTACCAAAATTATGTAAAATAATTTTTATTTTGATTACACGTAATTAATATCATATAAAATAACCTTAATTCGATTTATTGATAACTAATATTCTCAAGGAGTGTTATCAGGGTCGATGTCTTCAAGATCTGGATCCGAATTTTCAATATTACTTGCTGTTTTTAGTTCCAGGTAGAAAGGATGGAATATTGGTGGTATCAGTGGAAGCAGGTCTACCAGATGTTCCTTTTTTTTCGGTTGAAATAGGAACGGTGTCCTTGTACCTTTTTACAAGAGAAGTTTGTGTTCGATTATTATTTTTACCACGACGCAGGAAGATTACTTTTAAAAACTCGGCGTCTTGCAGATTTACTTTAACCCTTCAGCGGGCGTGCCAATTTTCGGAACACCTGCAGGCGCGCGTTGCACAAAGTGCAACGTCTCTTTAAACCTTGATAATTCTTTTTGTAATAAACTTTTTTATTATCAAATGGAAAATAATAATTCTGCGTTTTATGACAAGAGATAAAATGTTGATAATATTGAGATATATTTATAATTAAAGGCCAAAGAATGCAGATACAATCGCCTTATTTCAAAACTGTCCGGTTTAATGCATCTATGGACAACTTGCGAATCGATTTCTAAAATGTCCCAAAACCTAAAAACCAATGAGATTGTCCATCTTCGTGATATTCAGGATACCGTGTAATAGCTGCACATTTGATCTACTACATTAACTCATAATTTTGTAGTATTGCAATCCAGTATAATCGCTGGTTTACCACGGTTAAATCACGACTACCAATGAATGCAAAGGAATACAAGGGTCATAAAATCATACCCGCATTAAAAAGGGTGAAGCTATAAATAGAAACTGCTTAGAACATTCAAATCTTACATGTAAGAACATACCATTCAAAATTAGGAAAATGTTGCACTCTGTACATGGGCGCGCCCGCTGAAGGGTTAAATTGTATGACTCCCTCGATTCTCGTGTAACATAGCCATTGAATAAAATGCCACTGCTGATACCAATCGTACGGGTGATTTATTGGTACTGCATGTTTTTCTTTTGCTTTTCTATAAGAGCATTGCCAATATCACACTCTATCTGGGTGTGACCAGGTACCAAAATTTTGTGATCAATCGTCGACAAATGGGGGAAATCCATCATCGCTTTCAAAAACATGGCTGAAAAATAACTGTTTCGGTTTTGTCCACCACATTTATCTGAATAATAAGTAAGATTTAAGAAATTATAGGGTAAAGACTTTATGTGATGGTACAGACAAGAGGATATTTCGTTAGCTCCGCGGCCGGCATTGGCCTCATGCCACATGTAGTCGGTAGATTTGTCACTTGCAGTACCGTGAATTTCTAAATTGTACGTCCAAAGTTGTCGTTTGTAAAATGAAACTGACGAAAAAATTTAGTGTTAGTAAATACTGCAGGAGATCGAATGTGTAACATTTTTTTGTTGGGTCATTTTTTGCTCTTTGTCTATTCTTTTCGATTCATATGCAAACTCAGCTGCTTCGTGATGCATTTTAAGTGAATTTTCAGCTTCAATTCTAACTTCAATTTCAACCTCAGCTATTGTTAATTTCATTTTTAGAGTGTCACATTTATGACACGTGTCGACCTTTGGCAGAGTTTCATGAAATGAAGTATAATTTCATTTTATGAAACTCTGCCTCATAAATATTTCGAGAGACAGATTTTTAATGTTTTTCGGTATACAGCTCGTACATAATTCTCAACTTTAAATGAGCCGGCAGATATTTTTTATCATTCACTCTTCTAGTGTAATGACTTTCAAATGATGGAAAGGATTTGATATGTGATCTCACCGCAGTAAGTTCTGTTTTTTTTTGTTTGTTTGTTGGCTGAAGGAAATTTACCCCATTTATCAGGAAATGTGATGCCCGAAGGACTAAATGATCTGTTTTTCAAAACATTTCTTATAAATTTTTCTTTTTGTGTAGAATTTTACAGAAACATTCCTTACAAACAATATGCTTTGTACCATTTATCTGCAGAAAATACTCATAAGTAATGTTCCTTGTTTTGGAAGATTCAGGGTTTCTCTTTCTACTAACTAAACATTCTTTAGAAGTAAAATGGGCAGCTACAAATGCCGATCTTTTATCGCTAGAACTCATATTTCAATATTCCTCGAAGATTGCCCATCGTATTTCTTCATGTAACAGCGTACCCCCCCCCCTCCCCTTTTTTTTAAAAAGCAATCTTATAAAGGCTCCAAATCTCTTTGTCGAATAAATTTACCGCTGCTGTTTATATACGCTTTTCCTAAATTCATCTTTTCGGACTTTTCTAGACCATTTCTTCTCTTTATTTTCACTTGAAACCTGGTTTTTCACTAATACTTTCCTGAAAATTAATGCCTTTTTCACCATTTATACAACTTGTTGTAACTCTGTTCTGTCCACCAGTAGTTTATGGAGCAACGTTGTAAAAAGACACAAGGTGACTCAAGCCTTTTATACCAGTCATGAATGTTTTACACTAAGCAATAAAAAAAGGCATAACTGGAGTTGTGGCTTTTATATCAATCGCAGAACTATAATTTTGACTTAAGTCTTTTGTAAAAAGAAACGTAATTTTGTATACAAAAGTGATATACTTAAGCCTTTTATACCAGTCAAAAATTTTTTTTATCAATACTAAATAATCTCTTTTTTTTTACTTAAACCCTTCATACCGGGCATCATAGATTTGTGACATTATTTATGATGGTAGAAAATATTAGGAGCTTGGTATCGGTTCTTGTGTTATAGAGCTAAGAAAAATCAATATTCAGAAAAAAAAAGAACAAACGAAAATTCTAATTTTCCTACAGTTGCCGAAATATATATATATATATATATATATATATATATATATATATATATATATATATATATATATATATATATATATATATATATATATATATATATTTAGAAAATGTATTACATACAAGATTTATTTTGCAGTGATTTGTTTTATTTATAAATTTATGACACTTCTTAACTTGTGATTTATTGCTAGAGCAATATATATATATATATATAAATAATGAGATTAAGAGATGAGAAAAGAGTCCCCATAAAACCTTCGATACTATTTGTTTATTATTATTATTTTGTATTATTTGTGTGTTTACTCAAGTGCAGACAAAAGCAATACAAAGAAATACTGGAAGAATTTATAGTTATAATTCAAATGGTAACCAAGATAGATGCTCTCTTTATGACACAGTTCATACTTGTTTGCTTGTGTGAATAAAATAGACACACAGACAGATAGACAGACTATAGAGAATGTTAAAATGAATTTCACAATTATTCGTTTTATTTCGTCCTCCGCAATGCCGTAAATAAATAAATAAATAAATAAAATAAAAAATCATAATATTTTGTGAACCTGCAACTCGTAAGTGAAATCGGGACTTCTGTTGTTGTTGCTAAGCCACCCTGGACTAGAAAATGCTAGACCAGGTCCACGGGGCTCTGTCGTGTGAGCTAAAGGGAGGCAGCATTATCCTGATCTTCTGCAAGCAGGCTGACGGGGATACCCAAACAGTCCACAATGGGGGAAGGACAAGCTCCCATCTTTTCGTCCTGGGTTCAATCCCCAGCGATGCGCTTGTGTTTTCGGATCGTCAGATCTGCCCCTTGAATTTTAATTTTTACGTTAATTTTATTCAAACTGAATTTCCTTCTTTATAAAATTTCTTACATTTTTTAATATTTATTTAATCTCATTTTTCGGCCTCTGGCCGTTTTTTCCCCTTTAATTCTTATGTCTTGTATCCTGGCTCAGTTACAAAATAACAATGTGATATCGACAATGTTCAAACCGAGGATGAAGGGTCTCCATGATATATCTGGCACCTCACGAAATTCTTCCGTCTTCGTCTACGGGGAAGGGCCAGCAGAACAAGAAGAGGGAAAGACATTTTGTAACGGACTGTTTACTCCCCTCCCCCACACTCAAATAGACTCTTCTCGTCAGCACCTGCTATGTCACGTGACTATATTTTCCGTTGTTCGTCCGTGTGTTAATTCGTTACTTTTGTATCAGCATGTAGAGCGTTCTATGTTGTCCTGTAAATAAATGTTCGTGTGTTTAAATGTTAATTTTTAGCATTCTTAGTATGCGGTCTTCACTTTATTTTAAACTTTAAAAACCCCGAGATGATTTTGGACAAGAATGTTACACTTTCTTTGTAGAGTTCTCGGGGTGTATGCTATTTGTATGGCCACTCTGAAGACGAGCTAGGGCAGACTGTACTGGTCTGGGACCTCTAAAGAGCAAGGCCAGACCAGGGTGCTTGCCCGGATGCATATTACCATTCCTTACATGAATTCACGCCATTACATCGTTTGGCGGCTGCTGATTGGTCAATTGAATTTGCATCGGCAATTGCCATATTTGATCCTAAGCGCATTTTAAATGAAATAAATGCTAAAATATATTTCTTAGTTGCTTTCATTTCGATAATTGCATTATATTTGATCCTGAGCGTCTTTTAAATGAGATAAAATCTATTTTTTAGTTGCTTTCATCTTTATATATTTTTTACGCCATATTTTACAAGGAACGTGAATTTTTTTAAGTGGCGCCACCTATTAATGTAAAAGTAATCTAAAGTGACAAGCTATTTGCAAAAGAAATTTTCGCCATAAATGCCTTCATATTTCTTTTTTGTGCATGGAAAATTTTAAGAAATTACCAATTTCCGTAGTAATTTCACTGTAAAATTTTAGTAGTAGAATAAAATAGAGTAAATATTTCTCAAAATTGAATTTTTCTTAAATTTAAATGTTGAATTAAAAAGAAGGAAAGATATTTTCTTTTTTTTTAAAATTTAAATGTTGAATTAAAAAAAATGAAAGCTTTATTTATTTTTAAATTTAAATGTTGAATTTTTAAAAAAATTTTTATTTTTTAAAATTAAAATCTTAATTGTAAGATGCAAATTATGTATACTTTGCTGTTTTGCACACTTTAGTTTTTTAACCTTACTCTTAAAAAATAAAAATTATAAATACTCTTCTAAAAATTACGAAAAATAGTGATGGAAGTTTTGATTCTTGAAAAACAGACATGCTTTCATAAGCATCAGCTCACCAAATACACAAATACCGATGTAAACACAATTGACCAATCAGCAGCCGCCAAATGATGTAATGGCGTGAATTGATGTAAGGAATGGTAATATGCTGCCCGAATACCAGTGATGAGCAGGAGGCTCTCTCCAAACACTGTATAGCCTGGTCTTGAAAATGGATTAAGCCTCCGATGCAGTTAGGACTTCAAAAAGGGGCGAATCCTCTAAACAGCCCATGTTTGCTAGTAGGTCGTCCTGATCGTTGCCGAACAAACCCACATGTGATGGGATCCACTAAAAAGTTATTGATTTAGAGTCCGCCATGCGAGAAAGGAGAAAGAAGATGCCGGTAGTTGTTTTAAAATTCTACTTATATATGTGATGGGCATTTTGAAAAACAGTATAAATTTCTGAGTAACGACAACTTTACTTTTTTCCCCACTTGCGCGTCTCCCCCAGAACAAATAAACTGATTTTTGTGAGTACGCTTTCTCAGTCAAAAAGATGCATGAGACACATAAGAGAGGGAACGTATAATGGAAATGGAAATGCATCACTTTCACATAGCACTCAGGGATTCCGTAAGCAGAATTACGTTATGACTTTTCCTGAAAGCGTAATTTATTCCCGTCCAAACGAAACGAACAGCTACGGTATCTACAAAAATGTGACGTAGAAAGAATCAAATTATGATGACAGTCATCGGTGATTAACTGCTGTCCGTAGTCCACTGAATAATAATAAAACATCTCTTCTCCAGTTAATTGATCCTAAGCATTAAGCGCACCAGTATTCCACAGTAAGGCAGTTGTTATAAATATTAATTAGCTTGAATATGCTAATTAAGATCTGTAATAAAAGAGACCATTACCAGTGATTACCAACAGGTGTGCAGCGGCAGTTTAGGGTGCCGTGAGATCGGCCAGGGGTGCCCCAAGATATTTTTTTTTGGATAAACAAAAAAATAAGAGTAGGGCCCACTTATAATAAATATTAAGTTGAGTTATTTACTATGACAACCGACAGACTGTGAGTGACACAAATCGATGCACTTGTTCATGAGGGGGAATTAATTATCCTAAAGCCCACAACTGCTAGGATTGATACCAAACATTAATAAAAAAATTTCAGGCATTCTCTTCTAACGAAACTACCGCAGGTTATTCACGTAGGATTACTTATCGTTGCTTACCTCTTTTGCATGTGTGTATATATATATATATATATATATATATATATATATATATGTGTGTGTGTGTGTGTGTTTATATATATATATATATGAATGTCAAAACTTCGACGCCTTTTGATACTTTTCTGTTTAACTGTTTACCACCTGCCCAAGCAATACAGACTGGGTTTGGCGCGCTGCCAAAATTATAACTCGTGAAACAGGACATCTGAAATTTTACTTTCCGGAGGACCGTTATGGAGGAACGTAATCCTACGTTAAAACTCTTTTGAACGATTTCCATAGTTAAAAGAAAAGTCCACTAGTGGTAATAGTATACTGAATGCCATGGCTATTTTTGAAACTGTATTAATATATCTTATTCTAGTGTTTGTTACATATATATTTTAATAAATGAATAAAATCAGCAGTGGAGTCAGTATTTATATCAAACATTTGTGCTCACATTAATAAAACAAAACTCTTATGAACGATTTCCATCTTAGTCTTTTAGTGCAGTGGTGTGCAAACTTTATTAGAGAGCTATCCCCTTTCTTTAAATTAAAAAACACTCAACCACCAATGAAAATATTTTGGAAGTAGCAATTTTTTAAAAAAATTATGAAAATGTTAACAAAGAAATAGAAAAAAAGAAATAAGGAACTATTTTAAAAATCAATGAATCGTATATTTGGGGTAAATATTAACTTTGCATAATAACAATAAAAAAATGTCTCGCTTGCCTTCTGCACTTGTTTTTGGCGTATCTCGTGTGGCTAAAACCTCATGTTTAAATATTAATATGTATTTGTATTTCACTGAGATAAAAATTAACAAAAATTAAAATAATAAAGAGCGTGATATCAAAATATAAACTTTATATGAAAACATTAAAAATTATAAACTTCATTTATTTACATTAAAACTAAAATACATCTTTTAACACGATTACGTTCCTCCATAACGGTACTCCGGAAAGCAAAATTTCAGACTCTAAAACCGTCCGTCCGTACCTCGCGAGTTATCATTTTTGCAGCGTGCCAAACCCAGTCTGTATCGCTTGCACTAGCCGTAAACAGTTAAACAGAAAAGTACCAAAATGCGTCAAAATTTTGACATACATATATGTATATACAGTGGCTCCCAAAAGTGTTCGTACACTTACGATTTTCAATGAAATAGAGGTCTATTCATTAATTAAAATGAATATTTCAGAATGGGTATTTAATAATAAGATCTATAATCTATTCTTAACAAAACTACATGAAATATTTTGAAAACATAGTAAAAGTTTATTTTTAAGAAACCAGTAATCAAAAAGTAACAAAATCTTTATCTCACAAAAGTCATCGTACACTGAAATATTTTCGGATAAATTCATAATTTAAATTATTTTCTGTCTCTTTATTTTTATTTTTGAATTGTGGTGGCATTTAAAATATCGTTTGGCTTTAATTTTTGTTTACCTACTCCGTAATATTCTATTTATTATTTAAAAATGGCTCGTAGTCGTAAAGAAACAAGAAACAGCATTCGAAAATTGATTATTTTTCCTCATAGTAGTTGTAAATCAGTTCGGAATATTGCTAAATTACTTAATTTATCCCATTCTACTGTGTAGTATGTGATAAAACGCTTTAAAGAAGAAAATCTGATCGAAAACAAGGTAAGAAAAGGTAGTCCGGCAAAGTTAACAAAACGTGATCAGAGATTTATAATTAAAAAATTTGTGAAAAATTCACGTTTGAGTGCTGTAAAAGTTTCTGCAGAATCCAATGAAACATTTTATACTTCAATTTCACCTGAAATTTTTTGACGAGTTCTCAGAACAGCTGGATTACATGAAGCCCGTAGAAATTTTTTTGTGAGTGAGAGAAACAGAAAGCTAAAGCTTTCCTTCTCACTATCAATGATAAAAAAAGCCCCAAACGTATTAGAATAATGTCTTATTTGCTGATGAAAGCAAGTTTAACATTTTTGGTTCCGATGGGTGTATAATTGTATGGAGAAGAAAAAATGAGAAACTTAAACCCAAGAACTTATTAGGAACAGTAAAGCATGGCGGCGGAGATGTCCTTTAGTGGGGGTGCATGTCAGCATCAGGTCTAGGTAATTTGGTATTTATTGATGGCATAATGAATCATGCTGTTCATATAAATATTTTAAGAGACAATTTAAAATTATCAGCTCAAAATTTGGGTATTGGAAACAACTTTGATTTTCATCAAGATAACGATCCTAAGCACACGTATCTCAACATTCGCCTCTGGTGTCTCTATAATTGTCCACAAGTTTTGAAAACACAGCCTCAATCGCCAGATTTAAACCCAATAGAACATATTTGGAGAGAACTGGAGGTAGGAGTACGAAAACATGACGTTCCCACGAAAAGCGAACTAAAAACAATTATGATGGAAGAACAGCTGAACATTGATGCAGAAATTACAAAAGAACTAGTGCAATCTATTCCCAGACGTTTAAAAGTTATTGTGGATGCTAAAGGTATCCTACTAAATATTAATTTAATGAAAAATTAGAATATTTACTAATATGTAGAGATTTTTTACAAGTGTACGAAGACTTTTGTGAGATAAAGTTTTTGTTACTTTTTGATTATTAGTTTCTTAAAAATAAAGTTTTACTATGTTTTAAAAATATTTCATGTAGTTTTGTTAAGAATAGATTATAGATCATATTATTAAATACCCATTCTGAAATATTCATTTTAATTAATGGATAGACCCCTATTTCATTCAAAATCGTAAGTGTACGAACACTTTTGGGATCCACTGTATATGCATACGTACATATAGATACATATATACATAACTCATACATCCATATATACATACAAAAGAGGTAAGCAACGATAAGTAATCCTACGTTAATTACCCGTGGTAGTCTCAGTAGAAGAGAGCATCTGGGTTTTTTTTTTATATAATTAAATGTCTGTTAAATTTTATATTTAGATTAGATTATTGGGGCCGGATGGGAGGTACATTAAGAAACAATATCATGTCATATTTTTAACACATTAAAAAAGTCAAAAATTTGTAAATATGGAAAATTTAAAGCACATTTTTTAATTAAATTCTTGAATATGATATAATTTATTCCAAACTATGCGCGACCCCTCCGAATTTTTTTTGGTGACCCCTCTGTGGGTCACGACCCCAGTTTGCGCATCACTGCTCTAGTGTAATACTATACTGAATCCATGGCCATTTTTGAAACTGTATTAATGTATCTTGTTCTAGATTTTGTTACTTATATCTTTCAGTAAATGAATAAAATCGGAATAGAAGCCAGTATTTATTTGAACTTTAACGTGTGTCCTGAAATGGGGGCGTCCATTAATTACGTGAGGCTTTCAAGGGGCGGGGGGGAGGGAGTCGAACCGAATCTCACCCAGTCTCACGTGGGGAGAGGGGGGGAGGTCTCGGCAAATATCACGTAATTTTTTTCCGCAAGAGACAGTGTAAAATTGCGAGAAAACTGGGTTATATTAAGTAAAACATGTTTCTACACTAAAGTATGGCTAAATCCTACGCAATAGTTCCAGTAGTCACTCTTGAGACCACACTTGAGTCCCCGTGGACTGAATTAAAATGAATATTCTTTTACGAATTTTAGTAGTTCCTATTTAAGTATTTTACTGTTCGATTTTCTCACTGTGATTCTAGACTACGTTCTTAGTAGTCTTAAATACTAGTCTGAACTAGTCTTAAATAAAAATAATTAAGCAAACTTTTTTTTAAATAAATCCAACGCAATCAAGCAGAGATTAACATATTTACACTAAAAATACGCATTTTGAAAAAATCTCACCTTAGATTAGGGGGAGGGGGGTAAAAAAATTGCCAAAATCACCTCACGTAATTAATGGAAGCCCCCCCCCCCCAATGCATTCCACTTTGATTTAAAGTTTAAAAAATTGAAAAACTAATATTCTAGCAAAGGTGCTCCAAGTTTCTAATCTCATTTCAAAGGGTGTGGCAAACATAAAGATGTTGAGAATCCCTGCCTTGAGTTATCAGTTTAAAATTTTATCCATATCTGACACCCAATAAATGACAAACGAGATTTTGCCTTACACGGATAAAATGCTTATATTCTAAATCCGATTAAGCCAAAGACGCCTTTGCATTCACCGGAAGCTGTGTGGAAAACATAATGCTGATCAATTTCTGCCTGATACAAATGATTACTCGTGGATTAACAGATTTCGCGGTTAAATAAACTTTTGAGCAATCCCACTGAATAAAGAGCTCGAAATTTTAATTACCGCGAATCCTAATTAATTCGGATTATCGATTGTTACGGTCTTGAACTGGGCGGCAACACTGAACGGTAAAATGAACAGATACCCGTGATTGTGCTAAAGCGTTCGGCATAAGTTACCTGGAAGTAATTTAATTTCCATGTTTGTGACAGTCAGTGCCATTCTTTAAATGATGTTTACATGTTTTCAACGCGATCCTTTTTCATATCATGTAGAAGTGAGATCTCTTTATTTAGTAAATGATAATGTATAAGTCTGAGCAAGATATTTATAAACGTTTCAAGCCCTACTACTATATCACATCTATTCTACTCATGATTTAAAGAATAATCGCGGGGTATCAAGAAGATAACAAAATTTAAACTTCCTATGAACCAAACAGATCCCCTTGCATAAAATTAATGGTTCTTAGTGAATAGAGAGAAAAGATTGTGAAATTTACGCTCGCGATTCATTTTTTTTTTCTTGCTTTAAGCCCGTCTGCACACGGGGCAACTCAAAAGAAACTGATAACCGACTCGAATCACAAACCAGTCCGTGTTGAGTCGTAACCTATGTAATTGAATGGAGCCACGCACACGGCGCAACTGGTTACAAACCCGTCGACCGGGTTTGTAACCAGTTGCGCCGTGTGCGTGGCTCCATTCAATTACATAGGTTACGACTCAACACGGACTGGTTTGTGATTCGAGTCGGTTATCAGTTTCTTTTGAGTTGCTCCGTGTGCAGACGGGCTTAGACTGCTGTGTGCGGTTACCTACCGTAAGCCCGAATCCCCGTAAGCCTGAATCCTGAATTTGCAGCTGCAGTTGACAGGTCGTAAATATAAATTGGGGTAATTCTAAACTTGCATAATTTATTTACATTCCTACATACAATAAGGATCACAAATATTTTAATTTTCAGGCTCTTTTACGCCAGAAGTATGGAACCAGCATAGTAACTTCGATGCCCGCGCTACGAATCATATTGAAGGTTGGCATCATACCTTAAACAGTGCAGTTGGAAAATCGCATGTTAATATTTATGAATTCATAAATCAAGTAAAAATCCAACATGAGAAGTCTGAGAATCAAATGGCATTTTTGGTTGCAGGCAATAAACCACCTACAGTGAAAAAACATTTGAAAAATATTAATGAAAAAGTAAAGTGACTATATTAACGAAGAAATAACACTGCAAGCATTTATATCTGTTGTTGGTTATTGTTTTCTATAGTATTGTTTTGTATTATTTATTATATTAATAAAACATGCTTTAATTTTAGTGTTAACCGTTAAAGCACCTTTTTTTTTTCAGAAATATATTTGTTTGTTTTTAATATTCGGAATTCGGGCTTTCGGCGAGTCACCCTGCGTACTAATCCTATTGAATTCGCTCATCTCAATGTTAACTTGCGGAGAAAATGTGTCCAAGGATTACAGACTTGGATTCAATTTTTTTTTAAAATTGTACTCCGTAATAGAGAAAAAAATTACAGGGGCATTTTTCGTTTTTTTTTTTTTAAACGCAAGTACTATTTTAAATTTTAAATGATTCGGGGGAAAAATCTGGTGTAGTGTGTTTTAAACTCTCCTCGATTCCTTTGGTGGACGAAATTTATAAAATGAAACCTGTTGCAAAGTGCAGAAAAGTTCGGGCTATCGGAAAATATCATTTTTATTGGATTATCGGCATTTACGTAGCTGTCAATAGTAGAAGCATTTCCTCCATAGGTTAAAGGGTCCCGGGTTGCCCTAATTGTTGGGCAGATCTGTACTGTCCGTCCGGCGTCCAGGCCCATAAAATACAGGTAAAATTCACCTTCGGCTGAGTTTGCAGGAACTGCTACGCAGCGACTGGTCTACAGGTTCACATTTGTCGTATAAGCTGAACGCTGGGAACGACGTATCCTAGTCGAATTTCTCCATAGGTTAACATGGAGGTGAGCAAATCCAATAGGGTTAGTACACAGCAGCCTTAACTGTGGAGAAAAGCTCGCGTAGTACTACTTTGTGTGTCGTTCATCAACTGTACCTTGCTGGAGAGCCAGAATTGAGATAGAAACCAATCAACCACCGCTGTCTAACGGTACAGGAGATGAAAGAACGTCTCACTGTGCTAGAAAAAACTAAATTCTATGAATGAAAACTCCCACGAGCATCCCTGACGTAATATGCTGTAAAGCAGTACCGAGCAGACAGACCTCCTAAGGTGTTGCACCGCATCCTTGAGAAAGAGGGCAGAAAATGGAGGGGAAATGCGCATAAATAAAATCGGTTCAACCCTCTCCCCAGGTCTCAGAAACCTGTTCCTTTCCTGCTCCATCATCCGGCCTCTGACGACGCACGTCAGAAGAGAAGACCCTACGATTGATTGGATGATGCAGAAACCCTCTCTCGGGTCCTATAACCCGAGGTCAGCTGTTCCCCATTTTTTTATTCATTTTTACCTCGTCGCCTGTAATTTAGGCAGTCTATTAGACCCATAATTACTTCTCTTTATTCTTCCTCGCTGATTACATAGCAGGGAGGGCAGCAAAAGGACCGATGGAAGACTTAAAACTTTCTTGCAACTTTAAAATACAAATTGTACAGATTTAATATATGTTATCAGAATTGTAACCAGGGGGAATGTTTTTTAATTTTGACATATTGCTCACTCTATTTCACTGTGGCACTTTTTTATATACATGCAGATACACTGTACTTAATAGCCGTCATCCATCAAGAAAGCTGTACTCCCGATATTTTTTTCTTCTTTATTCACCTCCTTTTGATAGCTGGTTGAGCTACTTTTCCTGGATATTCAAGGAAATCATTTATGGATATGGGTACTAGCTCGTTACCTCTCGGCATGTGATGATCCTATCAGGCACGGCATTTTAGCAGCAGCTGGGAACTGAGTGATTTGCATTTTAAAAATGTGAACTTTTGGGGCTTTTTTTTTAAATTAATTTTTTTTTCACTCCAAGCGTGTAATTCAGTGGTCGTCAAACTATGGCACACGTAAACCCAAGGATACTTGAGTGACTTTCAGGGTGAATAATTTGACAAAATTGCAAGAGAAGCAAGCAGAACAGGATATCTTTTCCTATAATTACTTGAAAAACTTGTCAAATCATAATATTCCTTCCGAATGCAGACTGAGTTATATTTATGTACTAAGCTCTACATTACACGATGTATTCAAAGAAAAGTGCTCCGTACATTGAATTTTGAGCCGGAAATCCAGGTGACATTTCCAACTGGCCTAGTAGAAAATAGACAGTTGTGTCAAGCCATGCAGCATATCTAGGGATACGTAATTTTCGTATTTATGAAATAGATGCGAATAAATGCGAAATTTGCCGATATGAGCGAATAAATACGAAACTTATTTTTTTACTACTTTTCGGCGAAACCTCAGCGATAAACGGCTTTTAAGCGAAATTAGGGAATAATAGTAATAATTTATTAACATAATAGCTTAAATAAAACCATCCGAGGTCTATAAATGAGAAATCTCACTCTCCTTCGGATTTGCTCCGAATTTCGCCCGGACAGTTTGTCCGTACCAGAGTTCAACCTAAAAATCCAACTATAAAGATCAACCATCAAGTTTTGTGGAACAATTTAGTAGATTTAAGAGCGTCTCTTGAGCGCCAAAGTCAAGGATATTTCCGTTCCTTAAGTAGTCAACCAAGAGACTTCTGTTGATGTTATACATATTTTAATTGCAACGAAATGCTGTTACCTTAACTTTGAAAAGGCAGCTATACAAAGCTTCTATAGTCCCGTTAACAGAGTAGATGCTGAGGTATTTTAGTAAGTACGAGTACAATATAGAAATTAATGACAGAAGGCAAAGACCTGAGGAACATAATGTGACGACTACTACAATATTAGCTTTTAACTAAGAATTTTGATACTCACCTATCAAAGTAAGTAAAATTATAGTTTTTTTTCAACAAACGTAAAATTTTTTAATAGATATTTTTTGCGAATAAATACGAAATTTTATATATTGTATTTTTTGCGAAATTTACGTATCAATGGAAATCTAGTATTTCCGAAATTAATTAATATATTTTAAAATATATATCGTACAAAACAACCAACACCTAAAATAACCTTTCAAATTATCTTTTCCTCATAATTGACTTTAAGAGCTGAAATTTTTGGGTTAACTGAAAAAAACAGATAGCGGTGAAGTTATCGTTAATGTTTACGCTGAATTCCGATAGAATGTCTTCGATCTAAACATTATAAATTTTGAAAGTTCCTAAATATTGAATTTTTTAATCATTAATTAGCTGGAAATTTGACTTAAATACTATAATTTGACTTGTAGAGGAAAAACAAAATTTAGTATGGAACTTAATGAGTAGGTACTGGAATGATAAACGTAAGTATTTCTGGTATGAATTCAAATATATTCCTGTCAAATTCTTTACAGACCTCAAGCCTATTCACTTCCTCTACAAAAGTAATTACAAAAGGAAGCTGTTAAGAAAAATTAAAAGTAATTTCGCATGGTTAAATCTAGGCTTAGTTCACCAGGAGGTATATTATATATACAGTGGCTCCCAAAAGTGTTCGTACACTTACGATTTTCAATGAAATAGGGGTCTATCCATTGATTAAAATGAATATTTCAGAATGGGTATTTAATAATAAGATCTATAATCTATTTTCAACAAAACTACATGAAATATTTTGAAAACATAGTAAAACTTTATTTTTAAGAAACCAGTAATCAAAAAGTAATAAAAACTTTATCTCACAAAAGTCATCGTACACTTGTAAAAAATCTCTACATATTAGTAAATATTCTAACATTTCGTTAAATTAATATTTAGTAGGATATCCTTTAGCATCCACAACAGCTTTTAAACGTCTAGGAATAGATTGCACTAATTCTTTAGTAATTTCTGCATCAATGTTCATCCATTCTTCCATCATAATTGATTTTAAGTTCGCTTTTCGTGTGAATGTCGTGCTTTCGTACTCGAACCTCCAGTTATGGACACCAAATATGTTCTATTGGGTTAAAATCTGGCGATTGAGGTGGTGTTTCCAAACTTGTGGACACTTATAGAGACACCAGAGGCGAACGTTTAGAGCCGTGTGCTTAGGATCGTTATCTTGATTAAAAAAAAGTTCTTTCCAAAACCCAAATTTTGGGCTGATAATTTTAAATTGTCTTTAAAATATTTATATAAACAGCAGGATTCATTGACATCAATAAATACCAAATTACCTAGTCCTGATGCTGACATGCACCCCCTTACAAGGACGACACCTCCATCACCATGCTTAACTGTTCCTTCTAAGTTCTTGGGATTGAGTCCCTCATTTTTTCTTCTCCATACAATTATACGCCCATCGGAACCAAAAATGTTAAACTTGCTTTCATCGGCAATTAAAACATTATTCCAATACGTTGGAGGCTTATTTATCATTGATAGTACGAAGGAAAGCCTAAGCTTTCTGTTTTTCTCACTCACAAAAAATTTTCTACGGGCAGAATGCCCGTGTAATCCAGCTGCTCTGAGAACACGTCGAACATTTTCATGTGAAATTTCATTTTCAGGTGAAAGTAGAAAATGTTTCATTAAATTCTGCAGAAACTTTTACAGCACTCAAACGTTGATTTTACACAAATTTTCTAATTATAAATCTCTGATCACGTTTTGTTAACTTTGCCGGACGACCTTTTCGTACCTTGTTTTCGATCCGATTTCCTTCTTTAAAGCGTTTTATCACATACTGCACAGTAGAATGGGATAAATTAAGTAATTAAGAAATATTCCGCACTGATTTACCACTACTATGATGAAAAATAATCAATTTTCGAATGATGCTTTTTATTTCTTTACGACTACGAGCCATTTTAAAATAATAAATAGAATATTACGGAGTAGGCAGGCAAAAATTAAAGCCAAACTATATTTTAAATGCCACCACAATTCAAAAATAAAGCGCCAGACAATAATTTTAATTATGGATTTATCCGAAAATATTTCAGTGTACGATGACTTTTGTGAGATAAAGCTTGTTACTTTTTGATTACTGGTTTCTTAAAAATAAAGCTTTACTATGTTTTCAAAATATTTCATGTAGTTTTGTTAAGAATATATTATAGATCTTATTATTAAATACTCATTCTGAAATATTCATTTTAATTAATGGATAGACCCCTATTTCATTGAAAATCGTAAGTGTACGAACACTTTTGGGAGCCACTGTATATATATATTTATTTTCAAATGGCAAGTAATATATATATATATATATATATATATATATATATATATATATATATATATATATATATATATATATATATATATATACACACAGTGAATTCCGCTTATAAGAATCACGTTTGTTATTACTGTTTTTGATTCTTATAAGCGGTTGATTCTTATAGCCGAAATTTAGGTTTTTGGACAGGCACACGCACACCTATATACAGTGGAATCTTGATCGATCGTTTTCTGATCCATCGTTTTTCCGCATGTGTCGTTCATCTTATCCAGTCCCAAAGATCATATTGATTTGTTATGTTTCCGCATCTATCGTTTTCCCGCATTTATCGTTCATTTCAATCGGTCCCTTGAAAAACGATAGATCAAGATTCCACTGTACATATATTAGATAATTTACCATAAAACACTCTTTAATTTACGTTAATTATCTTTCATTAAAATTATTCTTTATAATTTTAAAAATGCAACTTAATTTCTAGACCTATAAGTAGATACACATGATTATAATAAGAGAAGAAAATAATCCAATATTTGTTACAACATACCTGCTTAACAGTTTAACATTTCAACTACAGGAAGGGTGGTAGAAAAAGTTTTCTATAGTAGTTTGACGTAATGAAGTTTTCAGGAGGCTGTTTATACCTCTTTCAATACCAATAGTCCCAGACGAAGATTCACCTTATAGCTTACGTTTCAGGGTTTGATAATGTGCTGAATCTACTAATGTCACGTTTGCCTATATGATAGTGGACACTTCGTCGATTATTTATGTGTTTCAGGGTACAGGAAGCAGCAACCAGGATGTGGGAGGTGGGAAAAAAAGAGTCCCTGTCTTTGCTTGTCAGTGGAGAAAAGTGAAATCGGACTCGGACGGGTTAGATGCCCCTGGGTCAAGCTAAAAGGGCAGTGTTTAGGTAAAGTGTTTAAGGGGAATCCATTATGTTATATCTAACAAAGAAAGGGATGCATTTTACGACTGTATTCCATCCCATCTTATCACTATTTCTTTAAAAAAAATGAAGAAAGAACTTCGTGCCTTTGGAGGGTTTAAGTGGCTTTTTTGGAAAAATGAAAGGAAAGCAAAGAGTGTAAGCTGATTCTTAAAACCGGTGGATTGATTCTTTAAAGCGAAAATTTTAACATGGAAAAATACATTTATTTTTGTTTTTGCGATATTGATTGTTATAAACGGTTGATTCTTATAACCACTGATCACTATAAGCGGTGGTTACTGTATATACTGCTGGCCATTAAAATTGCCACACCATTGAAGGAGGGATGATACAAACGTCAAATTTGCAAGAAAAGAATAAGATGCTGGTATATGCAAATGATTAGCATTTAAGAGTAATCGAACGACGTTGGAGTTGAGAAACGGCATCTCAAACTGTGTATAAAAGAAAAGTTACGCAGCGGGTTTCTCATTCGGAAATCGCATTTGAATGTTAGTTTTTTGTGAGAATATCATGCTATGCCTCGTATAAGAAGGAGAAACGGCTACCAGCACGTGTCGGAATTCGATAGCGGCAGGATCGTGGCCTATCGAGAGTGCGGCATATCGTTCCGCGATATCGCTACTCTCATTGATCGGAATCCGACGACTGTCATGCGAATATGTCATGCGAATATGCGATATCTCGTAGTTTTCTTCAGGTCCAATTGTAACCCTAAAATGGGGATTGAATGACAAGGACTGTGTCGAAATTTTAGCTCACTAGTCCATCCTATGGTGCAAACATTGTTTCTTGCAGGATATGGCGTTCTCAGGTATGATAATCCCCCTATACGTACAGCTAAATCTATCAAGTATTGGTTTGAGAGTATGAAAAAGAAGTCAAATATCTTATCTTGCCCTTTACAATCGACTATATATCATCCAACCACTGTGGTATGTTTAATCAGATAGAGCCAGGTATCGATATCCACCACAGCATCTCTACAAGATCTTGCATGAATTTCCCCTGGTATAGTATATTCTTAACCACTATTCACGACTTGTATAATCCATTTCCAAGATGAATCAGGTGGTATTACATGACAAATGTGATCCTGCGCCATATTAAAAAAAAGTTTTAGTGTTGTTTCTTAGTGTTTCCATTATTTTGATAATCTTTTGTATGTACACACACGTTGAAACTTCTCTAAGGCGATCAGCCATGGTTCAGAAAAAAAGTGGCGGTTTTCAGGAGTAGTCGGGTAGAGAAGTTTGTATATATATTCTACGAACGATTTTTTCCCGTTTTCCCTCGATAATTATTAAATATTTGCATCTCGGAAGTTTAAGCTTTCTAAAACTAAAAAAAAAAGAAAAGAAAAAACATGAATTTTTTGCAAATTCACACAGCTGTCCCGGACTATTTTGGCTTGTCAAGATGTAACCAGAATGGAACGTGATATTACATGAATGGGGTTTTAAGAGATCTAACAACATCGCTATATAAAGCTAAATTAACCATCTCTTCTGGGGAATGAAAAGTTTTCAAGCTTCCCATGTTCTACTTTTAGCGGTTACGTTCACAAAACTATGACTTCCAATTTAACATATACAATACAGTGCCATAAATGAGATTGTAGCATCATAAAAAGATTGATTTATTCTTACAAAAACTACTGGACGCATTCCTAATAAATAGCATTTGAAATAATGGTACCTGTCAATTTAAGCAAATTAACTTTAAAGGAACTGCATTAAGCTTGGGGAGAGGGGGAAGGGGTGCTTGTCGGGATTTCAACTGAACACCCTCACTGCCGAATTTTGAAGTTCCAACCATTAGGTTGCCCCGGGCATTATCAATTTTGGGAGATAATACGGTTCGAGTCTTTTTGGTGTGCCTGCCTAGTTACCTAGTGTGTATGTAGTTTTTAGTTTCTAGGTAAATCTTGTTGATAATGAAAAGTATTACTGAATTTAATTATCCTGGTGTCAAACCATTGATAACGGGTTTGTTTTAGCAACGAAATTGTTTTGATCTGACCAAGAATTCTTGGTATTGCGAGATGCTATTTTATAAAAAGCAATTAGATGCTATTTGATGAAAAGCAATCCAAGTTGCCGATAAATTTCTAGTGACATTACTCTACCCACTTTGCAGTTTCAACGGATTTCCGTTTCCGCTTTCATTTTTCAAAATGTTCCCAGCGTAATTAGGATAAATGATCTTAAAATTCTGACACTGATTGTCAAATTGTCCTCGGCTTGAAACAAAAAAAAAAGCGTCTATACCCAACACTACGAAATAAATTATCCCTTTAACTCAGAAAAATTAGAGAAAATTATAAACATTCCTTTGGCAATTGTCCAACGTGAGTACATTTCTGAAAAGTTACAGTTTTAGAGAAATATTGCGGTAATCTATTATTTTTCTGAACAGTTACTAAATATATGGAGTGTTTCCCAAAAAATAGTTACCCAAATTATGGCAGAATAGGCATTTTTCATTTGAAGTGGAATAAATGATCAGCTAATTTTAGTTTCCCAGTAGTATATTATATATGTTTTGAAAATCTCATTCATAATACAGGTGTTTCAAAAAGAATCATCCGATTTAAAAATATCATAACTATTCATCTTTTAATCCGTTTTGATCGAATAATGTATAGGCAGAAAGAGGGAAATCTCGAGTTTCAAGCAGTTGCCGACAAGTAGCGCTAACGCTCTTCCTTCGCCCGTCGCTTCCGTGTCTGTAAAGCTAGCGACTTCACAACAGAAATCATTTTATCTTTTACGCTTTGCGAAGTGTGATTCCGTAACAACTGTTCAGAGTGATTTTCCTCGACAAAACCCTAGTAGATTGAAGTGCCTACCTCTCAGAGCATTAGGCGATGGTATAAACAATTCCAAAACACGGGTTGTCTGTGTACGCATCACAGCCGTGGAAGCAGTGTATGCAGACATGCTAGCAAAAGTTTGGGACGAATTAGCCTACCATACAGACATATGTCGTTCATACAAAAGTGGGCATATTTAGCACCTTTAATTTGGTTTGTAAAAAACTTTATGATTAGCCATGTAATATAAAATTAATTTTAAGTTTCTATGTTCAATATTCTTCATAATATACTCATTTCAAATCGGGTGATTCTTTTTGAAACACCCTGTATTTACAGACAAAAGAATGAAAACTTCCAAAGTGAAAGACCATTATATTAATAACCTGAAAAATTCAAAATATTTTTCTTATCACGATTCCTATTAGACTTCGTGTAGCAAAAAGATGATCATGTATCTCCTACCAACAAAGATATCACTATTGCGACAAATTAGCGACATTTAGGGTGTCAAAGAACCTCTAATTAATTACCTAACATACTACGAAGAGCCTAGGAAACAGAACATATTTATAAGTAGAAAAAGATGATCATAGAGCTCCCAAACATTTAACCCAACTTAGCAACCGTGACAGGTTGCGAAGTTAGCGAAATTTTTTGGTAGCACTTCCTTTAAACCGCGGACTAACCATCCAGCAACAGGTCGGTTAAATAATTTTCAATTGAATCAAAAACTATGTTAACATATAAAGTTAAGTAATAAGTGCTATGAATAAGGAAAAACTGCAGCCACTTTTTTCAGTTTAATGAATTAATATCTTAAGTTTTATATTCATAATGAAATGTCTGAAAATGGTTTAAAAACTTAAATTTAAGTTTGCACCATTTTATGTGTGGTATTCATTAACTTCATGCATAAATTCATTTGTAAAGAACTTTAGACCCAGCTTAGTAGGAAGTGTTTATGAAATTAAATTATATTTTTGATTCTTCAAACCGTTGGTGAAGCCCTAGAAAAATACCGTACATTTAAAAAACGGATCAACGAGAATTTTCCATTTTAAAAATTACATGCTTCTTCATGTTAATTAAACATTTTGACCTTTTTTTAAGTAACTATAAATTTCAAAAGAGATACATTGTTACACTTTCGGCTAAATAGACTAATTAGTTTAAAAATTTAATATGTTATCTTCCAATTAATTAAAGTTCAATTTCGCAGAATGCCTTTTATAAACCAGGTTTTTCTTGTCTGTTTAATAATTTCAAAAATAGAGGCTTATATAACGTTTGTGGCGTATATTATTAAAACTAGTAGAGAAATTTATTAATTTCAAAAGTTCTAGACGTTAATAACTTTTTTTTTCATTTTTAACTATTATAAATCATCTACTCTTAACGAAAAACTTCTGTTAAAAAAAGTTTATTAGATATAAACGCGTAATTTTATTACATATGAAAGCAGAGTTGTTGGAAATAATTAAAATGGATATAGAAAAGCTAGTTCCAATGGAAGGCGTAGGTAGAATTTGAAAGACAGAAGAAAAATACAATAACCAGGGCAAACAAAATGTCACAGGGAAATTAAAGTGTAAATGGGCTATACAACACAAGCTCACAGTTAGGTAGAAAATTGTTATCTAAATTAGAATTTGACGACTACCAGCCAGGTGGCTATGAATGTGTGTAGGTTTAAAGAGCGAAAGTTTGTTAATAGAGTTTTAACTAATCATAAAACAATAGAATTGCCTGTTACAATGTATTCTTATCTATTGCTTAGTTTTAAAAAAAAGAAGCTAAACTGAAATAATTTTTGACATCAAAACTCTTTAAGAATGAGGAAAGTGGACTTCTTTAAACGAGATCTTGTCATATGTACAGTTAAAACCCCATTATGAGGTTCATCCGGATATGAGGTCACTTCACTTATAGAATTAAGGCTGCTGTGTACCAACCCTATTGGATTCGCTCACCTCACTGTTAACCTATGGAGAAAATGTGTCTACTATTGACAGCTACATGAATGCTGATAATCCAATAAAAATGGTATATTCAGATAGCCCGAACTTTTCTGAACCTTGCAACATAATTCATTTTATAAATTTCGTCCACCAAAGGAATTTACGAGCGTTTAAAACACACTAGACCAGATTTTTCCCCCCTAATAATTTAAATTAAAAAATATTATTTGCATTTTTTTTTAGCGAAATCTGCTCCAAGGTGTAAAATTTCTTTCTCTATTATGGACTACGTAAAAAAAATCTTGCAATCCAAGTCGGCAATCCTTGGGCACATTTTCTCCATAGGTTAACATTGAGGTGGGCGAATCTAATAGGGTTAGTACACAGCATCCTTAATATTCAATGGTGATATTCAATGTTGGTATTCACTGTTACACAGAGGCTGTTCACACATTTTTTAGACGATGTATATTGCATTCACAAAACTAAATTACATAAAATTCTTGTGTTTTAAATGTTCTATTTGACATCCATTATTCTGAACTATCTTTCGACACCGCAATTTCCAGGATAATAATGCTTTTTGAAATGTCAGAAGAGTTATTCTATCCCATTCCTCCTGAACAGCTTTCCAAAGTCCTGTAAGGGTTTTGGGACGACGTTTGGATAATGCAGATTTTAAAAGTCCGAAAGCACAAAAATCCATAGGTGATACATCGGAAGATTTAGTAGGGATATCAGTGAAGGGTATGGCCTTGATACCAGTGTTTTGTTCCATTTCTTTTAGGAAATTTACAGTGGATTTTGATATCACTGATAGCTTTGTCCTGATGGAGTCTCACAGATTGATGGCACTGTGGGTAAAGCGATGGTATTTCATTCAGAAAAATTGGCGATAAAATATGTTCCTGATAGTATTTGGAGTTAATCTTGACATTTTTTCCACTCTCTTTATTTTTAACTTGCCATTATAAGAAAAACCAGCAACAATCATGAATCCCTTAGAAAAACTTTCTTTCGATTCTTTGAACCATGTACTTAAATTTTTTTCTCCCCTTTTATGATAATAAATGGCTCTTTTTTTGTTGCAATCATTTAAATACACCCATGATTCATCTATTGTGACAATTGTTTTCCATTTTTCTTTGGATAAGTGTTTCTCATATAGAATTCTGCAGCGTGTCCTGCGTTCAGCGATATGATTTGGAAGAAGACGATGCACATTGCGTTTTTTCACTTTCTTAAGATTTAAATCAACGTTTATCATTTTGTTTACAGTGGACACCGAGCATTTTAATGATTTTGCAACTGTCTTTTGACTAGTGGGATTTTCTTTTAACATTAAATAACGTACCTTTGCAATAGTCGAAGATGTCCGTTTTTTCCTTGGATACTTGTTTGGAATTTTTGTCCCACTTGAGGCTCCAATTTGACGTTTTTTTCCTTTCTTGTTGACGATATTACCTATCGACGCTTTAGATATCATAAAACTATGACTCTCACATCGTTTTTGGATAACGGAGTATGCATATTTCTCTTCGGAAAGAGCATAAATGTAGCCTTCGAACCACTGCTTTGTTAAAAACGCCATTTTGAATAAAAACAAAACTTTCAAGCCGTAGACGATAATTTTGACTTTTAAAAACATAGTACAATTGCAATTATTTCATTTGCAGCAAACGATTTTTTATTACCGCTTACCCAAATCGTCTAAAAATGTGCCAACAGCTTCTGTATATTCAATGTTGGTATTGAGTGTTATATGTAATTACGTCAGTCCAGTAATATTACCATAGTCACTGTTTTGTGCAAAAGAGTTTTAGCTATTTGCCGTCCACATTGTGGGTGATTAGAACAAAGTACTACCCACGCGTGGGCCTGGGTTCGAATACTGATAAAGGTGCGGATGTTTCTTTGCTGTGCCTTCACATGGAGCAACACTGGTTCACCGTCTGAGGACCTTCATAATGAACTTGCCAACGAAACTCCTGGTGTGAATTCGTAGAATGTTCTTAGGTCGAGTGCCTGCTACACTGGAACAGCAAAGAAGCTATATTAATTTAGATTTATCCTGTGCGTAATCTTCAACAAGAAGTTACGTCATCAGTTGCTGCAATCCATTGAATAGAATTCGTGAATGGGGTATATCGTTCCTATGTTTGAACGAGTGATAAATGATTATTTTCTCACGTACTTTCGGCTGGGACCATTGAAAATTGCTGGGTAGCCGCCATATTGTATTCGACCAGATCAATGTTAACCTATGAAGGAAAGTTTCTCCCTAATTGTCGACTAAAACTTGTCGACTAAGTTTTTTTTTAAATTTTTAACGCGCAATAGAGAACAAAATCTTTTACATATGTATAATTTTCATTTTCTAAAAGAGACTCGAATAACATTTTTAAATTAAAATTATTCGCGAAAAAAATACGATATATTGTGTTTTAAGAGCAAACGATTTCCTCTTACGGAAGAATCTTAAAAAGGAAAAAAAATTATGAAAGTTCAGAAAAGTTCAGGCTATTTAAGAATAACATTTTAATGTTTTAAACATCTATATATTTAATTTTCTAAGCGGACTTTTTGGGCAGTCCGTGAGGGAAAACAACTGCATCAATTTACTTAATTATAGTCTTAAACGAAAGATTGTAGTCTGTAGATTTGTCAAATTTGGTTTTTGTAGACGCAATTTCTATTAATTAGTGATAAAATTTACAGTTGAAAATTGATTTCTGCGCATGCTCAGAGGCATGTTTAAATCTGGCTTTAGAAACTCACTGTTTCTGCACATGCTCAGTGATATGTTTTAATGATAAACACATTTATTTCGAGGAGTCTCTCTAGATCTCTGTGCCATTTTTATTTTTATGATAATTAAGTTTGTGAAATATAAGATTAAACCTGATGGAATTTGTTTATTTCGCGCTGTTTAATTAGCAATAATTTACAATTAAAAAAAAATTTCTTTTTGCGCATGCTCAGTGACATTTTTAAATCTGGCTTTAGATACTCACTAAGCAAGAGGCAGCTTAAACACATTAATTTTTTTCTGCGCATTGTTATGATTTTCAACATTTGGCAATGATGTGCTGAATATAATTTGTGTATTAGTACATTTATGTTTTGACGGGTACCAACTAGGCTATATATATTTAAGTTTCTAAGCTAATTCTTTGAGCAGTCCGTGAGAGAAAACCATTGCACCAATTTACTTCCTGTTGGTCTTAAAGATTTTAATCTATAAATGTGTCAAATTTGATTTTTGTAACCGAAGTTTCTATGTATTAGCGATAATTTACAATTAAAAATTGCTTTCTGCTCATGCTCAGTGACATGTTTAAATCTGGCTTCAGATACTTACTAAGTACGAGGCCGCATAAACACGTTAATTTGTTTATAACGAGAAATCTCTCTCTCTCTGCCATTTTTATTTTTAATTATGTTTTTGAGTTATAGAATTAAACCTGACGGAAATTGTTTATTTCGCTCTGTTGAGTAAGCATATTTCTTTTGATTGGGTTCAATAGTAATATTTTAAAGTATATTTCTCTATTCTTAATATTATGATTTTCAACATTTGATAATGATGTCTTGAGTATAATTTGTGTATTATTTACTATCCAGTCGTCATGTTTTGACGGGTACCAACTAGTATATTTCTAAAGCTGTACAGAATGGGAAAAAGTCGATATTAAATATCAAACATCGTCGAAATTTTCGTCATACGTAATGTGTTTGGGGGGGAACGGACATTTGTTAACT
Organism: Dolomedes plantarius; assembly: GCA_907164885.2. NCBI lineage: Eukaryota > Metazoa > Arthropoda > Arachnida > Araneae > Dolomedidae > Dolomedes > Dolomedes plantarius. The sequence continues at coordinate 24,285,074 of OU015492.1, read as the reverse complement.
ATGTCGAGACCACCCACGGCAGCAGGCGGCACTAGCCACTCCGCTCCTTACTTGGAACACCCCCTCCCTTTCCTCAGCTGAATTGGTAGCTTTCTACTATACAGGACCCTTCAGAGAGAGGGAGACATTTTACTAAGAAACTAGAAAGGTTTCCTTTTTGCCCAGATATTCAAAATCCGTTGGTTTAAAAGGGATCTATACAGATAATTACTCTTCAGACATTAGTCTGAACTCAGGGGTTCCTTGACATAGAGATTAACGGAAAACTGTGAGAAACATAAAACCAAGAAACGGCTCTGTAGATGGTTAAAAGTCGACGATTAGGATTCGTGCAATGTTTTCATTCTTCAGGTTCTGAACGTGCTTTCATGAACAAATAAATAATTATTATGTAGACAAATACAAGAAGCATACATCATTATGGAACGAGTTACTTTCTTTTCCCTTTGGGCAAAAGTTGCTACATTGTATTCTTCTAGTGAATAAGAAAAAAAAAGTCTGAAACGCCTCACTTACACATAAAACATGAAGTATATGTAGTGGCGGCAACTGATCAGAGACATAAAGGAAGCAGACTCGTAATGACGTATTCATTGAGAGTGGGCAAGAAATAATGTTCATTCAGAAAGTGAATGACTTCTACTTATACAGAAAGCTAATTAATAAAGTGATGTAAAATTCTTGTTGTGTAGTTAGTCTGTTCGGTTATTTTTTGAAAGGAGCAATGAATTCTTTCGCAGAGAAAAGATAATTCGATAAAATGAACCGATTGAAAGTTGGAAAAAAGGAAAATATTTCGATTTTATTCAGTTTCAGAAAGAGGAAACATGTTTCTTTTTCTTTTTTTAAGAATAAAAAAAGAATGTGTAATATAAGAAGTGCTGATATAGTTCCATGGAAGTTTCTTATTATTTTTAAATATTACGTTAGGGCCATGCTTGTTTTGCAAACGTGACGAAATTCGAAATGGAATTGTTTTATGGAGTAGCTATTTCAGCGCCCGAGGAGTCTCATTCAGGGTTCGTTAAATTTCTTCAAAGCTCTTAAAAATTCAGTTTGTTTTTATGGACCCCGGGAAACTTTTTTTAGATGTAACTATTTTACACAATAATGGCCCTTAAGTTTTCACTAAACTACTCTTAAATGTTCAAAAATATACATCTGCAGCGTACAAGTATCCTTAGTTTTGCACTTTTTATGGGTTTCTCAGCTATGCATAACCCAACCATACTAAAACTTTTTATTTTATTTTATTTTTTTCTCGGGCCACACGCGCGTGTTTGCTACATTACGCGGGCTGAACCATAGTACACTATACCTCATAATATGACAACGTAAAAAATAAAAATGAAAGCCGAAATGTATGCAAGCGTTTTTGTAAAAATGAGTGCGGTTTTTGATCTTGAGACAAGCTTTTGACTATTTTAGACACATCAAGTTTATACTTGCTACATGCTACTTCTCATCATGGCAAGAATCAGTACGTCATTATGGTGAGTCACAAGAATCCGCTAACCAATTTCTCTAAAGTTCTTCAAATATTTCATTTTGGAATAGGATGATTCACAAAGATCCGTTGACCCGAACAACGTGAGCTGCAGGGCGCAATGGCCCAGTTGGCAAGAGCAGCGGGCTAGTGATCTGAAAGTCATTGGTCCGATTCTCGTCGCTGACAAATCCACTGCCCTGTACACTAATGGCAGCTGGTGCACGTAAAATCTGTCGTGGATGCAATGTCCTCCAAGTTCTCAAAATTGCCTCTGGAGGTGCGGGGTCAAGTGTTCTGGTCTCGTCACTTAGTTCAAAAATAAGGGACTGGTCCGTTGGTCAAGTCGGACCCCGACTCTTGTGGTGCCAGTCAAAACTGGAGCCACACCTTCATCGCCCATAGCCTTCTGGACTTGATCTGATGTAACTGTCGGTCAAGTGGCATCATCATCAACAACAACAACAACAACAACGTTAGCTGCAGGTGGGCACATTTTTGTACCATCTTGTCTTTCTCAGGTACTCATTTCCAAAATCATGTTTACAAACCGAAATAAGAAAAAAGTTGCTATTCCTAGAAAGTGCGTTGGTCTCTCTAGGAAAGCTAAAGATCGACATTATATTTAAAAAAATAATCAGTATGTCCGCAGGCTCGCCTCGGAGACGGAATTAAAATTGTTATGTGTCCGAAGACTCGGACAATAATGTTTTTCAGGAGTCTTTAACTCCTCCGTACGCTCTTCGAGGCCATTTGTTGGAAGAGTTCAGTTTTAATAGGGTGTGTCAGTAGACTGGGGTTAAGCCTTTTACAAGACCTGCAGTTCGCTGCCCGTGACGTCACAGTTACCAGCAAATATTTCGCATTAGAAATACCTTTCCCTCTAGCGTACTCATCGGTTATGCGTTGCTGAGAAACCCATAACAAGGGCGAAATCTAGGACAAATGATACCTGTACTCTGGGTATGTATATATTTTGCTTTAAGCTCCGCTTTTTTTGGCAAGGAGCGAACAACAAGGGCGAAATCTAGGACAAATGATACATGTACTCTGGGTATGTATATTACTATTTTGCTTTAAGCTCCGCCTTTTTTGGCACGCTTAATGCATCTTAGGCCGTCTGCACACGGAGCAACTCAAAAGAAACTGATAGCTGACTCCAGTCACAAACCAGTCCGTGATGAGTCGTAACCTATGTAAATGAATGGAGTCACGCACACGGCGCAACTGGTTACAAACTCGTCCGACGAGTTTGTAACCAGTTGCTCCGTGTGCAGACGGTCTTAGATGTACTTTATCGAGAGTTTGCATACAACTTTCAGAATTTCAGTGAAAACTTTTGCGGTGGTTTATTTAGTCTGAATTCTTTCAGTTTTGTGAATTGCTTTCAGTTGTAAAAAAATAAACAAAAAAATCATGTACCTGCGGCCTAATTTTCTCTTAATATAAATTCATAGTTTAAAGAAAATAAAGACGAATAAGGTGCCCGTTTCGATCAGTCCCAACACAATTTATTACAATATGATTGCTTGGTTAGTTTAAAGCTCATAATATGGCTCTGGGCAACCTAGTGGTTAACGTGTTGGATTTCAGCGCTGAAGAGGCTTGTTCGATTCCCGATAAACTCCACTGAATGCCTGCTTGTTTAAACCGGGTTCGGGATCTTTAAATCCGTAGGCAGGAAAGTCCCTCTACATGGTATGTGGATAAGAGGAGAGCACGAGCCCAAAAGATTCAACCCCTCCCCCCATTGGGTGTACTCAGTCAAAGTTGAAGCGGCACAATGTTTGTCCACTTAAATGGAGGCACCCTTTCAAGCACCGTACAAATCTTATGGTAACATCGGGTGAATGTCCATAAGACAATGGGCCTAACATGTTGTGAAAAAAAGTAATAATAAAGCTTACAAAATAACGATATCCTTTATAGAGCCCAAACTTGCTATCTCTGAAGTCGAAGGTCAGCTTCCCCTGCCATTCGGCCGTTGTCCGTCGCATTTTATGATGCATCTACGTTAATATCGATTCAACTTTCCTCATTTTCACTAATATATTTTCGAACGTCTACCCCTTGTACATTCTCCAGTTATTCAATGGAAACATGCCAGGGATGTGTTCCATCTCGCTTAGTTGCGATTTCCTAACACTAATATTTATATTGAATTTCTTTTATTTTTACTTAAGAGAAATATTAGCTCTTTAACACTTAAAAATTTTTTTTCACTCTGATTTGTTAAAGTATTCTTCCGAAACATAAAGCATCCTTTTAGATTACTGAATAAATTTCTTCAGTGCCAAGTCCCGTCGACTGATTGTTCTTTATGACTCAAAATCTGATTACGGTGCACGCTTTTTGTGCTCAACTCACTGATATTCCCTTATATCAGGGGTCCCCAACCCTATGTCCGCGGGCACCATGGCGCCCGCCGATCGTTTTACGTGTGCCCCCTGCTTTGCGACCCTGATAAAAATATTTCAGTTTTCAATAAATTGCTATGTAAAATTTTTTTCATTTTTAATGATTAACCACACAAAAGTAGAAGTGGCTCGATCTCTTTTCCCCCTCGCGCCAAATCTTCGCCAACCTAATTTCCCACACCTAAAATGAAATGAACCAAATGGCCAATGAAATGCAATACCAAAAATCACATTGACTTTGAGATTTATATTTTTTATAAAGAATTTTTATACTTTGTAGATTTTGTATACATTATTTAGTAATCATTTATTTTACTCAAGAATATTAACAATAATTTTTATACGTTAAATTAATCTTTTGGAATTAAATGTTTCTTTTTGTACATTATGTGCCTGTATTATTAACTATGTCCAACTATGAATTCCCCTTGAAAAAATAAATGGTGCCCGCCGTCCGACCTGTATTCTAGAATGTGCTCTGAGGTACAAAAAGGTTGGGGATTCCTGCCTTATATGATGTTTCAAGTGACAAAAACATATGACATAACATTTATTGCTTATTTTGCAGGAAATGAAAGTGATGGGGAAGAAAAACAGAAATTACCCGGAGCTTCGTAGTGGCTTGCGCGTCGGGATTCGGTACGAGTCACGAGTAATGCCACTGAATGCTCTCGTGTCTACGCGAGTATGGACACTTTAAAATATTTTATACGGAAAGTTCCCCCGTGGGGGGGGGGGGAGGATGGTACGTCCCTTGTAGGGGAGGGAGGATGGTACGACACCCCCCCACCCCTCCCAGATGTCGCCTCTCGGTGTGTAAGGGCTAAAATGTAGTGACACTAGGCAGATGGAGCACTCCGACCCTTCTTGTGCTCAATAGCAAGGACTGCTTCGCCCCTCAGCCTTGCATTGGACATACGAAAGAGAGAGAGAGAATGCAGCATCAGTGGCATACTAATATGTGCTTCCAAGACTCACATGTATTTTGAAGCAAGGCCTACCACCCTTTTATACCACGAGAGATTTGAATCAAGCTGCTGTAACAACACGTAAAACTATGTAGGACCATCACTTTCAGCAGGGGATTCAAGAAACATCTGTCGGGCTGAAGAAACGATCATTGAATCCCCAAAGTGAATTCTTTGGTCTGGGACATTAAGCTCGCGCGTCTCATTTTCCCCGAAAACATGGGAAAAATCTGTGTGTTAAAAATCATCGACCACCTTGGGACTGCTAAACCTGTTACTTAGTGGTCGTTATTCAGAGATTTTGACGTTACAGAAGACATAAGTTTTCACCCATCGGACCGATCCAAGACGTGGCCTGTCATCGGGAGTTAATTTCACACACCCCTCTCGAAAACAAGTGTTTTCTCGAACTCACACGTCGCTGAAAAGGAATTCTCAACAGGATATATATTCCGGACTCTCCGTTTTTTCGAGAGAGTCCCCTTAAGGCTGCTATGTACTAACCCCATTGGATTCGCTCACCTCAATGTTAACCTATGGAGAAAATTTGTCCATGGATTGCCGACTTGGATTCAAAGATTTTTTTTTAAATTCTACTCCGTCATAGAGAAAGAAATTTTACATTTATGTACATTTTTGATTTTTTTTAAATGCAATTAATATTTTAAAATTTAAATTATTCGGTTAAAGACCTGGCATAGTGTGTTTTAAACGCTCATAAATTCCTTCGGTGGACGAGATTTATAAAATGAATCCTGTAGCGCTTTGCAGAAAAGTTCAAGCTATCTGACAATACCAATTTTATTTGATTATCAGCATTTATGTCCCTGTAAATAGTTGACAAAAATATATTTTAAATAAAAAAATTTGGGGGCAGCGCTTAACCCCCCTATAGAGAGAGAGCCATTACAATCCCTCAAAATGTCAATCCTAATGGGGGGGGGTGAATTCTAGAACTGTCAACTGGACTCCTCGCACCACAAGAGTCTGCAAGAAGAGGAAAAGGGAAATACGATTTTTTTCTTAGTACTTTAGCAGCATTAAGATCCGGACCGGGCGGCCACACGAACTCTACCTCTGAAAACTAAAATAGTGCGGAAGAGAAGCCGCTGTTAAAATATTTTCTAACCAGACAGCTGTAATTTGTTCAAATGAACCTTATTTCTGTTAAGTTTTAGCTCAATATTAAATCTGTTAAGTTTTAGTAACATTCTGGCCAGTTTAATTAATCACCAGAAACCACTCGAACATTGCTTACTATTTGCCACGAAATCGTTGAGAACGACTCAGTCGCTTGCTAGAAGTTGTCACACTGCCTACGAATGTAAAGTGGTTTTGCGATGCAAGATGCCACCTCGTGGTCTTTGCTTTGAATCCCGACATGTCGTAGCTGTAGCCGTACTTCCCCTTCACAGGGTGTAACGATGTTTCACCTACTGGGTTCTTCGTTAGTGAAGTTGCTAACAAGTATCGTGATGTATACAGGCGAATGACCTCGGGATAAGTGTTTGCCGTATTAAAAGAAAGAGAAATGAATCAAGATTCTTGAATCGAGAAAGTGCCAAGGCCTTTTGGAACAGGGGTCATTTCGCCTCCGAAGCTGGCAGGTGGCCCAAAACGGCTGGTATTTAGTCGCGGAGCATTCTCTAATGCTGTGTCAGTAAAGAACCGACATGCAGTGGCCTGAAACTTTGCTTTTTATTGTGCCCGTCGGTCATGATAAAAGTCTAATGGGCCCCACGATCAAATTTTCTGAAATCACAGGTTTTCAAAAATATGGAGTCAGTTGTCAATGCATAAAATAAATGCTTATTTGAAATACACACGATTCGGAATATTCAGCAATCTAAGTTCCACTTTAAACTTGAGTAGTATCTCTTTTTAGAAATCCTACGATGTGCTAAAATATGAGACACTGTTTTAAAGTAAAAAAATAGGATTCACAAGGGAAATTACAGTTTTTTAAGTTCATATGAAAATATTTCATGACACTTTTGGATTTTTGTCATTTTACCAATATTCCATTGAGAGTTTGGGGTACCTCAAGGGGTACACGCACCACAGTTACAGAACCACTGCTAAGAAGGATATGACATGCTATAGTGAATCAAAATGCTTTGAAGATAGAGAGAAAACGATATCAAGGGGTCGTGTACCTTTTAAAGGCCAAGAGACCCGACAAGCATATCTCTATTTTCAATCATCAGTCATTCAAAAATAATTTATTCAGAAATATGAAAATTTTAAGGAGTTAAGAGGACAAGGGACTTTAAACCCTGTTATTTTAAATTTTCAATATTTTACTGCATATACAAAATGAGAATAAATAATATTGTTTTTTTACTGCATTGTAACCACTTAGAATTCACAAAGAAGTATTTTGGGGAAGAATAAGCCCTGTTTTTCAAAAATTTCTTCAAAATTGCTAGCATTTTTCAAAATGCTCCACGCACTTTAATTTTCTTCTGATTTCATCCAAATTTCTCGGGATTGTAAATGAAAGTATTTAATCACAAAACTGTGCATCATTCTTTGAAGCCACAAATATTTTTCAAATTTGTAGACCATGAAATAAGGCAAAAACATGCAAAAAAATTTTAAAAAATAACACCCAGATTTAAAAAATAATATTTTTGATTTTTGATTTGTGCAAACAGAAAAGTTCAATGTACAATTAAGGTAATATATGTATGGTAAACATATATTTAAAAAAGTGAAGGTTTTTGAATGATATGGAACGCGAAAGGAGCTTATTTTGAAAAATGCTAGCATTTTTGAAATATTGTTTGAAAAACAGGCATTATTCTGCCAAAATATCCTTATTTTGAATTGTAAGGGTCTTCGGTGTTTTCAAAAATAATACCAATTATTTTCATTCTGTATATAGAGTTAAAAATTGAAAATTAAAACTTGCGAGATTGGAGGTTCCCTGTCCTCTTAAACACTCTTTCTTCTTTATAAATATGGCTCTCAATTTTTTCTAGCTTGAAGAGAAAGTTTTTAATTGTTTAAGACTTCAACCATTGTTTTTTCATTGTTATGTCAGTACGCATATGATATCACCAGAACAGTTGGCTACAATACCATGAAATTTTATACGCGCAATACAAACATGTATAATTAAAATGACCGGCTATTATATCATTTCTACTATAAAAATTACAATTGCAGTAAAATTTAATAAAAACTTTTTTGAAATAAAAAAAAACTAAAACATTTTTTGTTACGAATAACTAAGAATTTTGATTACAAAGTTGGTCGTTTAAAAGATATATTATACAACTTCATTTTCAAACTGAAATAGATGTGTATATTCATTAATATACAGATTCAATTCTGCGCACAGTTATATAGCATTAAAAAACAATGGTTGAAATTTTAAAAAAAAATTTAAAAACTTATCTTCAAGCTAGAAAAAATTTAGAACTATATTTATAAAGTAGAAAGTGTGTTTAACTCAGTAAAAGTTTCATATTCCTGAATAATTTTTTTTATATCTACTGATGATTGAAAAAAAGAATATGTTAGTCGAGTCTATTAGCTTTTAAAAGGCACCTGATCAATTAATTTTCTTTCAAAAGACATCAATAATTTAAGACCAATTATAACATTTTTCAAAATTTGCAAAACTACGCGGTTTTTTATTAAGTTACTACTCTCAGTTTTGAAAAACACAATTCAAAAATACGCATTTGCTAAAGTGTGGTATCTGTCGGGATAGCGGCAACCTTACCGGACTAACGACATATTTATAAACATTTTACGCATTTATTCCAAGCGATGTTCTCTAAATTTACTCAATGTGTAATTTATTTATACAAAATCCGGAGATATTTGGAACCGAATGGATGCGAGACAAAGGATTAAAAAGAAAACAAAACTGCTTGAAAGGGATTGAAAAGCATTTTATGTGAAACCCTTTTACGCTTTATTCCGATCTTAGACCAGAATAATTCAGAATAAATGTTATAGGGTAGAATAAAGGGACATTAATATAAATAAATCTAAAAACCCCAGAGACATAGCAGTAGAAATATTTCAGTCTTTTTAGTTGAAATACCACTCTTAAATGGAAACGTGTTTTCCACACGAAGCAGTCTCTCTATTACTTATGATTTGTCAGCCTTTTGTGTCAGTCGGTGATCAATTTGATCACATTTCTAGGCTTTTGTTAAAACTGGGTATCAAGTTCAAAGGATTAATAGCGTACAAGCTTGGCTGGAACATTTGAAAAACCAGTAAATGGAATGAGAGTTTAGTATTTTGTATTTCATCGTATAAATTAGCTTCGACACTTGACAAAAAAGTATGAAAGTAAACATAGTTGTTTGAAAGAGGGTTTCAATTAATCTGCTGGAAAAGTAAATACTACTTTTCTGGAATGTAAATACAGATAAAGATTCGAATTTTTCGTACACGTTTCATTTTCAAAAACATTGAAAAGGAAAAAGAACGAACAAAAATTAAGAATGAAATTCAACGATACGATACAAATACCGTACAACACTGCAACACAACTGATATTGTCGGAATCTGATTGCCAAATTTTCCAATCAAAATAAGTAAGTTTCTATTTGCGTTATTGCACGTGTGAGCTAACGTGTGTTTAATAACCACTTTTGAAATGGGAGTAAAATAAAAAAGAAAGGTTCCTGAAGGATGATGAATTCTTCTGTATTTTGTTAACGACGCGATATTTATTAGAAGCAAGGTGAGTGTATTAAAACAGTGGCCCCCAACCCCCGGGCCGCGGACCGGTACCGGTCCGTGGATCAAATGGTACCGGGCCGCCCAAGGAACATTAAATTGTTTCCTTTTTATTTACTGTAGTGTATTTCTCTCGGGTTTGTGCTAATTTATACCTTTGTAACAGAAGAAATCTTCTAACTATTTTAAATTAGTTAATTGTTTATTAAACATTATGAATTAAAATTCTTTGCTATGATTGCAATTTTAATTCATAATGAGGCAAGATTATGAATTAAAATTGCAGTCATAGCCCCCTTCAGCGAGCCGCGGTAAAATTATCAAACGTTGACCGGTCCGCGGCGATTAAAAGGTTGGGGTGCACTGCACTAAAAGATACAATTGTAATCAACATGTTGAATATGCAGGAGGAAGATACATTGGCATCAATGCAACATGGGCAGCTAGGAATTTCATGAGTATATTTATGGAAAAGACGTCTCGTAATTAGGCAGTTTTTATCAGTTGTTTAAAAATTTGTCAACCGTCAGAGATCGTCTTTCATGCTGTAACAAATTTTCTGTGATCAACCAAAAGTATAGAGGACTCATAATGGATATAAATAATTAACAGCATAAACTTGCATAAAAATCGTACATATATCTTTTTAATTTTTTTAAAATCTTTTTATTGTAACAAACGAAATTTTACATTATTATTTCTATTACAAAATAAAATATTTTGACTGCTCTCTTATTTCGAATCAAAATTCCTCTTAACATATCTAACCGTTATTTCCGACGTATATTCTAAGGAAATGATCTAGTTTTTTTTTTTTTTAGCAAAATTGCTTACTTTGCTAAATATTGTTAATAAAAATGTTTATAGTAAATACCTGTAGAAAATATATGTTGCGCTGAAATATTCTTGTCTTGTTGAAAATTATAATTATTCGAATTATTATAGTTATTATTATTCGGGTCAATTCTAAATAAATACATGCAAAAAAAGTTTTTATTGCGATAAAAAGTTCCTATGCATCGACCAAACAAGAGCACTTGCTTTAACGATGCGATTGGACATTTCACACCCCGGCAAGAAAAGTGACACAAGTAAAAAAAAAATGGCAATTTTGAGGTCATACCATCGAAAAAATATGTATGAAGTTCCCCATCGTGCATGAAAAGCGACACATCTCTATCTCGCAATTTGTCCACCCGAGGGTAGTAGTATCAGTTTCATTGTAATGCTAGTTCAAGCTGTATAGTATTCTTCAAGTTGATTTTTTCTCAAAGGCTGCATTTTTGAGTTGTGTGACTTTTCTTGCCGGGGTGCGATGTTTTCGGTCCACGAGCGATCGCTCTACACTGTAGCGTACTGGAAATAGGGTCTTATTTTCCCCGAGACCCTACAAAGCGCTTGAAACACTGCTGTGTGTTTTTCAAGGAATGTGTTGTTCAGTTCCACCAGTTCGGAACACGTGGGGGGATTAAAAACCGTTTTCCTCACAGATGCAGCCACTAAAGCTGTCATCTTAAACTTTCGGCAATGTAATAAAGTTCGGCGTCTAAGAAGATGCTGTCAGCCGATAATCTGCCGGCCCCCCACCCCTTTTGAAAATCCAGACATTGGAGAGAGACGCTGTATAAAATCCGAGTGGGATAGACGTGTTTTTGCTAGGCTCCTGTGTTGTTGGGCCGAGAATGGGACCTGGAGCGTGTATTTGTGAATCTGCACGTACATTAAGTGATTATGTCGGAAGTGTTTAATGCTTAATTCTTTTTGTAAATAAATCTACTTGTTAAGTTTGTGTTTTAAAAAGTTGGCCTTCGTTTGTTAATTAGAACTCTGTCTTTCTTTGGTATGGATCAATAGTTGTGAAATTTCTTCAAAATGCCTCAGAGAGAATAGCCTTACTACTTGTCGTGACGCCACAACACAGACATTTATTCACGTGATCGGTCCTTAATGTATTTAAAGAAAATTAAAAACATTGAATAATTTCGTTATCTCCTTGTTTCAAAGTCCACAACAACTTTACTTTCATGTTTGGAGTTACCTACACTCCTTTGCTGTCTATTGATGTCCTGAATTCTGCAATGGCTTGAAAATAGCCAGCTGTCAATTCACAAATATATATTAAGCAATAATTATGAATTCCCCTGTTACTGAACGCAGTAAAAAGGCTTAATCTAAAGGACATAAAATCTCAGGATGGATGGTGATTAACCCCGAAAACTACCCCTTTTTACAATCGAGATCGACTAGCAGGTGATTCCTGGCAGAGAATCCATAGGCATATGTCTTATAGAGATGATATTCACCAAATCTGTTTATCATCAACTGAAATCGAAGGATTGAAGGAAAATAAATAAAGGAAATATCCGTAAAATTAAGCTTAATGATACTAGCACGTTTACGGCATCGCCGATCGTATCATTAAAAGAAGGATTGAACGAGAAAGATGTGATCTTTAGGCGGTGGGTCACTTTAAACTCTCAAATTTCCGATCAAAGAACGTATTAATCAAGAAAATTGTTTCAATTGATATCTTTATAACCACTCGTAAACAGGTGCATATTATTGAAAATAGAGGTCTGAAAAAAGATGTTTGATAGCTGTGCATACTTTTTACAGAACTCTTTAAAAAGTATTTTCCTCAACGATGGTTTTAGCATTCGTACGATATTCATCAGTAATTTAATGTGCTGTAAACAGAAAAACTTTCAAATGTTAGGAGGCTACGAGTCTTCTATAAAATATTTATAAATACAAACTTACATACATGTACATGTATATACGTTTGTATGCATAAATATATATGTATGTATGTGTGTGTAAGTAAGTAATAGCAAACACAATGAAAGAAGGAGAAGGATGATCATCTCAAGTACTTGGAGTCACTGTCGTGGCGCCGATATAGCATAGAGAGTGCAGAAACATAGTGCGATGAACTTATTTGGTTCCAGCATTGGGAAGACAGACTTCATCAAATAGGAGATATCAATTCAGCAGTATTGGCCACCGGACTTAGCCGGAGAGCGGACAGAGAAGATGCGCGATGGTGTTTACATGACGACGAAAGTTAGAAACAGCAAGAAGTATGGCCTTACATAACGGCCAGAAGTTGCAAAAAGCAGTAAAGCCCTCCGTTCAAGCATATATAGAATGGACATTTCCTTGTTTTACTTTTTTTTAATTGGTTCCCTCTCACTCTCCATATATATATATATATATATATATATATATATATATATAGATAGATAGATAGATAGATAGATATGTATAATGATAAGAACGTAAACAATAATTAACTAGATTTAATTGGGTTAAAATTAGGCAAATTAGCGTAAAACGGTAATTTACTATGAGAAATTCACTATTTATTAACACCGTAGTACACTTTCAAACCCTCAGTTTAAGAGAGGCCTTGAGAGGCTAGCAGAGGATGTGATGTCAACAACCGCGTGCAGTTCCGGGTCCGTCTGAAAACACGTGAGTATGAATCATGATCATGCGACGCTCAACGCTACACAATTGCAAACAAAGGCAGATTAGGGATTATTTTTTGGAGCGGTAGAATGAGCGTGTCGTAAACTGAGATAAGGGAAATTGCGATTTAGCTGGGTTGACAGGGTATTTAATTAATGTTAATTAATAAAGTCCTTAGATGTGATTTAAATAGTCTTTCTTTGCCATAAGCCTATTGTTAATGACTGCCATTAAGTGTTAATTAGTAGATAAAAGGTTACAAGGTGTAAGCACCGTGGAATGAATATATATATATATATCATCAACTGGAACAGACCGTTGCATGATGATAGAAAAGATTATCTTCTCGTGGCTATACGTGAAGATTCCGAACTCTCTGAATAACCTTTGACGTTAATGCAGTGTCTGCTCTTTTTCAAAGAGAAAGAAATAAAACACGTTAAGGCATACGGATATTAATCTACTTGAAAGCTATTTTTGAGAAAATTAAGTACATATATTTCATGGATGAACTTGTCTTCCTGAGATTCGAGATAGACTAATCATTTCACGCGTTAGTTTTCCTTTGACGCATCGGAACCGTTCAAGTAAAATATACTGTATCTGGAGAATGTTTAACATTAATATACGTAGTTTAGAAAACTATTCAGAAGTGCGCCAATAACATTTGCAGTCTTTCTTTCACTATAACTGTTGTTTGTAAAATGTTTAGAAATGAAACGGAATCGTATTTTCGGCACCGAACAGAAATAACACTTTTGATTCGTTCTTTTCCATTTGTAATGTTCTATGCTTATCTTCATTCGGGTTATATATCAAGTCACTTTTTGTAATCGACTGAAAGCTTGGAATAACTAAACAAAACGTGTTAGGTATAGGGATGATTTATCATTCTGAAGTTTCGAGAGAACGGTAAGTGGAAGTTTTTATTTTTATTTCGTACTTCAATACTTAAATAGGTGCTGCTGCGATGCAAATTAGTTCGTAAAGTGAGCGATGAATGCTCATCTGAAAAAGTGTCCGCTGCACGCCAGTGGCAAAACATTACAGAAGCAGGTATTGTGAATAGTACTATTCTTTATAATAAACGGGAAAACCAACGTAAATAAAGCACAAATAGCAGTAAGATACAATTATTTTGCATACGGCCGTTTCGAAGCTACAAAGGAGCTTCTTCATCAGTGCAACGAACTTAGTGGCAGCTCAAAAAAGCCGAAGCCTCAGGCTTAGTCTTCGTATTTTTATAGGAAATAAAAATAATAAAATGCTTTAAGAACTAATAGCTATATTATATATAAAAGATTAGAACAGATCCAATTAAATCTGTATGGGTTTGTGTCAAAATAATTGATTCGTCCTACGGCTTTTCGCTTTACGGCCAACTTTTCCGGAACGTACCTAGGCCGTAAAGCGAGGTATGGGTATACTGTTTTTAACCACTGTGGGTAAAATAGCTCTATTCGCTCTAGAAGTACAAAATACAAATTCTAACGAAAATCTCATCCCCTAGTACTCACTGTTGATTCTATTAGCGTGCACGAAAAGAGAGAATGAAAGATTGTCGAGAATATTAACTGGATAGGGGGGGGGGGGAATTCCCGTTTGTAGATAACGCTCCATTTCATCGATTCATTTCTTGTGCATTTGGAAGAAATAATGAAAGATAAGTCAGAAATTAAATGTAATATTTTTTATATTACATTAATATTAAAACTTCCCAGATTTTAGCTAATTACACACACACGCGCTCATATATATATATATATATATATATATATATATATATATATATATATATATATATATATATATATATATATATATACAGTGGTACCTCGACTTACGAGTGTCTCGACTTACGAGTTTTTCGAGATACGAGCATTCTCTCGGCAGATTTTTTGCATCGAGTTACGAGCTAAAATTCGGGTTACGAGCAAGCTTCAGATACCTCACAGCTAGTTTGCGCAGCGAACGCCATCTGCTCATCAAATGAGAACACGAGAATCTTTACAACCTTTATGTACAATTATTATACAATTGTATACATATTATTCTAAGACTACTATCCAGTCTAAAACCTAGAGATTAACACTCAACAATTATCACCCGGGGCAGCTCGCTCTGCTTACACTTGAGTCGCCCTCCGAAACCGAACAGCGTCCTCCCTCTCTCGCAGAGAGATAGCTTCAATTCCCTCCCCCACACTGGAACTCGCCATGGGTTCTAGGGGATGAGATGACCTTGGTCCTATGATCGCAAGCTCTTCCCCTTCTACAGATTCTGAGAAAACGATCTTCGGATTCTCAGAAAGAGGAATTTGGACATTACATCCCAGTGAACGATGAAACAATCGCTGAGCTTCCGTGTCTCACTTTAAGAGGGTAGCTCGTAATAAAAGCGAAAGCGAGGAAAATGTGGTGAAAAGATAAAAAAATCAACGAATGAGATTTAATTTTTCAGTTCAGCTTTTCTCCTCCTCTTTCATCAGCATCTTCAAGTCTGATCGCCAAGGTAAATGTTGTACATTACACTTAATAAAACAAGTTTATTGCCGTTCATTCTATTGTATTGTGTTTTTATACAACGTTCGTCATTTCTAAGAACATTTTTCCTATTTAAAAACATGTAACCAAAAATTGTTGTGTTTGGGAGGAGCCCGGAACGAATTAATGGCATTTCTATTAATTTCAATGGGGAAAATTGATTCGAGATACGAGTATTTAAAGTTACGAGCTCCGTCATGAAACGACTTAAACTCGTAAGTCGAGGTACCACTGTATAATTATAGATATATATATATATATATAACAGTTCCCTAACTGACTGATTCACTGACTGACTGACTGACTGACATACAACGCATAGACCAAACCGCTGGACCTAAGGGCTGAAATTTTGCATGGCGATTCTTCTTATAGTGTAAGGGAGCACCAAGAAATATTTTTGAAAAATTCTTCTTAGATTTTTTAAAATTAAATTTTTAAGCTATTTTTTTAAGTTCGTATTTAAAATATTAATTTGAGGGTTATAAAATATATATCAAGAGAAAGATAAAAAAAATTCCTTTAAAGTGAGATTTTTTCGAATCTTTACCTCCATTTTATGATTTTTGGTGAATTTTTAAAGATTAATTTTTAGAATTTATTAAATGCTGATCACGTGATTTCTTTTTCTGGTACTTTAAATAAATTTATCGTCACGTGCATAATAACTAAATAGACCAAAAAAATATTTTTTTTCTTGCTAATGCAGCAGACGATTGGACATTATCCAAAAAAATATTAAAATACAGTAAAAGATATTATGTTCCTCAAACTGTACTATATTTTTTAGTATGTCCTATTACATTTAATTTGAATATTTTCTTCTACATTATTTTAACTATAAAATTATCCCTTGCGATTTTTTTATAAATAAATTATTTTTTTTTTTTACATCAATTGCATACATTGACCGTTGTATTTAATTTGAATATACTCCATATCAAAGTGCTGGTTTTCAGATAGTGTATATATATATATATATATATGTCAAGGATTTAGTGGGAAAAGAATGATTATTCTAAATTTCAAGGGGGCTTAGTAATTAATTTATTGTCTTGGCGTAATTCGCCACTATTCTCATATCTTGGTTCGAAATGCATCGAGAGAAATCGGGGAAATTCCCTTTGGATTGATTGACATCTGTGGCCACACCCATGGTCCATCTCCGGTGTATGCGTCACAGAGATCACGTGGGCATGCGCGGTGGCTTTCGATGGCAGAAAAACAATAGCGTTTAATCAGACGGCGGGAAATTCTTGATGGAGATAGTCACGCGTCGCCTGGGAGCTTGATGACTCTTGGATTTAATTTATCAGATTGAATCAGGTAGCTTAAGATTTTGGAAATAAACGATGTTAGATATATTAATTGTAGTTCTTTGCCACCGGCCTTTTAACTCATCGACTGCTATAACTTTAATAACTAAGTAAAGATAGATTAAGAAGGAGAAAAGTTTGGATGTAAGACGACGTACTGGGAAGGGTGTAAGTAGCGTGCCTGTCATATATATATATATATATATATATATATATGGAATCATGGTGTGAGACATCATCTAGAAAAATATGAACAATGTCAACGTCATACCAACACCTGCTCCAGCACTAGCTAAAATTCAATAGTAGATAATAAATACGAAAGCTTCCTCATCTCTTCTAATGTAAATAACTTTTAAAATGTTGCCGGCACCGCCCGCATAGTATGGGGGTTAACTTAAAAACTACTACAGTGCAGGCCGGGGCTCGAATACCGACAGAGGGAGGGAAATTTTATGTACCACTCAATTGTAGGTAGTAACGTTGGCATTTAAACTAGTGTTTCATCAATAAAATTGAAAAACAATGTGTGCGTTAATATGAACTAGACTAAGCGACTCGTCGATAGTGGGAAAATATTACCTGGAATAAGAGAAAAATTGTTGAGGTAAATCTTTGCATAGAACCTTACATATTAAACTTTTCAACATATATGCTTTTAGAATATAAAACACGCTTTACAAGTCTGGGCAATTTCTTCGCTGACAATTCGCTATAGACGTCATTTTAACACTATTTTATAGACACTGTCTTTAAGGAATACGTATGTAGGAACATATATATTATTCAAAATTTCTCAGAGTAAGATTTCAAAAGCACAACTTTTTATTGCTACATATAAATAAATATATTCATATGTAAGAAATACAATATATATATATAAAGTACATTTGTATATGTGCACATTTGAATAGATGTATACATTTGTACAAATGTATGTGAAACAAATACATTTTTTTATATATACCTAAACATACCTATCCAAATATTTTGAAAAGCTGCCTGTTTGAATCTAGTATGGAGCCTGCCCAGCAGCTTTACGGTGAAAGGTCATAAAAACTGTCGTTATTATGAGTTAAACCAGTGTTTTCCACCCTTTTTTGAGTCGCGACCCCCTTCGATGGTTTCCACGCATCCTGCGACAACCCCCAACCCCTCCTCATGCACACCCTGCATATTTTATTTAAAAAGGCCTTTTAAGACATGAAAAAAAACACTAAAATGCATTTCATATAACTTAATTCCAACTAAATGTTTAATGCAACAAAAATGAAATTTGTAAGAAATGGAGAACACAAAGAAACATCCCTCAGTCAAAGGTGTGTAAAATCAAGAACAGAATAGAATCGCAATAAAAATAATCCACCTACCGTATTTATTCAGAATTTCAAAACTCTTACCTGAACAAAAATTGCCTTAATTCCGTTGGGTAAACTACAGCAGTAATGCCAAAAGCGATAGCACAGACGGATGAAAGACAAACTCACGTTTAGAATTTGTGTACTGCACGTAGAAAGTAACCGCGATTTTCATTTACCACCCAATGAAGGCGGTAGATTTCAAGCGAACCGAGTTTGCGCTTTGAATGAGACTTTTTTCCTTTGAAAAACATCACTGCCCTACAGTTTAGTGGTAAATATATATTGACAAATTTTTTCGGGGAAATTTGCTAAAAAGTTAGTTTAATTGAAACCGTAGCGACACCCCCCCCCCAAAAAAAAAAAAAAAAAAAAAAAAAAAAAAGTACTTTGCTACCCAAAAGTTGGAAACCACTAAGGTAAACCAACAAATAATAACAAAGAGGCCCATCTAACCCTTAGATGATTGCTGAGAGATCGCTATGGTCAGATTTAAGGGATAAATGCTCTTGCTGCCACAAATTTACGATTTCAAAGTGAATTCCAGTGTTCCAGGAACGCATAGCTTCTACTTAATCTTTCGAACTGTGTAATATGTTGTAGAACTTCATTAGGCCGAGAAGCATTATTTATACATTTTCAAGTAAAGTTACTATAGTTCATTATTCCTTCCCATCATCATTTTAAGGTAATTTAGTTTTTAAATGTGTTAAACAAAAATCGTGTTATCTAGTGCTATAGAAGTACAGTGTTGTTCAAAAGTTTTAGCAATTTTTTATCGTGTTAGAGTGAAACCGTTTTACATTTTGCAGTGTTATACGAGGGTTCCCGCAATTTATCTTATCGTGTTAGAGCTAAACCGTGTTGTAAGATGCCGTGCTGTAGGAGGGCTACCTGTATTGCTCTTTTCACATGCGACGGCACAAGAGCGGTTCATCTCGAATTAGTTTCTGCGTCGTCAACCGAGTGTTTTCTCCTCGCATTTCGACGATTCATATCGAGAAGAGGAAATTGCAGTGTTATTTACTGAAGACATTCAAAAGTGCTGATAGAGAGTTGCAAAATTTTCCTAAAATATTGAAAGATAAATAATTTCAAGATTACACTGGAGCAAAAGAAGTAACTTGGAAATTCATCGTTGAACGCGCCCCATGGTGGGGAGGTTTTTATGAACGCCTGGTGAAATCTATTAAAGATCCCCTAAGAAAAGTACTTGGACGTGCACTTCTTACCCTTGAAGAACTTACCACAATTTTGACTGAAGTCGGAACTATAATAAATTTAAGACTTACACCAAAAGTGACTTCGGCGGACCAGAGCCACTTACACCGGCTCACTTCCTTCAACTTAGAAGAGATAATTTGAATTTTCCTCTGCATTTTGCCGAATTAGAACATAAAATTTCTACTAAAGAAACTTTATTAAGAAGAAAACGTTACCAAAGTAAATTATTGAAACAGCTGTGGGTCAAATGGAAACAACAATACTTATTGAATTTAAAATCAGCTCATCACTTTTAGACCCCAGAGCTCCATAAAAACTTGAAAGTTGATGATGTCGTTCTTATTAATGAGACATCGAAAAACAAACTTCTCTGGGATCTAGGAGTAATCGAAGTACTACTACCAGGTCGAGACGGTAACATTCGAGCATGTGTTATGAAAAGCCAAGAAGACTTTGTAGAATGCCGGTACAACTTTTATACCCTCTTGAAGTGACAGATTCCTCAGACAATGATTGATTATTATGCAAAGAAAAAACTCTTAAAAACTTTGAAAAGACTATATCAAAGACTGAGTTTAAAGTATCCTTTTTAGTAAGTTTGATTTATTTTCCCATTTAATAGACATCATTAATATTCTTCATAGTGCATCATTTATTGTGTATATGAAAGTTATTTGTTTGTTTTATTTGTTAATTGATTTAATGTTATTCAAACGTCAATATCTATGCATCACCCAAATATATTATTACCTTTTTATTGATTGCATTTAAAATTCAACTTGATAATTTTGTACTATTTTTGCATTCCATCTTTCATTATTAATTATTAGATATAAATAACTCATCTGTATAAATTTGGATATTTAAAAGTAATTTTCATTAATAGCATTTGTTAAATATAAATTGAATGGTATAATGATGTTTATGTTTTTTGTATGTAATTTGTAACTGAAACTCCCTTATGTAGTTTCTGTGTTGTTCGTTTGTATTTTTTAGATTAGGTGAACTCTGTGAGAGAGTTCAGGTGGGGAGTGTGAAGTAATACCCCCACGATGGTCGAACGCTTCGACCACTTTCGACCACGTGACGACGCAGCGTTCGACCATCGTGAGAGTATTACTTCACAAAGACATCAAAGGTAATCTATATAGTATATAAAACAGTTCGGTAACTGACTGACTCACTTACTGACTGATTGACTGACTGACATACAACGCACAGACCAAACCGCTGGACCTAAAGGGCTGAAATCTTGCATGGCGATTTTTCTTATAGTGTAGGGGTGCACTAAGAAGGATTTTTGAAAAATTCTTCGTAGATTTTTTAAAATTAAATTTTTAAGCTGTTTTTGTAACTTTTTAAAAGTTTGCATTCAAAATAATAATTTGAGGGTTATAAAATTTATACCACGAGAAAGATCATAAATATTCCTTTAAAATGAAATCTTTTTCGAATTTTTACCTCCATTTTCTGATTTTTGGAGAATTTTTAAAGATGAATTTTTAGAATTTAATTTACTAAATGCTCATCACTTGATTTCTTTTTCTGGTACTTTAAATAAATTTATCGTCACGTGCATAAAAACTAAATAGACAATGTGGCAGACGATTGGACATTATCCAAAATAAATATTAAAATACTGTAAAAGAAATGTTCCTCAAACTGTACTATATTAACTGTACTATATTCTTTAGTATGTTCTATTAGATTTAATTTGAATATTTTCTTCTACATTATTTTGTCTATAAAAATATCCGTTACGATTTTTTATAAATATATTTTTTCGTTTTTTTACATCGATTGCATACATTGATAGTTGTATTTATTATAAATATATTTATACATATATTTGGCATTAATTGCATACATTGAACGTTGTATTTAATTTGAATGTACTCCGTAGCGAAGTACGGGTTTTCAGCTAGTGTTATTATAAAAGGAAACTATTAAAGGCTTTAAAAGTTATAAGTTAAGGGAAAGGGGCGCATATAAGGGGTATCGGTTTAAATGAAACTATAAATTATTAAGTGTGGTTATTTGTTAGTAAACTTCTTGAATAAAGAAGTCAGAACTGTTTCAGCACGCCTACATCAGTGCTGTAAATTATTTTCGCCTTTTTAGTGCATGATACTTCATTCTCTTCTAGGATAGAGACAAGCTAGCAAAGACGGCCTGCCATCCGTGAGTGCATGAGCCCAGTTTGTGCTCGACTGAAAAAGGTTTTGTGAACTGACTTCATTAAACTAACACACCTAGTTACGAGGGGTGATCAAAAACTAAGGTTACAAGGTAGATATTTCTGAAGTTTCGTCTGTTATACATAAATTAGTTGTGTGCGGTAATTCTAATACGCGCGGTCGCTAACTGTGGAGAATTTCACCTACCCGCGACATACTGCGCTAGTTGAAGGTTAACAGAAATAGCGACTCGTTTGGAAAACTGGTCTCGCGAAGAAATCCACTCAGTTACTCGATTTTTGTGGGCGAAACATGTAAGCGCGGCTGAAATTCACCGGCAGCATCTTCCTTTACGACTTTCATCTTCCTTCACGACAAAGCGCGACCTCATACAGCCCAGAGGACCACCACGCTGTTGAAGAAATTTCGCTGGGACATCATCGACCATCCTTCCTACAGCCAGGACCTCGCTCCAAGCGACTTCCATCTCTTTCTCCACTTTAAGGAGGACCTAGGGGCCCGACGATTCGCTTCAGATGAGGAGGTGAAACGCTTTGCCACCACGTGGATGAACACGCAAAGACAGAATTTTTACCAGGAGGGAATATTCAAACTCATCCCACGAAGCGACAAGTGCCTAAACCGACATGGAGACTATGTCGAAAAATAATGTATGTACTATCAGTTGGCTGTATTGGTTTTATGAAATAAAATGTACACGTTTCCTTCCAGGCTTTGTAACCTTACTTTTTGATCACCCCTCGTATTAAGCATATACTGGACACTGACAATCAGTAAAAAATCTATGGGGAAAAATATTTCCTCTGATAATCAAGCTGCATGGAAAAATTTCCCTAACAAAGTTGTACTCATCTATCTGCACAAGAGGAAATTCTAAGCATTTTGCATTTTTCTTCAAAGCTGTAGGGAAAATTGTTCTGATTTTTTTTCCGATTCTCCTAATTTAATGACGCGTGTACTAAACAGTCTTAATTCTTCGCCTACTAAGGCAGATCTACAGAACGAACATACACATTTGGAGACTACTGAAGACGATATCCCCCCTCCCCCCTTTGGAAGGTGATCATTGTGTCTGAAAGTCCTCCAACATCAAAAGAATGGAGATATAGCAAAATCAAATACCAATCAGAATGCTACATTTTCAAAGCTAATGCTATCAATTGGGAAAGATGTTATTTATAGGTTTGACTTTTACAAGTATCGAAACCACGAAAATCTAGTCGGACTAATAGAAAATAGCTGGGAGGAACAATATGAAAATGTTCTTGTGTAAAAGTATTATCTGTCATACGATATATAATATATATAGTCGAATCAATTTCACTCACAGATACATACCAATTAGAGAACTCAATGTATTATCCCGTTACTCTGTCATCGTTAAGGCTGCTATGTATTAAGAAAAAAAATCGTATTTCCCTTTTCTTCTTCTTGCAGACTCTTGTGGTGGAAGAAGTCCAGTTGACAGTTCAAGAATTCCACCCCCCTTACGATTGACATTTTGAGGGATTGTAATGGTTCTCTCTCTATAGGGGGGTTAAGCGCTGCCCCCAAATTTTTTATTTAAAATATACTTTTGTCAACTATTTACAGGTACATAAATGCTGATAATGAAATAAAATTGGTGTCAGATAGCCTGAACTTTTCTGCAAAGCGCTACAGGATTCATTTTATAAATTTCGTCCACCGAAGGAATTTATGAGCGTTTAAAACACACTATACCAGATTTTTCCCCGAATAATTTAAATTTTAAAATATTAATTGCATTTTTAAAAAAACGAAAAATGTACATAAATGTAAAATTTCTTTTTCTATGACGTAGTGCAATTTTTTATTAAAAATCTTTGAATCCAAGTCGACAATCCGTAGACAAATTTTCTCCATAGGTTAACATTGAGGTGAGCGAATCCAATAGGGTTAGTGCATAGCAGCCTTAACTGTTAACATTTACTCTCCTCGGCTGCTAAATGTTGTCTTCCCGAAAGATAAGTGATAGCTCTTGTTCACGTCCGGAAAAATATATGTGCATCTGTTTCTACCATCGAAAAATCCCATATTTAAGAGACAATCTAGAGGGCTTTACCTTTCGTTAAAAATCTGCTAGCTCTGTTACGCGCAAGTCAGTCATCAAACAAATTTAACGCTGTCGTTCTCAGTCACTTTTAAGTTCTGGGCTGACATGTGCCGATAGCATAATGTACAAAGCAAGGATAAAGTAATGGGTAAAGTATCTACATCGTATTGTTCATAAAAATGTTTCTAATTTGAATTGTATCCAAACAGTAACAATTGAGGACCTCTTGGGATGCATTTAATAGCGAGTAAATAAAATAATTGAATCCGCATAAATCTGACTACATTCTGTCGCTCGCTATACATATTACATCCGAGATGGCTTTGTCAAATGTATATTTTGTATCACATTTTTCATCAGCAAACGCGACGTAGAGCTTTCATTAAAATTCCACGTTTGTCTAAATTGACAAATCGAGCTCTCAATAAATAAACGTTTATATTAAGTTGACGACGAGGCGGAAATTTAAAATGCATTTTCAGTTCCATTTAACAATGGTTGGAGTAAGTAAAAATTTATAAAGAGCACTGCATCAATTAATTTTACAATAAATTAGCAACTGAAACATTGTTTGAAGTCTCTCAGAAGAGTATAATCCTTTCAGTCCAAAATATAATTAATTTCACAAAAGATTAATGCATTGGAGCTTTTGAAATGCATATTTAATAAGACAGTGAGCATAACACACCTGGAAAATGGAATTTTAATTTATTGATAGATCTGTTGTCTTTTCTTTTATCGGGTTATTAAGTTATCAAGAAAATGTAATATTAAGCGTTCGAATAAATTAATTCCGTTAGATTTTCAACCTATTAATTTCAAGAAAACATTTTTTTGGCGACTATTCAGAGGAAGCTAAAAAAGTTACATAAAGGGAATTAAATAAATAGGAACTTGGATAACTATTTTAAATTTAAAAAACACTGCTTGATTAGAAAGTAAAGTATCTCTACGAGTAATTCACCATTTGTGCCTTAATGTTTGTCTTTTAATTTTATTTGGAGTTTTTGTGATGAGACGTAGACATTTGTAGTTAGGGGTGAAGAGCCTTTTTGAACATAGTGGCTCATTCTTGCAAAATAAGAGTCTTTTCAAAATCAACATGTTTTTCAAAATAAGCGAAACCCGTCAGAGGCCAAAGTTTCAAGATGAGCTAATAAATGGTACTGACTAATCAAATGATTTAATATTCTGAAAGGAAAATATTCTGAGCTTCATCGTGTAAATCAGTTTTCGTATGTCATACGGTAGCAGATACGTCAAGCAGATACGTCCTTTACAGTTGCTGCGTAAGTCTGTTTTAACTTGCTTCATGGTCGCAGTTCACGGTTTAATTTGTCTATCACATCCTCGATTAGAGAAAGGTTCTTAAGGACAAGGAAAACATGGGAACAACTCGATGACAGCTTTGGCGAAATACCCTTCATTCCCGATTTTCCGCGATAATTAGTGCCCCGATTTGATAGGAAAATAATCGAAGTATGGTCTTTTGAGGAAAGTTCTTTTTACTTCTTTGTTCATGAAACATGTTGAGACTGTTTCCGATACTTAGTGTCGTTCTATCTAACCTATTTCTATTGTGGTTTTTGAATAATCAGCAAAATCAACAATTCAGCCTACGGAAAAATCAGGAGTTGAGTGTTTAAGCCTTGAGTATCCTTATTAATCTGTTTTAAAAAAAGGTTTATGGTACAGTGGAGTCCCGATAATCCGAACTTCGGTAATCCGAAAGTC
Source organism: Dolomedes plantarius (assembly GCA_907164885.2). Taxonomy (NCBI): domain Eukaryota; kingdom Metazoa; phylum Arthropoda; class Arachnida; order Araneae; family Dolomedidae; genus Dolomedes; species Dolomedes plantarius. Next base: position 24,259,578 of record OU015492.1, on the reverse strand, counting down.
CGCTTAATTCGAAACAAAAAGTCAAAAAGAACTAAGGTTATAATAAAACTACAGCAATACTAAGTAATATAAAGCATATTTCTGAAAATTACGAGAAAATTCAAAGTTAGACAACAGTAGTATAATAAAGTAGGACACAGTAGAATAAAAAACATGCTTCCATGCTTATTCTAAACTGACACTAAGGCCGTCTGCACACGGAGCAACTCAAAAGAAACTGATAACCGACTCCAATCACAAATCAGTCCGTGATGAGTCGTAACGGCGCAACTGGTTACAAACCCGTCGGGTTTGTAACCAGTTGCGCCGTGTGCGTGGCTCCATTCAATTACATAGGTTACGACTCTACACGGACTGATTTGTGATTGGAGTCGGTTATCAGTTTCTTTTGAGTTGCCCCGTGTGCAGACGGCCTAACAGTAACCTCTCCAACTGTCGAGCACTGTGACGTATTGTTATGACAACTTTCACTCTACTGTACTGTACTAGGCAGCGTTCCGCTCTTTTATCACCCATTTCGTCTCGAGAATTGGTTATGTGTCGACAGACCTTATAAAATAAACTGCGTAATCACACGTTATTATGTAATTTAAGTTTATTTTAAGAATGAAAAAAATGTTGGAGGTCTGAGAACCTAAAATTATGAAGGTCAAAGGGCCTATATCAACATAAGCTGTAAATTTGTAGTAATTGAAAATAAATTTTGTGAAGTTTTAATAGTCAGTTTATTGTGAAATCATTTAATAGAACTATAAATCTCAGAAATTTCAGTCTATGAAAGGAAATTACAGTTTTATGTGGAATAGTGTGATAAATAATAGAATATGAATCGAGAGTTTAAAAATAAATTACGTAAAGCAAACCGAAACTTGTGATAATAAAGAATACTTTTGAAATTTCAAACGAGATAAAAGACCCTTATAAAAATGTTCTATTATCATAAAAATGCAAAAAGTTTTTATCAACAAAATTTCTGATTTCACGATTTGATTTTCCATTACGGTCGCACATACGACTCGACAGCTGAAAAAACAGTGACACAAAATATCTGAATCGTATAAAAGGTTATAAAAATCTGTTATACGTAATGTTTTTTTAAACATGAATTTAATTTGCATTTAAATTTTCTTTGAAGTAAAGATTTTTCAAGAATTTTCGTTATAAGTTTTCACAGACTCTATTGGTATATAGTCAGATATCCTGTCAGCTTAACTCCTTATGCAATCGTTATGCAAACTGCTATGAACCTAAAGATCAATATTTAGGGTATCTAAGAATGAATATTTTTGTCTTCTATGCTATAAATCCTTTTTAGCCGATTAATGAAATTATTTCACCCAGTCACGTACAAAGATTACTGCATAGTTAATGCTGATATACTGACTTATCTTTAAATTTTTATATTTTTTTTTATTTCGCTACTTGAAAAGTAATTTATTAAAATTCTACAGTCTAGGTTTTCTGGGCTTGGAGCATCTTAGTGGTTTTGATGGAGCATCTTAATGGTGAGTGTCGGGATTCGGTGCTCAGTTCCAGTCCCGATAAGCGCCACCGAATCTCATGTATACGCCGGGTATGGGCAAGTTAAATCTGTAGGCCGGAAAGTCGCTCTGTGGGATTTCGGAGGTACGAACCCCTCAGATGGTGCCCCTGGCAGTGACGGCTCCAGTGCAGAGATTTGGGGGGGGGGGGGATGCATCGTCGGCTCTTAGGATATATATATATATATATATATATATATATATATATATATATATATATATATATATATATATATATATAAGAAATAAACAATTAAATGTAAATTAAATCTTTCTTGGCAATAATTTATTAATGGCTTTCATTTTGATTTTGACATGTGCTCCCAAAACAAATAGGTAGTATTTTATTTGACATTGAATTGTTAGAAAATAACGGAAATAATAGCAAATAAGGTAAAACTGATAAATCAAAATGATATTAAGAAAAAAAGAAAGGAGTTCGTAATATTTACAAAATCAAACACTAAAAGTAGCTTGCTTGCATAAAAATATTTCATTTGTAGTGACAGAACAACTGGATAGCAACTAAGCTTTTTTTTTGGGGGGGGGGATTGCCCCTACTGCTCCCCCCTTGGAGCCGCCGTTGGCCCCTGGAGATGCTATGTCTAAATTGGGGTGGCATCAGTTTACACCGAAAAACCTCAGTTTAGAAACCCACATAGAGAGCAATGTTGACTCACCTAAATGGTACAAATGCCAACAAATTCGTGAAGTATGTCTCAGGAGAAGCGCTTGTTGCATTGGGGGAAAAAAGTGTAGCTTTTATCATAGTCGACTGTAATACATTTATTATAAAATTATACAATAGCCTGATTGTGATATGCGTGTGCCCACACACTTTACATAGTAGGCAAACTTTAAATGTTGCCCGTTGTAAGTATCGCTAAAATATAAAACATCCTCTGGGAGGAAAGCAAACATGCGTTTTCTGGGCTCCCAAATCACCTCGAATGCGAATAGAGAAAAGCTGAAAATACATAACAAATAAATATTTAAATTCAAAGCGAAAGAATTTTGATCGGAATCCAATACACCTGAGATTGGGGTAATGTGTCTTCCATAACCGACTACTCAGTTCCCGAATACGCTTGAATTTGTCATTTCTCTGAATACGGTTATTTACATTGCTGTAGCAGCCAGAAGAGAAATATGAGTTATCTGCTTTTCCAATTTGGGTTATACAGCGGCGAGCAGTTGCTCAGTTTTCTCTGAATCAAGCTGCCTACGACAATAATATAATTGGAAACAAAAGAATATGAAAACCATGGCATTATATTTATGAGTAAGGCGTTATACAAAATGCATTACAAAAATTATGTTCTGCTACAAATCTATTGTTCGTAATATTTGCGGCCTAAATAGGAATACACATTTCCATAGAAATTTTATGAACTGTTAAGTACACAGATTTGAAAATATGTCAGATAGGTGTCATAAAATTGTATCATAAGCTTAAAATAAATAATGTATATAGTGAAGTTCGAAATTATGAAGTATTTGACGCAAGTATTGACTCGATGATTTTTATGTGAAGTAGCACATGAAAGCGTGTCACTTCCAGACGGCAAGCGTGTGACACGCATGCAGAGGTGGCATTAGAAACTTCTTTTTTTCTTTTGCTAGTCCTCGAACTAATCTCAAATGAAAAATCCTAGGCGATTTTTTGGTGACTGAATTTGAAAGACTAAGGCCGTCTGCACACGGAGCAACTCAAAAGAAACTGATAACTCACTCAAATCACAAACCAGTCCGTGATGAGTCGCAACCTATGTAATTGAATGGAGCCACGCACACGACGCAACTGGTTACAAACCCGTCGTGATTTGAGTCAGTTATCAGTTTCTTTTGAGTTGCCCCGTGTGCAGACGGCCTTTCAAATAGAATTAAGAGATAAGTCTACATTTCTACACACGCATGTGAACTTATAATTTTAAAAACGAACTTACTAAACCATAATTTATATTACAAAAGAGGTAGACAGAAGATAATCTAGTTATACATATGTATCGATAATGTAGTTATGCATATGTAATACTCCAAGTGACTAATTATGCATCTCAAATAAGACATTTCACCTACAGTGTTCTAAAGCAAATATCACCCTTATAAGTATTTGATACTGCGACGGATATGTACTATTGGAAAGCGTCCTTACGATTGCTGTCTACTAACCCTTCTGGATTCGCTTACCTAAGTGTTAACTTATGGAGAAAATGTGTCCAAGAATTGCCGACTTGGATTGAAAGATGTTTTTAAATTATACTCCGTTATAGAGAAGGAAATTTTGCACCTTGAGGCATTTTTCATTTTAAAAAAATGCAAATAATATTTTAAAATTTAAATCATTCGGCGGAAAAAATCTGGTAAAGTGTGTTTTAACATTCCTCAATTCCTTTGGTGGGCGAATAAAATGAATTCTGTTGAAAGGTGCAGAATAGTTAAGGCAATCTGAAAATATCATTTTTATTGGATTATCAGCATTTATGGAGCTATAAATAGTAGGCACATTTTCTCCATAGTTTAACATCCAGGTGAGCGATTCCAATAGGGTTAGTACACAGCAGCTGTAAGTGTCATTTTTGTAATTTGAAATTATTTCTTGAAATCTGCTAAATGTTTAAAATTATCCCTTTCTTTCTCTCGTATAGTGGAGATATTGATTGTTTATTTTAGATGGCATTGTTTTGTTTATTTTATATGGCCATAAATGTATGTGTAGCCTTCCATTTGAATTTATATTGCTTATTGAAATTCATATACTTAGATGCTTACAATTCATAGATAATTAATCTTAAAACTTATGTACACAGAAGCAGGAGCTTTAACAATCAGCAAGTCCAGAAATGTCCGTATTTTCCCAACAGGAAGTATCATTTTGAGATTTTTTAACTCTGAATACTTTAAATTCACTTGTCTTATTCATAATTCATTATGTAACATAATTAAAAAAATTCAACAAAAGAATAGCAACTGTCGAAATTTTAACAAAATTTGATTTATTCTGTTTCTGTTCGTTTTAGGTTACCGCATTCTTTCATATATTCTGCTAATGAGAAGCTTATTTACTCTGGAGAATGAGAGATAAAACACTCAGAGTTTAAAGATTTTAATAAGATAAGGAGTTATATAGATAAGCGAAGATAGATGATGATAATTAAAGTGATAAAAGTCAGAGTTTAAAGAGTCAAGAAGACAGATGAAGAAATAGGATATATTTTATAGATATGTTTAGATATTTTTGACATTGTATAGATATGTTTAAGGGTATACAGATATATTTAAAATTATACAATTATATCTAAATATGTTTAGTATTATACAGATAAATTTGAATGTTTACTATTATATAAATATGTTTGGCATTGTTTACACATGTGTATTATATCGTTAGACTATGCTTGTGATTGGAGATTGATTGCAGTGATTCGCTTAAATTTGGTGATTATCGCAAAAGGAAGTTTCAGGTAACTTTCTATTCATTGTTTATATATAGTCTAAATATAATGTAATTTTGCGGGTGGCAAGAGACATATGCATCCTTTTTTCAGAATTTTCAGCTTCCCATTTTTTCAGATTTTTTTTTAACGTAGGATTACGCTCCTCCATAACGGTCCTCCGGAAAGCAAAATTTTAGAAGCTAAAACTGTCCGTCGTCGCGAGTTATAATTTTGGCAACGCGCCAAACCCAGTCTGTATCGATTGAGCAAGCAGTAAACAGTTGCACAAAATAGTACCAAAATATGTCAAAATTTTGACATACATACATACATACATATACACACACACACACATATGTATGTATGTGTGTGTGTGTGTGTGTGTGTACATACGTATATATAGATACGTATATACATAACACATACATACTTATATATACACAAAAGAGGTAAACAACGATAAGTAATCCTCCATTAATAACTCGAGGTAGTTTCGTTAGAAATACTACCTGATTTCTTTTTTCTTTTTTTTTTGATACGACATTTGGTGATTTAAATCATTATGCCATTATAGCGTGTAGGTGTTGGGAGAGAATTAAGATAATTTCGAAACATAATTTCCGGTGGTGCAGAATACCGTGAGTTAACGGTGCACATGTCATAATTGCTATTGATTCTTTAGCTTAAGATGAAAGAGATGAACATATCTGGAAGGGCAGGCAACAGGTGCAGCGTACTGCACGCCTCATCTCTCATCCGCAGAATGCATGTTGGACCGAATAACCGCATTTGTCACCGCCCTGAAACTGGCGTCATTTCTCGGTTCAGCCATCCATTATCATCCGCGAATCACATGCCGTGTCAGCAGGCTGGAAAGCAGTCTCAGATTTTTATCTTGGAGCAGAGATGGATGGAGGACTTGATAGATCGCCTGCCGCACTGAGGTGTGAATTAGACCAACGCACTAAACTGACCATTCAAGGACACGCGTGAGCATAAAGGATTTTATTATGCGCTTCCACTTCTCAGACTGGAGTCCTTTTTCAGAGAATGGGACTGCAGTCGACATTTAAAAATACAGTCGAACCTCCATATATCGAACTTTCCCATATCGAAATTTTCTATATATCGAACTCTTAGCAAATCTCCATGTTCATTACATAAAAAAAACTGTTTCTATATATCGAAAAAAATCTCTATATATCGAAATTTTTTTTCATGACATATCAGAGATTTTATTCCACCTTAGGCTGTCTGCACACGGAGCAACTCAAAAGAAACTGATAATTGACTCCAATCACAAACCAGACCGTGATGAGTCGTAATCTATGTAATTGAATGGAGACACGCACACGGCGCAACTCTTTACAAACAGTCGTAACCTATGTAATTGAATGGAGACACGCACACGGCGCAACTCTTTACAAACAGTCGTAACCTATGTAATTGAATGGAGACACGCACACGGCTCAACTGTTTGCAAACCCGTCCGACGGGTTTGTAAACAGTTGCGCCGTGTGCGTGTCTCCATTCAATTACATAGGTTACGACTCATCACGGACTGGTTTGTGATTGGAGTCAATTATCAGTTTCTTTTGAGTTGCTCCGTGTGCAGACGGCCTTAGAAAAAAATCTCCCAATTTTTGGCGTTTGAAACAATACGTCGTGGACTTCAATTTGTGGAAAATGTCCCTGGTGAAGTTTTTAGTGGACTGAATAAATGCGAACATTTCTTTGAACTTTCCGCAAAACTGGCTGTTCAGCAAGATATTCGTAGTTTTTTTTTTTAAAGAATGTAACTGTGATCACTGTAAACACTGTCTGGATTGTTTTTTTAAGGTATATAGTACTCAATAAATCTTTCATATTAATTCATTTTTTAGTTATTAACTTTCATTTAATGTGATTCGCATATAAATTGGAAATGGATCTTCGTATACGAAAATTAGCTTTAATTTTAATTTTTTAGGAGAATTGTGATAAAACTAAGATCAATTCTATATATCGAAATTTCTATATATCGAATTTTTTTCCGGCATTTTGATACTTCGATATATGGAGGTTCGACTGTATTTGTCGTTGTGAAGAAGTTGCCTGGCAACTAGATGACCCAGTACGAAATTAGCAGGAAAAATAATTCTTCTATATTCGTATATTTTTTTCTTCGTAATTTTTTGGTATCCCATGTTACTCTTTAATTTATTCGAGTCGTATTTTTAATTTTCAATTTATGCAATAAATATTTTATTTTTCGTATTTAAATTGTGATGATTTGCTTTGGTTTTGCGGTAGGTATATAAAAATACCCTTTGAATTTACTGCTAGCCAGTGACGACAACATGCCGGCGACTCATACTAAACTGGTGACCCGGACCTGACCATAGTGCTCAGGCAACGTCTTCAAAACGTGAAACGCAAATATTTTTAAATCTCGTCTGCAGCGGGATTCAGCTGCAGACTTGCGATCGCTACAACTGACGTGATCTGAACAGGACTGATAGAATGGAATTCCTAGAGACTTTCGAATCAGGAAAAATTTATTTTAGACAAGAAACGGGTCAAACAGCGAGAGTCTTTGATTGGACGATGTCCCGATGAAAGGACTTTGTATAAGGATGTTAATATAGTAGGTTCCGAAATCGGGTCTAGGACCAGATAGTTGAATTTAAAGAAAACGAAAATTTATGAATGTGAAAATGTGTGTCGGATGTCGTTATACTTTGTAGAGATAACTATTCCATATTTATTTTTAACTTTGTTTATGTTTCTGGTATGCTAATTTATTTACAGAAACCTTCCAAATGGCTCAACCAATCAGATCTCTTCCATGCATTTAGAAGAACCATTTACGACTTACCGACAGGTTGCACTACTGAAAAAAAAATTATCTTCGACATTGCGTTTAGTGGGGTATATTACATTGCAACTATGTTACACAGCATGTAAAGGAAAGGTAAATGTCGATCTTGAAGCACCTTTTATCCTATGACAAATATGTTAGATTCTACATCCGATTGAGTTGTAATGGGACTCAATGCACGTGCTCCCTTTCAAACTCTCTTAATTGTAGAAGCATCATCTTAGTAGTTTTATTTCATAATCCTATTGTTTGAACGAGCCAACTATCACGTTCTTTATTAGCTACTAGACGTGGTTTATGAGCTTATGGAATGGAAAGATTGATATATGAACACAGTTACGAAGAAATTATCGCTAGAATGTGAAGAAAAGCTTTAAATCTTCTTCGTTTCTTTCTAATATTAAGATTGTGTTACTCATGAATCACTGGAAAGGAAATTTATCTTCAGACTTGCAGAGTTTAAAAATTTCCAAATTAATGTGTTTTTTTCCTTTATCATTTTGCGATGAATACTTCAACTTTACCTAAAGATGAATCCCCCATCTTCCCTCTTAGGATCAATTACTTAAGCTACAGGTAGATTAGAAGAGCAGGTATGCTGCTTTTTATCCTTTATCATCAGCTCTCAAGCTGGTGATAAAGGATTTTCTTTGGGGGCCTTCACAACGGGAGAAAGAACTACTATGTTTACTGCATATCTACAGTTTTCTTTGAAAGAGTGTAGATAATCTAAAAATAATGGATGTCATTCTATAGGAAATACAGTGCTTTTGAGTTTAGAATTATTGGCAGGCCCTAATGGTCTTTTACTTTATCGAAACAACAAGTTTCGGTTCCCAAATTATTTTTATTAAATTTTTTAAATAAAACAAACTTCATAAAATGTCTCTTTTCTCGTATATAATTTACATTTTAGTAAGGATCAATTATTCCCAAATTCCCGAAATAATTTTTGGCTACACTGATGAGCATTAAAATTTACTGCTTCATCGCCTTAGTAGTTAATTTTGTTTTCACTGTCTAGAGGCTGTGATAGATTTCTACATTAACCTAAGGAAGGTATTGCAGCGGCATTGCTTACTTACTCGAGCTTTGCGGCAATCCAATTTTAATTAAAATAAGATGCGACAGAATGAAATACGTTCTCGATTGTGCTTCTGTTTAGACACATAAAATCTTAAAATATTTTTCCCGGTGATGTACAGTCTTCTTTTTCTGAGGGTATTTTACCAATACACACCACGACTTTTCGGTTACTTTAATATGGAAGAAGATGGATACACGGGAACATACACTGTTGCATAAGAGGGACAGTACGAGACCATCCAGGTGTTGGTCGGTATTGAAATCCAGCCCATCCATTGGAAACTTTCAGTGTTAACCCCTACACAATTCTTTTTTTCGAATGCGGCAGACACATTGTCTTCAGACTTTCGATCGTTAAGGCTGCTATGTACTAAGAAAAAAAATCGTATTTCCCCTTTCCTCTTCTTGCAGACTCTTGTGGTGGGAGGAGTCCAGTTGACAGTTCGAGAATTCCACCCCCCTTAGGATTGACATTTTGAGGGATTGTAATGGCTCTCTCTCTATAGGGTGTTAAGCACTGCCCCCCAATTTTTTATTTCAAATATATTTTTGTCATCTATTTACAGGTACATAAATGCTGATAATAAAATAAAATTGGTATTGTCAGATAGCCTGAACTTTTCTGCAAAGCGCTACAGGATTCATTTTATAAATTTCGTCCACCGAAGGAATTTATGAGCGTTTAAAACACAGTATACCAGATTTTTCCCCGAATAATTTAAATTTTTAAATATCAATTGCATTTTTAAAAATAACGAAAAATGTACACAAATGTAAAATTTCTTTCTCTATGACGGAGTACAATTTAAAAAAAAAATCTTTGAATCCAAGTCGGCAATCCGTGGACAAATATACTCCATGGGTTAACATTGAGGTGAGCGAATCCAGTGGGATTAGTACATAGCAGCCTTAACACTAAAGTTCTTGGTTTCTTGAAATTGATGCACCGTAAAGATGAAAGAAAACATTGTCCACTGGTGCCACCTCAGTTTAGACCGAACACCCCCAAGAGACGACACCTGGGGGAGGGGGCTCCTACCCTCCTCCCTTGGTTACGAAGACCGACGTAATAATCATTACGATGCCTCAAACTTCACCAGTACGCAATGTGTGGGCGGCATCTTTATTTTTTAATTAGTATTAGGGCATTTACCTTTTCTTCGAGTACTTATGAAACCTGAGGGGCCCAACAATATCAAATAGTCATTCTTTTCCTCTACAAAACGCCGATGCCGTGCAGGAATAACCCTCCATTAATTAACGATTCATAGAAACTCGAGACAGAGGTTGAACACGCGCTAAAAATAAGATCATTCATGGTCTTTGATAAACAGCCAGCTTTTATTATGGTTGAGGAGTTTTAAAGAGTCGTGAAACGATGATCGGAAACAGATTGGGGTGTAGTGTTACAACCCCACCCACAACGATCGAAAGCAATTCTATCTCCAGAACAAGGCTGAGGGCGTGACGGAATTCAGTTACAACAGAGATGAATTTAAATTCGGTTACACGGGCTCCTGGGCACGCATGCAGGGGAGCTATTGGTGTAGAGAAAGGCTTTCTGTTCGCATCAGCAGATAGAGAATCTTTTCAAGGTCAAAGTCAAGGTTTTAATTTTTGCTTAGAAACTGATGAAATTTTTTTCTCTTTTTTTTTCGTACAAATGTGGCAGTGAACAGCATTACATCAGGTTGCAAAACTCAAAGTAACTAAAAAAAAAAAAAAATCCTGGTTATTTTGTGATATAATATTCGCGAAAAATCAAATGTGAGAAAGACGTAGCATTATAACTATTACCATTTTATATGAGAAAATACACAACTGTTTTATGCGGCTGAATCAAGTTTCATCCCTCATACAAAGTTAACAATACGTCTTGTCGCCATCTCAGATTTCTTAGCATTAAATAAATTAAATCCCAATTAAATCAGATTGAAAATTTTATCAATTTAGACTGTATTTTATTTTATTTTTTTCGTTTTAAAAATACCAAATTTATAAATAGCAAGTGAAACCATGTAGTTGTGAGGTTTCACATAAATTATATTTTTATTATTATTTTAGAAACTTTGGTTAATATTTATCAAAACAAAACAAATTTCTCCTTTAGTAATTTATTTACCTTTAAAGGGCTTTTAATTTAAGCTTATCTTTTATAGGGTATCTTTTTCACTCTTTAAAATAAACGCAAATATTTTCGGGGGAAAATGTGTTAAAACTGCATTTTAAATGGACGTCACTTTGTTTGGTGGATCAACGAACTTCGTTTGGGTGGAATTCTAAAGTACATGAGATAGCTGCGTAAAAAATGTCTTTCTCTCTTACGCAATACCATTTTAAAATAGACCTCTCGATCCAAATCGACAATCAGTAGAAAAACTTCCTTCATATTGTTAAGGCTGCTGTGTACTAACCCTATTGGATTCTCTCACCACAATGTTAATCTAAATGTGTCTACTATTGACAGCTATATATAAATGCTGATAATCCAATAAAAATGGTATTTTCGGATAGCGCGAACTTTTATGCACCTTGCAACACGAATCATTTTATAAAATTCGTCCACCAAACGAATGGATAAGCGTTTAAGTCACACTAGACCAGACTTTTCCCCCGAATAATTTAAATTAAAAAATATTATTTGTATTTTTATTTTTAAAAAACGAAAAATACCTCAAGGTGTAAAATTTCTTTTTCTGTTGCCCAGTGGCTAAGTGGTTAAGGCATCAGCCTGCCGAGCTGAGGGCGCGGGTTCGATTCCCGCATATGGCTTGGTTTTATTATGGGGAACTCGCCAGTCTTCCGCCTGCAAAAGGAAAGGGGAGCTGTAACCCATCGTCCATCGCTTGTTAATAAAAAATTTTGTGTGATTTATGTTTATATTTCCTTGTATTCATATGTACATTGGACTGGGGTGTGACAGTCGTCAGCCCGTGGGACCTTAGCAACACACATACATTTCTTTCTCTGTTACAGGGTAAAATTTTTAAAAAAATCTATAGAATCCAATGGGGTTAGTATACTGCATCCTTAACAATTTTGCATATAAAAGTTTATCTAACGGTGGAATATGGACGAGTTTGTAATTTTGTTCCTTGGATCAGTTTATAAATATTTGTGCTTGAATCGTGGGCGCGGGCGCGTGGTTGGGTCACGTGGTTGCCGGCCCGTAATTGAACTGTTCCGCAGACACGAATCTTGTTGCTAGCTTCCTTTCATCTATTTCCATTTGTCTTGAATTGGGATACGCGAATTAATCTCTTCGTGTTGAGATTTTATAAGAACTTCTTGGCGCAAATTTAATTATCGCCATATCATGCAAAAAGTCTATTGAAAGTAGTGTATATATTCATGTAAATAATTAGGATTTATTAATAAACTTTTTGAGATTTAGAGAGTTTATTTTCGTGTGAATTAATACTTTTTTTTATCAGAAATAAGCCACTGAAGTTCAGGAGGGATAAATGAGTGCATTATAGGCATTCGAAGTGAAAGTTCAATGAATTCTAGTAATGTCTAAGTTGGTCTTAACTAATGCAACGTCAGTCGGTGTCACTGGGCTGTCTACATCTTAGCGAGCTTTTGCAAAGGTATCATTTAACCACAAACATTTCATGTATCGTATCAGGTTGTGATTCAGGAGCACTGAAGTCTATTTGTAACCTGTTGTATCATAAATCTTTCCTCCCCAGTCACTTTTTTTCTAACATCGTACATTATCATGCGATCAAGTTCACTGTCGTACTCATTACGCGAGAAACATTGCTAGGAAATAAACAATGGAATCGACTCGATGAACGATCTAATGTGTTAAAATGACTCGATGATTAATAGTAAAATAACAACTAACTTTATCTGTTGAATTTTTTGGCAAAGTAACAACAGCCTTTGAACCACTACGGGATGGGATGAAAAAAATCCTTGTACAGGTGAGACCATTTTCCTCTTTAAAGAGATTTTTTTTGAGTGACTGACTTAGTTATTTTGAAATTGATCGACAGTGGGTACCAATCCCACTGTTGCCATGGATCTTCGTAGCCGTCCGAAATCGGCGTTAAACCGTAGGACAAGGTCTATTGAGTTCTTTTCTAGCAAAACATGAATCTAGCGCTGTAGACCAACCAAACCAAATGATAAATAGTTCCTTACTAGGAAAACTCAACTGAAGTCAGATTTTTTTAACATATAAAAGGGGGTCTTCAGTATTTTAAAATTTCGGAACGACTGCAACGACATAAAAGTTTGATATCCGGATGCGCAGAAACCGTTTGCTTAAACCTGTGAGAAAAGTTTTTGAGAAAGTTTAGATGAAGGTACTAAATATAGTGTTGCAATGAAAAATTTCCCGTAATGCAAATGTTTTTAAGTGAAATGAAGACACAATGTCATCATGAAATGCATTTTTAGAATGTTTGGTGAAAACTAAATATACTTCCATTATACTTATAAAAGTTTTAATATCAGAGAAAACTGTTCCAATCGAAGTGTGTTCCAAGATATAACAAAAGACTACAATATATTTAAAATGCCTTATATATTTTAATATCCCTTAGATTAACTTCAGTTTCGTTCTGATGTCGCCGCATATCTTAATATATGCCACAGAAAATTAGCAAAGAGCCGTACCCAAAGACACGTTTTACTCGTACATTCTTGCAGAAATAATTGTACCAACAGTTATCTCCAGACAATTTGTGAAAACGGTTACCCCTTGAAACAAATACGACGAATTCTTATAGTTGGCCCTATATCACCCAAGATCCTAAATCCACAAAGTAGTCACATATTGAGCCACTCATTCAGTGAACTGACACTCCCTCAGCAAAAATCTTGTAACTTATGGAACAAATAATTATTTGTTCCACTGATTATAATCAGTCAATGCGTAACAGTATTCATTATTATCGTGACACTAAATCTGTCTTTCATTTAATAACAGAATATGCTAATTCTAAATTTCTATTAAGCACGTATCTCTTCTTTTGGTTATTCCATCGCAAAATTCCCATACACTGGTGAATTTCTTTAAAACTCTTGAAAACTCTTTATCCAATCTCCTAATGTAACATAAAGTTCACCCATTTATTTCTTTATTGATGTTCGCGGATACAGCTCGTCAGAACACGACACTGAGGCCAAAAGCCTTTGAAATTTATTGCATGCATTATTCACATCCAGGAAAAGCCACACATAGATGTCCGCCTGATGGTTGCAGAAAGGAGGAGCTGCCGTTTATCGATTAAACGAATAATTTATTAAATGCTTGTAAATACTCGTTTATTAATGGTGAATCCCATAGTAAAAGCCCAGACGCAAGTTTAATTTTTTTTCTAAATGAAACGCGTATGCGGAAAATTGTAGGTTTCTGAAAAATTTTTAACAACATGCAGATTTTTAATTTTTTATCTGTAATATTAGGGGCAAAACAATAGGGCAAATCGGAGCTCAAAAACTATTTGAGTACATAATCTGAAATTGACGTCTGAAAAGTATATTGTCTTTATGATTACCAATTTGTTATAATTCGGATTAAGTTAGTTATTTAAAAAAATATTTTTATGCTGATTTATATATGAAAAATCTCAAAATTTGGTTTGAAATGTGTCGTGACACAATGTCACGACCCCATTATATGATCTATTGTTGCGCGGAAGTTACTCGTTCACGATTTTTACGTTCTTTTTTCCTATATCGACCTGTCGCCACGATTCGGGGTCGTATGACGTCACATTTAGCAAATATTGAAAGAGTCGCGAGTGCGAAGGCTCTTTTTGATACTTGGCGTTCGGATCAGGAAATGAGGCTAGTATCTCGAGACCATATAACGATTTTCGAGTTACTTTCATGTCTATTTTCTCTCATAAGAGAATTTACTTCTCTTTTCTTCAGCCGTGTCTGACCATTTGCCCCCGTGCAGGGGAAATGCGGCACGTCGGGTGAGTTTAAAACACCAGGTCATGGTAAGTGGGTCTAAATGCAGATTGTACATGGTAGATGGTTGCAGGGCCCGATTTAGAAAATTCTTGACTATAGGCACAACTCGGGATGGGGGCCCCCTAACACTGATGTGGGCATAACATTTCCAAAATTGACACACAAAAAAAAGATAATCATGAATCATTGTGAAAGTACCATTTCACCAAAAATTGGCTATTTGAAGCGTAGAAGCCTAGAACATTATCAAGTAACAAAAAGCAATACAACACATTAATTTCATCATTAAAACACCAATACAAGGCAAACAGAAAAACTTATAATTCCCTTATGTATAGAGGCTGTTCGCACATTTTTTAGACGATTTTGGTAAGCGGTAATAAAAAATCGTTTGCTGCAAAAGAAATAATTGCAATTGTACTATGTTTTTAAAAGTCAAAATTATCGTCTGCGGCTTGAAAGTTTTATTTTTATTCAAAATGGCGTTTTTAACAAAGCAGTGGTTCGAAGGCTACAATTATGCTCTTTCCGAAGAGAAATATGCATACTCCTTTATCCAAAAACGATGTGAGAGTCATGGTTTTGTGATATCTAAAGCGTCGATAGATAATATCGTCAACAAGAAAGGAAAAAAACGTCAAATTGGAGCCTCAAGTGGGACAAAAATTCCAAACAAGTATCCAAGGAAAAAACGGACATCTTCGACTATTGCAAAGGTACGTTGTTTAATGTTAAAAGAAAATCCCCCTAATCAAAGGACAGTTGCAAAATCATTAAAATGCTCGGTGTCCACTGTAAACAAAATGATAAACGTTGATTTAAATCTTAAGAAAACGAAAAAACGCAATGTGCATCGTCTTCTTTCAAATCATATCGCTGAACGCAGGACACGCTGCAGAATTCTATATGAGAAACACTTATCCAAAGAAAAATGGAAAACAATTGTCACAATAGATGAATCATGGGTGTATTTAAATGATTGCAACAAAAAAAAACAGCCATTTATTATGATAAAAGGGGAGAAAAAAAATTTAAGTACCTGGTTCAAAGAATCGAAAGAAAGTTTTTCTAAGGGATTCATGATTGTTGCTGGTTTTTCTTATAATGGCAAGTTAAAAATAGAGTGGAAAAAAATGTCAAGATTAACTCCAAATACTACCAGGAACATATTTTATCGCCAATTTTTCTGAATGAAATACCATCGCTTTACCCACAGTGCCATCAATCTGTGAGACTCCATCAGGACAAAGCTAGCAGTCACACATCAAAATCCACTGTAAATTTACTAAAAGAAATGGAACAAAAAACTGGTATCAAGGCCATACCCTTCACTGACATCCCTACTAAATCTCCCGATGTATCACCTATGGATTTTTGTGCTTTCGGACTTTTAAAATCTGCATTATCCAAACGTCGTCCCAAAACCCTTACAGGACTCTGGAAAGCTGTTCAGGAGGAATGGGAAATAATACCTCTTCTGACACTTCAAGAGGCATTATTATCCTGGAAATTGCGGTGTCGAAAGATAGTTCAGAATAAGGGATGTCAAATAGAACATTTAAAACACAAGAATTTTATGTAATTTAGTTTTGTGAATACAATATACATCGTCTAAAAAATGCGTGAACAGCCTCTGTACACCATAACATATATAATATGAACTATATATATAACTATACATATGATGAACCAATCAATCAAATTTGAAAGGATATATTAAAAAAACTGCTATTAAAGAAGGTAAAAAAAAATTTGAATTAGGAATTTTCTTTCTTTTTTCTTTTAAAATAAAAATTCTGGGGGCCCCTAGGCCCGGGCCTACTAGGCCTAATGGAAAATCAAGGCCTGGATGGTTGTCTACATAAGTGATTCTTCATCGAACTTGCGCTATTTTGAAACTAAAGTTGTAATTGAAATCAAAGCTTCTTTTGAGCATCTCAGAAACTCTAATTAGACCGATAGATCGGTCTGCTTTATCGTGAATCCAGATGGTCCCACAAGACACTAACAGAAAAAAAATATACCAAAAGATGCTACTAGGTGAACATAACATTGAGAGCTTGGACTTCATTTTATCTTTCCCCCGCCCAAATGATCATAGACACAAACAATCAATATTTTTTCAACTTTTATTCTGTAAATGCAAGAAACACGGGAATTGTAACATTGATTAAATCTCCATTTATAACAGTTTCTCAAATATATTATTTCATTCAGAATTTGACGGAAACATTTGCAATACGGTTAACACTTTGTGATCAAAATGTTACGATCATCAAGCCATCATATACCAAAAATAAAAGCTACTCAGCAGATATCGATGACGAAAGATCGATGGATCGATAGGAAAAAGAAAACTAAAGGCAGGCAGAGACTAGATTAGAATCGCACTTGAAATGGTGGGAAAAGAGGGGAACTCGTGAATTTTCAACGTGGAATGATCATGACAGCTGAAAGTGAGACATCTGAAAAAGATGGCGAGGGGCAGAGGCTATTACTTTTACAGCATCAGCAAACAATAATCCCGATTGACTTCAAGGCTTGAGTTTATACGCAAATACTAAATTTTTGAGCTGAGCTGACGACTGCCAAACCTTTTCCGGCTAATTGTCGGGGAAATTGTAGATTATTTACAGTGTGATAATCATTGAACTATATGAAAATAAAACTTCATAACTTTTAAACCATTGGCGTGATTCGATGAAAACTTGGCGGTTGAATGAATGCAAGGCATGTTGGGATTTTTTTTTTTGTTTGAGCATGTGCACTCATATTGTGGCTGTTGTTCATTTTTCGTTGAAAATGTCGAAATACAGCGTTTCTCAGCGAATGGGAATCGCTTGACGGCCATATTCTCCTGATCTCAACCATTGTGGCTCATTTTTGTGGGCAATATTAAAGGCAAAGTTTACGCAAATAACCCAAAAACCATCGCTGAGCTCAAAACAGCCATTCAGGAGATCATCGAAAGCATCGATGTCTCGACACTTCAGCGAGTTTTGCAGAATTTTGCTCTTTGTCTGCTCCACATCATAGCCATTGAAGGAAAGCATATCGAACATGTCATAAACTAAATCCGATTATCTGTAGTTACTTTTCAAATTTGAATAAAATTTTTGAACTCGGTAGTTTTTTTAAAAATTTGATTTTTTATTTCATATAGCTCAATAATTGTCACCCTGTATATTTGGGTATACTAAAAAGGAAACCGTCGTCTGCATTACATTGTAGAACTACCATGCAGACAACCTGTGCGGAAGTCATTTCTACCTATTGTGATCAACGTGATGAATTGGACAGTGAATAAGTGGAATGGATAACGGAGTCTGATGAATCGGGGGAAAAAAAAGTGGAACTGTTGCGATACGATGTGAACAACAAAAAAGTTAGAATCTCCATACTGCATCACTACGACACTTCAAGAAGTCAAGAATCAGCACAATGTACATGTTTCCCTATGAAAGTGCCTGTTCTTTTTTTCTTACTATAAAACGCCTTCTGATATCCAAAAATTATTTAAACATCGTTCCGGACGAAATGTGACCCTAAAAAGTGCTAATCAAGAGGGACTACAAAAGGCCATCTACTGGGTGCTCATTTATGTTGTTCCTTTTCGCAAGAATGAGAAAGGCTTTTTCTACCGGGTGGTAAGATTTCACAGCACTGAGTCTTGTTTGTTATTCTATACATGCAAGTTATGAAGAGGACCTAACATACACATCTTAGTGACATTCAGCACCTTTTTTTTTGAGAAATTTAAAATGTTTAACTATTTGATCGATATCTTCAGACATTAAAACGTTATCATATGAAAAATTAAATACTTCGAACCTCATATATATATATATATATATATATATATATATATATATATATATATATATATATATATATATATATATATATATATATATATATATATACATGTGGTTATCAAAATAATGGAAACACCTATCAATATTAGTGGTGTTTATGAATGTGCTTCGTATTCTCTAAAAACCGAGTTTGGCCACCGGAATATTTTTTATATAATATAATGTATGTATTACTCTACTATCAGGTAGCAGTAATGAAGCTAAGGACATCGTGCTTTTGACGGGGAACATAGTAAAATGACAATTCTTGCAGACCTTGAGAAAAGGACAAATTGTTGGAGCGCGTTTAAATTGGAGTATCGGTTACTGCCACCCCCAGGCTAAAGGGTGTTTTTCGAGCTATGGTATCGAAAGTCATGATAGCATACAGAGTTAACGGAAAAACATCCTTTGCCAAACAGAATAGTTGGGCGAAAGGGAGAGCTGAGTGAAAGAGACGGACGGAGTATTGAAACGGATTGTGACATGAAGAAAGAAAACAATTGCAACCAAACCATATGACCGAAGGTCAATGGTTTGGTAGCAATTGAAACCCTATGACCGATAAATTGAAACCATATGACCGAAGAGTTCAATCTGCATCTGCATGTTACGGTATCAACCATTAGAGGTAGAAGGGACCTTCACAAACAAAGCATTTACGGAAGAGTAGCTATTCCCAAGCCACTTGTAATAGATGCCAATACAAAATATCGTCCACAATGTGCCACGAGTGCAAATCCTGGTCGAGTAATATGTCGAAAAACGGCATTTTGTCCGACCAATCATTGTTCACATCGTTCCTCGCAACAGGGCATGTGTATGTCTGGCGAACACCTGCAGAAGCGTAAGATTCTGGCTGTCTCATCTCCACTGTCAAGCATGGAGGTAGATCTATGAGGGTTTAGGATTACATCTCATGGTCTTCTTCAGACCCTATTGTAACTCTAAAAGGGAGATTGAATGGGAAAGACAATGTCAAAATTTTAGCTTACCAGGTCCGTCCTATGGTGCTAACATTGTTTCTTGAAGGAGATGGATGGAAGGAGTTTGGATGGAAGGTTTCTTGAAGGAGATGCAGGGGGATTATCTCCAGGATGATAATCCCCCTGTACATATAGCTAAAGCTATCAAGTATTGGTGTGAAGAGCATGAAAAAGAAGTCAAATATATTATAAAGGCCTGTACAATTCCCCCGACTATATATCATCCAACCACCGTGATCTGTATAAACGGATAGAGCCAGGTATCGATATCCACCACAGCATCTCTACAGAAACTTTCATTATTTTTCCCTGAAGAATGGTTTAATATATTCTTAACCACTATTTATGACTAGTATAATCTAATTCCAAGGTGAATCAGGTGGTATTACATAACAAAAGTGCTCCTGCGCCGTATTAATAAAGGTTTTCATTATGTTCCTTAGTGTTTCCATTATTTTGATAACCACCTGTATATATATATACATACAGGGTGTCCATAATTAAAGTCCCAATTTCAAAAGGCTGCAAAAAAAAGAACCACTGGTCAGAATGACTTCAAATTTGAACTGAATATACTGGAAGAAGGGGGAAACGATTTGGCATAATAAAAAAAAGTTCCAAAATGTTACAGTGCCATCTATTGATACATTTTGGAACTTTTTTTTATTATGCCAAATCGTTTCCCCCTTCTTCCAGTATATTCAGTTCAAATTTGAAGTCATTCTGACTAGTGGTTCTTTTTTTGCAGCCTTTTGAAAGTGGGACTTTAATTATGGACACCCTGTATATATATATATATGAGTGTGTGTGTATATAATGCATATATATTGTATGAATGCGTGTATGTGCAATCAAACAAGGATATTTTTAGTTCCATCAACATTTTCAATCAAATTTAATTCAGTAAGAAAACTCACGGAGACGCTAAAAACAATTAACAGCGAAATGGATATTGCTTGTTTCAAATTCTTTCACTTTCTATTGTTTTTGTTTTAACAGGCATAAAAAAAACCTTACACAAACCACCGATTATGAAAGGTTTGTAGACCAAAGTAAGATAGCGATCTGTTTCTTCAGTAACTTTAATCGCAGCGAAATTTATTCCCAAATGAAGACCAGATGTTATTCATATCCTAAAAAAATGTTAACTTTGCAATTCAGAAACTTAAAATAAAATATTCAGATTTTACATAACAATTCTCATGATCTGCACACCATTGTCAAATTTACATATATAAAGTAGTAGTTTCAAGTTTTAACTCTTCATCTGACAGAAAAAATTTCAAGAAGATACGTTTAATCTTCCTTGGCTAATTCTGTATTCAGACGTAAACACAAAAGACAAAAGTGTGTTACATTCCAAAACTAACGTATTTTGAGCCACAATCCTTGTAAACAATAAGCAGTATTTTCTTTCAATTCTTTTGGAAAAAGCTTAAAAATAATAAACTTTTTTAAAAAGAACGCAATTTGTCTCACATAAACAGCTAAACCATGAGATCAGCCAACGGACTTTTTTTATTTACAGAGAGAGTAAGAGAGAGCCAATACAGTACACATGCACTATGTGACGCAATATTTACCAATGTTTAACACATCGGTAAAGTTTTTAAAGTTTATAACACAGTACTACTGCACATCACTTTAATTTACAAACATAATTATTTTAGTATTACTTGTAGGTTGAAAAAATAAAAGAAATTTTCTATTTTATTGTCGATGGGAAAGTCGCGAATAATCAAATCCACGATGGTTTATAGAAACTGCAAATTTTAAATGCCGTATTTTCACATTCGCGAACGCGCCACCCGCAAGACATTCGCGAGACATTAGTTACATTCCTGCATCGATGCGAGTGACCGTTCTCACATTCCCGCCTCTTGCTGTGAACAAGACCCATTCTCCCCTTTGACTCGTGCCAGAAAACCTCTTCCGAAGCGAGCACCACGATTGGCGAGGAGAAACGGCGAGAACACCGTTTACACATTCGCGATTCGACTCGCCGCTATCGCGAATGTGTAAATGCGGTGTAGCAAGATAGCGAGAGAATACTGCATATATCCGATTTCTTTCAGTTGTTTCGTTGGAACAAATGAACGTAAATTAATCGGGGACCTATCAAATGATACCTACCTAAACAAGAGAGAAGACATTTAAATGTCTATAAGCCTTTTTTACATCTTTTAGAGCACAGATCTAACCAAAATCAAGTTCCGATTCATACAGATGAGATATAGAACGTTGAAAAGAAACCGAAACAGAACATAACTTTTTTTACTACATTTAAGGGCGTAGAAAAAAATCTTCCATCCGTTCTCACTGGTACGGAACTATATCACTAAAGTCACGGAAGACACCAGAAAAAAAAATCTCTCGAGGTAGAATGACAGGAAAATCTCCAAGAGTATTTTGCAATTAACTTAAACGTCAAGAACTCGAGAGGCCTTCCAGAAGCCAGAAGACAGAGATGATTTAGAAAGCTGCGCTAGTTTTCAAACTGTAGCAAGTTGACAAGTTTTTCTCAATTTAGCAGGGCGGAATACTATTACCCTTGGAATTCCTCCAGCATGACGTCGTATGGCATCGATTCAATATTACGCATGTATTCATTCGTCTGGGACTCGGGCCAAAACTCTTCCATGGATCAGCATGATGAAAAGAATGAGCCATTTTTCTAGTTGAGGATTTCTGTTACCCAAAGTTAGTACGTTTCACTTATTCGTGTAAATTGTTTGGGAGTTGAATAAATTTAGCCCTCCTTATCTGATCCGCACATCAGAAGGGAAACTGAAGGAGAGAGAGTGGCGTTTGTTGGAACGAGTCGCGATAAAATGTATATAAAATGTATTTCGGAGTAACGAAAATTTAAAAAAAAATTAAGTGGTGTATAGGAATGTGAGGAGGGTTCGAAGACACCAGATGTCGCCCTTGGGTGTTTTCGGTCAAAATTGTGGTGCCACCTAGCAGAAAGTTGGCCTCTGACCTTGTGGTCCCTAATAGCGATGAGCTAAGCAGCTGCATCCTTTAACCCTGTAGCCTTCAATAGACCTCGTTAGGATTTATCCGTCCAGGAGGCACTAGAAACAACAACATGAAAATAATTGCTAATTGTAGTTCTGTACTGCTCAGTTGTATTACCTTTCTGTAAAGAAATGGTAATTATAGTCACAGCATAGTTATCAAATTTCATTATATTGATTGAGAAATACCAAGGTGGAAGTAAGTCATTTTTTGCGTTCTCTCGCTATAAGGTTTTTTAAAGTTAAGGCTGCTATGTACTAACCCCATTGGATTCGCTCACCTCAATGTTAACCTATGGAGAAAATTTGTCCACGGATTGCCGACTTGGATTCAAAGATTTTTTTTTAAAATTGTACTCCGTCATAGAGAATGAAATTTTACATTTGTGTACATTTTTCGTTTTTTTAAATGCAATTAATATTTTAAAATTTAAATTATTCGGGGGAAAATCTGGTATAGTGTGTTTTAAACGCTCATAAATTCCTTCGGTGAACGAAATTTATAAAATGAATCCTGTAGCGTTTTCCAGAATAGTTCAGGCTATCTTACAACACCAATTTTATTTGATTATCAGCATTTATGTACCTGTAAATAGTTGACAAAAATATATTTTAAATAAAAAAATTTGGGGACAGCGTTTAACCCCCCTATACAGAGAAAGCCATTATAATCCCTCAAAATGTCAATCCTAAGGGGGGTGGAATTCTCGAACTGTCAACTGGACTCCTTCCACCACAAGAGTCTGCAAGAAAAGGAAAAGGGAAATACGATTTTTTTTCTTAGTACATAGCAGCCTTAAGCGCACGACGATCATCAAATTGCTAGTCTTGTCGCTGCAAGCCCCAGTCTTTTTTAGCTCTCGAGTTTCACAGGGTGAGCGCAGCACTTCATATCGCCAACTGACAAATCCAAAGCAAAGCATCCCTCATTGTGAGATCATGCCTCATACGACGATAGCCTATATTATGCGACTGCAATTTTCGGTCAGTGCAGGTTTTATTTCGCATTTCACGATACGCAGCATTTAGAGTACGCAATAATTTGCTTCTTTAAAAGATGGCATCGGAACGTTCTTGGAAGAGTTTATTGTTCACTGGAAATAATAAAAAAATGTCACTGTTGAATTTAAGAAGTTTACCGAAACAAACTCTAAAAGCACTGCACTTGCTATATGAACGTTGTCAACTGTCCGACCTATCTCTCACTCTGTTCCAGATGTCCATTCTACCCTTTCTTCTAGACCTAGACCAGCGGTTCCCAACTGTCGGTCGTGACCCCCCCCCCCCCCCCCAAGGGTCACGAAGTGCTTCCAGGGAGTTGCTGTGGTTTTATTGAATTAAAATAATTTTTTAGCGAATTTAACCGAAAACAATTTGACAATATTTATTTATCATCGAACTGGTAGGGCAGTGATGTTTTTTAAAGGAAAATGTCTCATTCAAAGCGCAAACTCAGTTTGTTTGAAATCTACCGCATTTCTTTGGGGGTACATGAAAGTCCCTGTTATTTACTACATACAGTACACAAGTTATAAACACCAGTTTATCTTTCATTTGTCTGTTGTAGTTTCCCCAGCGGAACAAAGAGATTTTATTTAGGCAAGAGTTTTTCTTTTATTGTTATATAATTCTAAATCAATAAGGTAGTTGCAATATTTGTCTTGCGGTTCTCTTCCTTTATCTTCTTGCTTTCACACACCTTTGACTGAAGGATAAATGTTTCTTAATGTTCTCCATTTCTTACAAGTTTTTTTGCTTGTTAAATTAAACATTTAGTTGTAATTAAATTACAGAAAATGCATTTTAGTGTTTTTTCTTAACGTCTACAGAGGCTTTTTGAATGAAAATGTTTAGGGTGGGAAGGGTGGGGATTGTAGGATCCTTGGAAACCATTGAGGGGGGTCGCGACTAGAAAAAGGTTGGGAAACACTGTTCTAGATCCTTCATTCATTCTCAGCAATAGTTCTCATCTCCCATCATGGCGGAAGTACCCAAGGAAAACTTCACCACATAGATGCCTTAGGGCCTGTTCACATAAGAGTCCAGTAGCGGAAGCGTAAAAGGAAAGATGACGCTGAGACGGAAATAAACCAATCATATGCGTTAAATATTTCGTTGCTAATCGTTTGGAGGTTTGTCATTGGTTAAATATATTTAAATACTTTAACGCTTCGGCTAACGGACTCGTATGTGAATAGATCCTTATTCGTCTGTTTTCTTTCAATCGTGACTTTCCCACGACATGAACTTTCCCCGCTTACAGTGAATTTAACCCTTAAAATATATCCTCCCAGTTCCGCAGAATTTCCTGTCTTTAAATGAAAGGAGTTGAGTTCGATTTAAATTAAAAACTTATCGATAGAATAAATAATTGTGATATTCAGTAGCATAATGAGTATTTCAGATTTTTGAAAAAAAAATTAAATTTTAGACGGAATGCGAAAGAATTTGTTTGGTTACGCTAGAATGGTTACTATTTAGTTTCATTATTGCAGTGGTTATACTGTAGTTTCAAGAATGATTATCATATTGCTTAAATAGTAACTACAACAGACTACGGACTATCACATTACTAAGAAATTACAAATTGCTTAAATCACTTTTCTAATTTGTTATTTCTGTTTGGTTTTACAATCTGTGCTTCAAATTCCGAAGCTTTTCATAAGTCATCATAAGCATTTAGCTTTGTACTAAAAACAATAATTTACATCTTAATACGTAATTTCGACGGGTAAGCGCTGATTTTCCCGGTGTCCTCTAAACACATTAAAAGTAAGAATCATAATAAAAGGGTTTGACAAACATTAACAATATCCAGTAGAATTCACATTTTGGTCAGAAATGTGCGAGAAATATTCATTCCAGTGCAGTGGAACAAGATATGTTCTAATGTTTCCTCCTTTTGCCTGAATCCGTGAGATGAAAGCGGTTCATAGACAGATAGGCTTGGGTAACTACGTGGCCTATTCTCGCTCTGGCAGTAAAGGTTAAAGCCACTATAGAAACCTTTTTGAAGTAAGGTCGTTCAGTTCTTTTTGAAAGCGAAAGAGGCGACGATCATTTCCAGCGTTTTTACAAGACGAACACCAAAGATCTCTAGCTTCAGTCTTGGTATTACTTGAGCATTTAGAGTTAGTGGTTTTGGTAGACGTCACTTGACCCATTTTTGAAGACAATTTAGCAAGCTTGTCAGCAATCTCGTTCCCGCGGACTCCAAAATGGGTGGGAATCCACTGAAAGGTGATAGATATCTTTATCCTTTAAATTAAATAGAATGTCTCTGATTTCGCGCATACGAAAAGAATAATCTTTAGGTTTCTCCTAAACGAACACTAAAAATCTCTAGCCTTAGTCTTGGCATTACTTGAGCATTTAGAGTTAATGGTTTAGGTAGACATCACTAGATCCATTTTTATAGACAATTTAGCAAGCTTGTCAGCAATCTCGTTCTCGCGGACTCCAAAATGGGTGGGAATCCACTGAAAGGTGATAGATATCTTTATCCTTTAAATTAAATAGAATGTCTCTGATTTCGCGCATACGAAAAGAATAATCTTTAGGTTTCTCCTAAACGAACACTAAAGATCTCTAGCCTTAGTCTTGGCATTACTTGAGCATTTAGAGTTAATGGTTTAGGTAAACATCACTAGATCCATTTTTAAAGACAATTTAGCAAGCTTGACAGCAATCTCGTTCCCGCGGACTCCAAAATGGGCGGGAATCCACTGAAAGGTGATAGATATCTTTATCCTTTAAATTAAATAGAAGGTCTCTGATTTCGCGCATACGAAAAGAATAATCTTTAGGTTTCTCCTAAACGAACACTAAAGATCTCTAGCCTTAGTATTGGCATTACTTGAGCATTTAGAGTTAATGGTTTAGGTAGACATCACTAGATCCATTTTTAAAGACAATTTAGCAAGCTTGACAGCAATCTCGTTCCCGCGGACTCCAAAATGGGCGGGAATCCACTGAAAGGTGATAGATATCTTTATCCTTTAAATTAAATAGAAGGTCTCTGATTTCGCGCATACGAAAAGAATAATCTTTAGGTTTCTCCTAAACGAACACTAAAGATCTCTAGCCTTAGTATTGCCATTACTTGAGCATTTAGAGTTAATGGTTTAGGTAGACGTCACTAGATCCATTCTTGAAAACAATTTAGCAAGCTTGTCAGCAATCTCGTTCCCGCGGACTCCAAAATGTGCTGGAATCCACTGAAAGGCAATATCTTTATCCTTTAAATTCAGTAGAAGGTCTCTGATTTCGGGAATACGAAAAAAAATAATCTTTAGGTTTCTCGTACTAAAGGATTTGGAAAGCCGCCATGGAATCTGTCAAAAAATATATCGGTCTGTTTCTCAGTGAAAGACAACGAACCAAAGCAGCTGTAAGTGCCAATAATTCGGCATCCAAACTTGAACATGGAGATGTAGGTACAAGAAAATGCTAAAAACTACAAACTATTTGGTTTCTTCATGACAGTCCTTAAATATAATGACCACCATGTATTTTCGTCTAGAAATTATTAATCCTAGAAATGGAATATTTTATAACCCGTATACGATTTTTTAAAAATGACATACTATTCCTAAGAATTTAAAAGTTTTTAAAATGCGTTACATGATATGATCGCGGTGTACAATTCCTTCTGGGAACTAATTATCCCAGATAAGGAATAATTTATACTGCATCTGAGTTTTCGGAAACTCCATGTTATTGCTTATACTGAGAAATTTTACAGACATAATTTCGAAGTCCGTTTATGAATCATTTCGTTCTTATTTCCATTCTATATGTAACCGACATATAGAATGGAAATTGTTTATCCTTAAACGAGTTCAATTGCGTCTCCATTCTGAATTATATGCGTAAAAACAACCAAATTTGACGCTTTTAATGTCTCACGTTGCAGCTATTTATTTCAACATGCCAATCATAAGCCATTCTAGAACAGTTTTTGCAGAGGAAGTTGTGGTTCCCCGTGGGCGTCCCACACCATATAGATATTCAATCTTTTCCGTGCAATACGTACTACAACGGCTATAAATCTCTTATGAATGCATATCATTTAACCACGGTGATGGTTGCCACTTAGCGCTGCAACATTTATGCTCCACTTGAAACCGTCTTTTGAACGGAAATGGAGAGAAACAAAACTCGATAGCCACTGCCTGTTCTTAAGCTATAAATAAAATGTGCCGCTCATGTTGCCCTTGACGCACGCTCTATTTATAGTCCGCCATGATGTAACAATGTCAACAAAGGAAGGCTCTGTATCTATGGAACTGACAAAAAAAAAAAAAACGAAGTTATAAGCTTGACCTTATTTATAGCAAATTTTTAACTGGAAAAATAGTCCGTACTAAAACATGTCCCATTTGTGACTATCAATAAGCATTGAGAAAGATTCACTTAGTGTCTGTTGTTTAAGGTTCATTGACGTAAAAATTACCGCAAAGCATTCATTTAATGTGAATAGCCTGTGTACCAGAGGAAAAAAGGCACTAAGTCACAATTATTTTATCTTACAGGAGAGCTAAATGAAATCCACTTAGTGTTCTTTACCTTCATACAGCGATTGGAAATCGTGCCGTTTCCAACTGGCTGAGTGGCTTCTATATAAGCTTTCAATTTAAAGATTTTCACCACTGAAAAGAATGTAAAAAATATGTAAGAATAATGCTAAACAGTCTACTTGTAAAAATTGGACTTGGTGCCATTTACCGCTGACACATAGATATGCATCTTTCTAAAAAAAGAAGCAAACAACTGGTAGTTATTGTTTACCATCCCTCTGAACAACTCCAAAAACAGATCCTTCCTCCTCATAATTTTAACATACGATTATGTTCCTCCATAACGGTCCTTCGGAAAGCAAAATTTCAGACAATAAAACCGCCTGTCCGTACATCGCGAGTTCAAATTTCGGCAGCATGCCAAACCCCGTCGGTATCGCTTAGACAAGCAGTAAACAGTTAAACAGAAAAGTACCAAAATGCGTCAAAATTTTGAGATACATATATATATATATATATATATATATATATATATATATATATATATATATATATATATATATATATATATATATATATATATATACACATACATATATATATATATATATATATACACATACATATATATATATATATATATATATATATATATATATATATATATACATAACACGTACATACCGGGTGTCCCCAAAATAACCGACGATTTTAAAAATCAATTAAAGAAAATCGGAAGGTGATAGAAATGTACGGTTTGCTGCATTCTGCTTAGGTAACCAGGAAATTTATTCGCAACAATTTTCAAAATTAGTTACAAAGTTCATCAAAAGATGGCGCTGCTGACTGGGAAAACTATAAAACAATGTTTTCATAATAACCACCGTTTGCAGCAACAACGTGGCGCAGTCTGAGGACAAAATTCGCAGACGCCCGTGTAAACATTTCAGTTTGAATGTTCTAACAAGCAGCAGAGATGTATTGTTCCAGTTCATCTACAGTTTTTGGATTGTGATGATACACCTGGTTTTTCAAGTATCCCCAAAGAAAAAAATCGCATGGTGTCAAATCTGGCGAATAGGGAGGCCAATCCCTGCCACTTTGCGTATGCTTCTTGCTTTGAAAACATTGTTTTTTAGTTTTTCCCAGTCGGCAGCGCCATCTGTTGACGAACTTTGTAACTAATTTTGAAAATTGGTGAGAATAAACTCCCTGGTTGCCTAAGCAGAATGCAGCAAACCGTACATTTATATCACCTTCCGTTTTTCTTTAATTGATTTTTCAAATCGTCGGTCATTTTTGGGACACCCGGTACATATATACATACAAAAGAGCAACGATAAGTAAACCTTTCGTTAATAACCCGCGGTAGTTTCGCTAGAAGAGACTACCTGATTTTTTTTCCTTGTTGTAGATTAAGGCGGCTGTATACTAACCCTATTGGATTCGCTCATCTAAATGTTAACCTATGGAGAAAATGTGTCCAAGGATTGCCGACATGGATTGAAAGATTAATTTTTTTTAAAAAATCGTACTCCGTAATAGAGAAAGAAATTTTACACCTAGGGGCAATTTTTCGTTTAAAAAAAATGGAAATGATATTTTTTAATTTAAATTATTCGGGGGGGGGGAATCTGATGTAGTGCGTTTTAAACGCTTCTAAATGCCTTTGGTGGACGAAATTTATCAAATGAATCTTGTTGCAAGGTTCAGAAAAATCCACGCTATCTGAAAACACCATTTTTATTGGATTATCAGCATTTATGGAGCTGTCAATAACAGACACATTTTCTCCATAGGTTAACATTGAGGTGTGTTTGACCCTGTTGAGGTGTGTTTGAGGTGAGAAATTTCAATAGTGTTAGTACACAGCAGCCTTACCAAGTTAATTTTAAAAAATATTCTAGCCCGCGGTATATCAAAAGGTGAATTTACCACTGTAATAAGATCAGAAATAAACGCTCTTCGTCCATTCACCAGCTGAACGATGGCCCCATAAAACGGATCGCCTCTGGCTGCGTTTTCAACATAAAAGAGAAAGCTCAGGTTTCAAAACCTTTTCCATTCAATTATAAGGACGTTAGGTATGTTTTCCTTATAAAAATAAAATTTAAAAACCCTGAAAAGCATCTTACAACGAATGAAAATGTTGCCAAGGTTATGGATGCAATTTGAATAAAGTTGACCGCTGTTCACGTCTTATCTAACCTTGAGGTTATCGATCACTTTCTCATCGAAATATATATAACACACGGAAATATATATAACTTGTTACAGAGAAGTGCGATAACCTATTATTTAGCTGTTTGTTGTATAAAGGATGTTTTCAGAGCATATTAAAAAATTATTTTTACTTTTGTATACTTAGACACTTTTATAAGTCCATCTCTTTTGAAAATACATTTAACGCTGTCACAAAATTAAATATGTAATACACTGATCCTAATACTTATGTCAGACAGTTATAGACCCTTGGACCATTACTGTCTAACTTAATGCGATTTATTAACAGGGGTTAAGAGTGCTTTTCTTTTTTTTTTTTCCACGGAGGGTTGTTGCCAACAAATGAAAGAATGAACTGTGCGGTCTCTTTTGAATGCGAAATTCTCCGTTTTGAAAAGCTTTTTTCTGCATCGCCTTTGTCTCTAGCTCGATTCTTGGGAGCATAATTCTTTCCCTGATGTTCCGTGCTCGTTAAAACGTCAGAAACGTACAAAATAAATCAGACAGTGCGACTTTTTAAACTTATTTTCAGTGCGTTCGTGCCGGAATGAACGTATCTCAAGTTGTTATTTTTAAAACTGTAATTTCAAGGCGATAAATAATATTAGATTTTTATTTGTTTTTACAGAAAATGAAAGTTCTGTGTTATATCGATATGTTACTGAGATATATTGCGAGGAATTTCTCAAAATACGAGATTAGGCCCCTCGATTTCAGTTGAACGAAACTTCGAGAGTGTATTATGAGACATGACGCATCTGAACTACCTCCATTTGGTACTCTGGTTAACCCTTCAGTGGGCGCGCCCGTGTACAAAAAGCAACATTTTCGTAATTTTGAATGGTTTGTTTTTACATGTAAGGTTTGAATGTTCTAAGCAGTTTCTATTCATAGCTACACCCTTTCTAATGCAGTTCTGATTTTCTGATCTTTGTATTCCTTTCCATTAATTTTTAGTCGGGATTTAACCGTGGTAAACCAGCGATTATACTGGATTACAATACTACAAAAGTAGGAGTTGATGTAGTCGATCAGATGTGCAGGTATTGCACGGTATCCCGCATATCACGAAGATGGGCAATCTCATTGTTTTTTAGGTTTTCGGACATAATAGGAATCCATTCGAAATTGTCCATAGAACCAATAAACCGGACAGTTTTTGAAATAAGGCGATTGTACTGCATTCTTTCGCCTTTAATTATAAATATATCTCAATATTATCAACATTTTATATCTTGTCATAAAACGCAGAATTATTATTTTCAATTTGAAAAAAAGAGTATTGTAGTGTAATGTTTAATCGTAGCGCTAGTTAAAGCGAAAATGTTGTGCCCCGTGATTCCCCCACCCCTCTACCAATCAGAGGATTGGCTGCGGGGCCGTTGAACCCAAGAGGGGTGCTGCGAATCGCGGGGAGTCTGTAAGAAAGGGACAGACGGAGAGCGTCTCTAGTAGGAGTCGGGTCTGGTAAGATGCAATAGGCTTGCCCACCTCGTGCTCAGAGTTTTGGTTGTAATCTTTTGTTAAACTGTCAGTAAATGTTTGTGTCGTTTAGACGACTAGTTTTATCTACCTCATTGTCCCTATGCCAGAGAAAGAACCTCGGTGTAGTGAGAATACACGACAAGTATATTACAAAAAGAATATTCAAGGTTGAAAGAGACGTTGCACTTTGTGCCACGCTGGTGTTCTAAAAATTGGCGTGCCCGCTGAAGGGTTAATAAAAACCGAGTTCCCTATAAAGGTAAACAAAATAATTATCGACACCCACTCTTGCAAACCGAGTAGAAATTAATTTTATTTATTCTGCGAAAAAAAAAAATGGGAGTTTAAAAGAGGAAACCACCTTCTCTCAGGCAGAAATAAAACAACTCCATCGTGGATAATTCTTAGATGTAGCGGCAGGCTGTTTCATGAAAGGAATCTCACTAGGTGCGGGTGTCCCACTCGCCCGCCTTTGTATGTTTTTAATCTTTATTTAACTATCACAGCTATTTTCAATCTTTCTGGGAATGAAAAGTATGAAAAGTGTTCAGTCTTACAAAACAAATGAGATTTTATAGTTTTGCGGTAGTAAAAACATGAAGAATTTCTTTTGAAGAATATTTAATTTTCTTTCGCTCTTAAAATCAGTTATATTCTTCTAGTCACCACTATTGAGGACTTGCAGTGTACTGAAGGAGTGGAGATTTAATAAGATGAAAACGAATGATGGAAAAATATCGCATAAAGAGACCGCTTCAAAGACAGTGTTCCTACAAAAAGTAAACCGTTTCTACGATTAACAAGCATGTTAAATCCACCCTGAAAGTTCCCCTGTCTGTGCCCAAATTTTGTCCTGGCAACAGAAAGTATATGGATTTCTCTTATCTCTCAGGTCCTGATTCCGAAACATTGTAAGCTTAAAATCCCTATACATACATGCATACATATTATGTATGCGTATTTATATATATGTAACATTGTAGGTCCATCCGAGAGGAACAATTAAATCAAGGACCCACCATGTCACAGCGGAGAGATAGACGGATGTTATGTAGTCGAGGCCGGAGCATTAACAGCAGTCATAACGTTGATCTAAATATTTTATTAGACAAAATGACACAACCTCTCGGGGCAGTGAAATATGAAAAAGACCCTCCGAATCTTCACCGGTGGGTCTTATATAAACATTTGAGGTGGCTCGTCGTGTGATCATGAAAAAGAGTAATGATTGGCTATCCGTGACCCTGGTGTCAGAGGTCACTTGATATCTTATGTAAGATGCGCGAGAATTTGGGATTTTCGAGAGGTCGCTACGCAGCTGTCTTTGTTCTTTAAATCGGAAACAAAATTAATCTACGCCCAAGGAAATTTAGAAGAATTTAGAATGCTGAAAGGGATTTAGGGTTTTTTTTTATGTTTTATATATATATATATATACATATGTAATAGCACGGGCGCGGGCCGACGAAGGAAGGGCTGAGTGGCATAGTTTTGAGTAATCATTCATCTTGCTTCATCTAATTGAGGTTAAAATGGATGACTTGTCGCCCGGCCGTGCATCACAAATGTTTAAATCCATTCCCGCATCATCTCAACCCTCGGACACAAATCCTAACACAACTTTCTCGAACTACATTTTATTAAAATTACCGACCGTTCCGTCAGTATGAATGCAGCAAGTGGAAGTACAGGAATCCGTTCACATTCTGAATGTCAACACTTATATAAACTTCAGTCCATCACGTGATTAAAGGGTGTGTCTTAATAGTTGATTGGTTTGAAGTTGTTGTTGATGTGCAGAACTGATTTAAATGTGTACTGACACCGCGCCGCGTCTCTTTACTTAAAAAAGACAGCCATCTTGAATGATTTTGCCGAAGGCTGTAATAATGGAATTTAACGCGAATGCCCAAAGGAATTAAATAACTTAAGGGATTAAAAAAGGGGTATGTAATTTTGAATAGTAAAGTGAGGAATTAATAGTTTTTAAATGTTAAGAGTGTTAAATTAATAAATTACTAGTTTTTTAATATTATATATATATATATATATATATATATATATATATATATGTGTGTGTGTGTGTGTGTGTGTCTATTATTACATATATATAAATTTAATGTTATAAATATGTAATAATAACACCCCACCAGTTTTAATTCTATTCCGATCTTGTCTTTCCCCTTTATACATTATAACGATATTCGAAAATATAGGTATGGGAATTCACGTCTGGTGATAGCATCTTTTACTTAAAAGTTGTAGTCGGTTTGAGCGGCACCAAAATCAACCAAGTAGTCAGTCCAGTTGGTGGGATTAACAAATTTATTAACTTTATCACGTTATTGATATTTAGTTGTTTAACATAGATAGGATGCATAAAGAGAAAAACTATTTACAGTTTATAACGAATACAGGAGAGAGTGCTTAACGTCCTGTCTACCCCATATTCAAACGCGTAGGGAAGCGCGCAGTTTGACTTTCACACCAGAACAGAGATGCCGAGCAACAGCCAAGCGCCACACAGAAACGGAAGTAATTACATAAGGGGAAAGACACTATTAAACGTAGAGAATTAATGGAATAGAATTAATACTGTTAGGCTATATATATATATATATATATATATATATATATATATATATATATATATATATATATATATATATATATATATACTTATACTGTCATTATATTTATATATACATGTAGATAGATAGATAGATAGATCAGTGGTTCCCAACCGGTGGTCCGCGAGAGCTTCGGGAGTGGTCCAACACCACATATAAAAATGTTGCCAAATAAATAGGGATTTTGAAAGCAATGTTCATTGAACTAGATGGGCCGAATATATCCGATGACTATCAGGTGTTAAATAAAAATTTCTTAAATGTTTTACAATTATTTTGTTATTAGAATATGTTACACAATAATTTGTAATAAATTAAGTTTATTACAAAAGGAATAATCAAGGTTTAAAAAGACGTTGCACTAAATGCAACGCGCGCCTGCTGGTGTACCAAAAATTGGCGCGCCCGCTGAAGGGTTAAAAATCTGCGCAGAACGCAACGTGCCTTAAGTCTATTCCACAAGGCCTGCAAGAGCTTCATCCAAGATCGAAAATCGGCAAGAAATTTGGTGTGCTTACACCTCTGTTACCCTCTCAATTCGTGAATATTATAAGCTTCTCGCATTTGTTAGTGCCTCAACAAAAAACATAAGCGTGTGTATCTCGGTTTAAATGTTTAAACATAAACTACTGTGCTTGTAAAATTTAAGGACTTGACTAGAAATATCAACAGAAAGAAAATTAATGATCTCATGCTAGCCTCTTATAAGACCACAAAAATCCGAGTGACACAACAGCGCGTAGAGCTGCAAATTGGATGCGCGTGGTTTGATCAGAATGGAGTAGTTATTGCACATGAAGGACCGTTTGCTTCTATCTCATGAATCGAGGAAAATTTTTCCGAGACCAGCAATAGTATTGCTTCTGACGCAATGCTGTTGTGTTGCGCGGGTTTTTGTGCTCTGTTAAGAGCTTTATGGTGAAATTTTTTAAACTTCCATCATGAAATTTTTGAAGAATAAATTCAAGAAAAACTGTTTTGAAGAACAACTTCAAACGGGATAGATGATGACACTCAAAAAAAATTATTTGTACCGTTTCTTCAACGAAGTTAAATGTAACATTTATTTCAGATATATAACCTCTTTAAATCTATAAAAAACGTTCATTTTATTTTTCTTTATTTATATGCAATTGGTTTGACACCTGCACTAAAAATTTTCAGTAGAATTATTTAAACCTATAGCAAAGAACAAATTGATAAAATTTAATAATTGTCAACAATTGAACTTAATTTAATGGTTGTCAAAGTATCAGAATTTGTGGAAAAATTTCTTTTAGAATTTTAAGAAGGTCTCGGTATCTTAATAATCAATATCCCAGTTACGGCATTCTCATACTAGCTCTTATTTTGAGCTTTTGAAATGAAAATATATGGATTTTTCTTTCAACTTTCATGCAAGAAAGACTGTTACTACCGTCTCATTTATCAACTGAAAAAATTTAACCTGCATGAGACAGGGTTTGAAAAACTATCAGTTTCATACTTATCAAGTATTGATCAATATTTGCCCATTGTTTTCAAGAAATTTTTTTTGTGTAGTTTATAAAAGAAAAAACAGTTTATTTTCAGATACTATGGATTTGTAAGAGTCAAAATATTTCCGATTTTATGTATTTAAATATGTACTAGTTGATACCCACAAAACATGACGGCTAGATAGTAAATAAATGTACTAATACACAAATTATACACAACACATCATTGCCAAATATCTTGAAAATCATAATAATGAGCCGAAACAAATTAATGTGTTTAAGCGGTCTCGTGCGTAGTGAGTATCTAAAACCGGATTTTAAAAGTGTCACTGAGCATGCGCAGAAAGCAATATCTTTTAATTGTAAATTATCACTAATTAAACAGCGCGATATAAACAATTTCCATGAAGTTTAATCTTATGTTTAACAAACATAATTATCATAAAAATAAAAATGACAGAGAGAGTTCTACAGAGACTCCTCGGAATAAATGTGTTTATCATTAAATCATGTCACTGAGCATGCGCAGAAACATTGAGTTTCTAAAGACAGATTTAAACGTACCACTGAACATGCGCAGAAATCAATTTTTCATTGTAAATTGTCGTTAATTAATAGAAACTGTGGTCACAAAAACCAAATTTGACAAATCTACAGATTATAATCTTTCGTTTAAGACCAAAATGAAGTAAATTGATGCAGTAATGTTCTCTCACGGACTGCCCAAAAAGTCGGCTTAGCAACTTAAATATATAGATGCTTGTGTGAGCATGTTATATTCGAACAAAAGAGACAATAAGAGCATGCCTGACTTTTAGCACCAGGAGTCTCGCTAAAAAGTACCGTAGTCGCATGGGTGCATCTTACATAAGTTGAACCAGGTCCCGAGGCATCGCAGTGGTTAGCGCGCCCGAATTCGGTACTGAGGGATTCCGGTAAGCACCACTGAATACCCATCTGTCTACGCCGGATATGGGCACATTAATGTTGGACTGGAACTTTCTTCCATGTGATATGTGTGTAGGAGGAGGGTACGACCAACCAGATGTCGCCCCTGAAGGCGGTTGGTCAAAATTTGGGTGGGGCTCTAGGGACAATGTTGGTCCAGCTATACTGTGCTCCCATTATAAGAAACTAACAAATATCGCGGAGATAAAGCAAAAGTCCAAAGACAAAAATGCCTGCCGCGTTGGAACAACATAATTTGAATCCGTTTTCAAATTATGGAAAATCGAAATTGTTCAAAAAACTATATATAACATAACGTATTCAAGGATCGTACCTAATGTTTGTTATGTGTTTTGGAAATTGATTTCAGTTTCTAAAAATAATGTTTTTCTATTATGGATAAACTAGACGCAAAAAATATTTGAAGTTATTGATGTAACATATTTTCTTTCAACGTAATCTGTACATTGGAAAGATGAAATGCTGCTTTAGCTCAAGAGAGCTACCAATTTCAGGGTGTCATGTTATTGGGTAGCTAATTTTCCTGATTTGGGTATCCAACTTGAGTATCTTAAGGCTGCTATGTACTAAAGAAAAAAATTGTATTTCCCTTTTCTTCTTCTTGCAGACTCCTGTGGTGGGAGGTGTCCATTTGACAGTTCGAGAATTCCACCCCCCTTAGGATTGACATTTTGAGGGATTGTAATGGCTCTCTCTCTATAGGGGGTTTAAGTGCTGGCCCCAAATTTTTTATTTAAAATATATTTTTGTCAACTATTTACAGGTACATAAATGCTGATAATCAAATAAAATTGGTATTGTCAGATAGCCTGAACTTTTCTGCAAAGCGCTACAGGATTCATTTTATAAATTTCGTCCACCGAAGGAATTTATGAGCGTTTAAAACACACTATACCAGATTTTTCCCCGAATAATTTAAATTTTAAAATATTAATTGTATTTTTAAAAAAAAACGAAAAATGTACACAAATGTAAAATTTCTTTCTGTATAACGGAGTACAATTAAAAAAAAAATCTTTGAATCCAAGTCGGCAAACCATGGACAAATTTTCTCCATGGGTTAACATTGGGGTGAGCGAATCCAATGGGGTTAGTACATAGCAGCCTTAAACATGCTTTCGTACCCTTTCACTTATACTTCCATTTTTTGTAATGTACCTACAACAGCATTTCGTTTTTACAGTGTATGTTAACGGAAATTCTTTACATCTTTTGAGCTTTGAATTCAAATATATATGTTCTGTTTGTTAACATTTTTCTACCATCCCATAACTGTTCAATGTTTTGACAGTCAAAATACCTAAATTTGAAATAACTGCAAACTAAGTTAAATACTAACATTTTTTAAAAATTCTTTTGGGTACAATTTATGGAAATGGGGTGCCAATGGGTGAAAAATAGTAAAAGGTCGAAGTATCACTGCTATAGTCAGGTATAGTCAAAATAGGGGCTGGCCAGGCACATCATATTTCCGACACGCGTTGCGAGTGTGTCCAGAGAGCGACGGGTAACATTTCAATAGCTTGAGCCCACTTCTTCAAAATATTCGCAACCTGTTGACTTTTACGAGGTAAATCAGCAGGATCTTCGAGAATACGATGAAGAGATCGCAAAACTATTTGGCACGTATCTTTCGAAAATAAATGATAAAAGGTATATAAGGAGAATAAAAAACGCGCCATACTAGCATGTCAAATAGATGGGAATATTTATACTGAAAATTTCTAAAGCAAACTGCATTTTTATATATTTAAAAAAAACAGAAATTAGAACCACTCTTGGAACAGCTCTCGACGGACACTTAAAACGTTATACGATGCAGAGAGGATGCGGGTGATTGATATAATAACAGGAGGTGAGCTGAACTTTTGAAACTCGATGTTCCAGTAAATTC
Source organism: Dolomedes plantarius (assembly GCA_907164885.2). Classification (NCBI taxonomy): domain Eukaryota; kingdom Metazoa; phylum Arthropoda; class Arachnida; order Araneae; family Dolomedidae; genus Dolomedes; species Dolomedes plantarius. The sequence goes on along the minus strand of OU015492.1, from coordinate 24,220,662 downwards.
CCACAGCGCAGATCTGACAGAAATTATTCTTTATTCTACCTTTTTAATATTGTCAGATTTAGGCTAAACCGCCGGAGTTAACTCCAATGATTTGTCATTCAATCTGAAATGTACTTAACAAAACTAACCAGTGTCGTCACAATTGTATGTATTACGTATTTATTTAGTAACGTCAGTTTTACGTTATTTAGTAACTGTCTATTTAACTGTTGTATATTATTTCTTGCGTCTCATTGAGAGTTAGTATAAGTGTCATCGTGTACCTACCGCCAGTACGGCGTTGACAACTGTTATCAAAGGTTGTATAGTTAATTTAAATTCTTATGTTTTTAATAAATTTATGTTCGTTTTATATTCTTGTCTCACCTTTATCAAACTGCCTCACTTTAATTGAGCCAAAGGGATTTCTTTAAAACCTCCATAATCCAATAGTATCAATTATAAAACTTTCTTTCTCACGGTAGCATTGCTCATAATGAAATGAAAGGCAAAACTTTTCAGATTATCTTCGCTTCGTTTTCTCACTTTATTGCGCTACAGTGTCAGATTCTCATTGAGCTATTGCTACGAAAGACAGTCTTACGAGGCGATGGGAGTCGCTTCTGATTTTCAAAATCTGTTTCCCACATCTTGCTCGGGAAACCGATATGCTTGGGCTTAAGCCCGTCTGCACACGGAACAACTCAAAAGAAACTGATAACTGACTCAGATCACAAACCAGTCCGTGATGAGTCGCAACCTATGTAATTGAATGGAGCCACGCACACGGCGCAACTGGTTACAAACTCGTCAACGGGTCGTTGATTTGAGTCAGTTATCAGTTTCTTTTGAGTTGCTCCGTGTGCAGACGGCCTAACTTTCAGACTGAAAATTCTGGCGGAATTTGCTGGTATCGCTTTTTTAATCAGCCCGGAATCCACACACGTGTTCAAAAAGGTAGGAACTGAAAAATGGTACAGTCGGACCTCTATTTAACGAAGTCGCTAAATCCCGAGAAACAGTTCGTTATATGGAAAATTCGTTAAATAGAGATTCACTTTTTAAAATGCTTTAAACTACACAAAACAGATTTGAAATTCATAAACATTAAATATTATTAATAAAAGTAATTGATCACACCTTTATTTTGTAAATTAATGTCTATTTGTTTTATATATCTTACCCATCAAACAGAAATCTGCAAGGAAATCAAGAATAAAACAAAACATTTTCCGGGAATACACTGTTTTTTCAATTAAAAAAAATTATATTAAAATTAAGGAATTTTAATGACATTATCCCATTTATTATAACAAGTAATTTTAAGCATACATTACCACAGGCGTCCTTAAATTTAATTGCTGATAAAGTCTGTTAATTTTTTCTGAGATTTTTGTTTGAAAAAGTGTTTTCTCTCATAATATGTTTCTCATCTTTGCAATGGACCAAAAACACCTTCAGGCGTATTTTCTTCAAACTGCAACCCGCGTCGGAATGTGTTAAAAGAAAGTTAATGTGTTAAATGTGTTAAATGTGTTAAAAGAAAGAATAAGTTTGAAATGTTCAGAAATATTTTGAGAAATATGAAGAAAAAAAATATTGGATTACAAGAAAAAGTTCGTTAAATAGAGAATGCACTTCGCTATTTGCAGGTTATTTTACGAAGAAATTCACAAAATGTTCTTGGTTCCAAGGAAAAGTTCGCAAAATAGAGGTACGTTCAATAGAGGTCCGACTGTATTTCGATATGCACGCAACTGAGTTCGTGCACACTGTGGGGTCTTGTAAAAATACCCCCATACTTGCATGACGCTACAACGCGATTGCCCACCTTTTTAGAATAGGACTTAGGAAGTCACCCAATTGTACTTTATGTATTAACGAACGACCCATAAAAGTGAACATTTAGACACGTGCACTGCACTTAATGGTTTCAATTTTATTGTTCAGAAATACTGGGAAGCTAGAAGGCTAATGACATAATTGTCAAAGGCCCGGCATTTTTAAATAGTTAAATTTCCAAACAAATATTAAAAAAACACCTTCTTCACGAATATGTCTCCCATTCTATCCTAAATCAAAATTACTTGATTGTTTGAACACCACCATAATGGTAATCTCTCTCTCGAATTCTAACAGTTGCTACTATTTTTTTTTTTTAACTTTTGAACTTGTATTTTTTATTACATCAGGCTATCCCGAAAAATCTACGCAGATTTTTTCCTCTTTCGTGACAAATGTACTGACCATTGTTTTGCCTCGCGAATATCTTCACTGCAATTTTTCCTCATTTCCTCATTAAAATTATTTATTCTTTCCTCATTGTAATTTTTCTCGTTGTCAAGTAAGCCTCAGAAACGGAATATTACTTTTTTTTCGCTTTTCAATGCGGAGGCCTTGTCTAATTTAAACATTCGCCTATTATCACCGCGGTTTTGCTGGCCTCTTTATTATGAGGGCACCACATAGTTGGACCAGCATTGCGCCCTATGAAGGGACGACACAAACGGAGGCATTTTTCGTGGCGCGATGCCGGGATTCGATCCGAGCCCCCTCAGCACCAAAATCCAGTGCGCTGTACCACAGGAAATTCCACAAGCCTTGGATATTAGACATAAATGCATAAATAATCTTTAAAACGTATTGCATCGAAGCAGACAGTTATGCAGTGATAACTGACCACCTCTCGTATCGACTAAGTGGCAAAAGTAATTCATTTTAATATTTCACTTCCAGGGTGTACATAATACCCACACTTTATAAAAGAAAGTCTCACTATACTTTGATTTCACATTTTAAACCCGCTTCTTTAAGTTTCTGAATTATTTTTATCCTTTTGACAGCCCGAGAGTTACAATGTTTTGTTTTTTTTTGTAAAGTTTCCTTCCCCCTGTTAATGAATGCCAAGCTGCGAAAGAAAAATGAACCCGAAACAGCAAAAAAGAAAGACAGATTTACTTTTCTAGCCTTTCACTTAACCCTTATACATTGTAGCCGTTTCTCACCACTTTCGGTGACAGCCTCATTATTAGCCTCCTGATGAACAGCTAACTCGAATTCGGGAGATGAAAAAAAAAGATCCAGGAATAACTTTTTTTTTTTTAAATTCGCCCTCTGCCGCCTTAAGAAAAAGTTTCTCTATTAGCATTTTCTTTCATATTTCTAATCCTTTCCTGTACTTTCGGTCTGTAAATGTGTCAAATCTGAGCCGCGGTCTGAATAAATGAGGGAGTCTACCGCATACGATTGACTTATTTATAACATAACGCTCTTCTTTTTCTTTCTTTTTTTCTGTGGAGATTTCTTTTTCAAGAAATAGAGTTTCTGTTCATTTCTAAGAAAACTAGCCATTCCTGCTTCAGAGAAAATAGTTAATAGAAATCACAAGAAAGATGGCGATACTTAATCATCTAAGATCTTGAATTTAGAGTACTTCAAGACCGGATGATGAAGAATTCTTCAGAACCAATTTTAAGCCACGGGGAATTGTTTTTTCGATATTTTTATCGTTACAGACTGGTAATATTCATATATTTGAACAGGGCCGGCTCGAGGTTGGTTGGCGCCCTTAGCAAAATTTCTTAAGAGCGCCCTTTGAAATGAAATATTTTTTTAATAAAAGGGAAAAAAATTTGCAACAAAACTATGATTTATTAAAATATAAAATACAACTAAATATGACCTTTTCGTGCTTTTACAATAGCAAATTTATCAATTACATCACTTAAATCAATTTCATTTAAAAGTTTGCGCTCAATTGACATCGTTGATAATCCATCCAATCTTTGTTGTGTCATCGATGTTCTTAAATAAGTTTTTATTAGCTTTAACTTTGAAAAACTTCGTTCAGCACTAGCTACTGAAACCGGTAATGTTAATGAAATACGCAATGCAATAAACAAATTAGGAAATGAGGAAGTTAATTTATTTTTGCATATAAATTCCAAAATTTTTTCTGGCAATTCTTCGTATTGATACAAATTTTGTATATATCTTATTTCTTGAAATAAATCTAATCCACTTATGTCTTTCTCTTCATTATCGGTTAACAGAATTTCCAAATCCATAAATTTTTCATAAGAACTGTGTCATCCCATTCTTTAGATTTTTTAATCATATACAAAATTTTTTAATCATATTAAAATTGTCAGTATGTTTGGAAGATAATTCAAATCGATCTTTTAACGCATTTATAGCAGTGTCTAGAATATTATAAAAAAAATGAATCCTAAAATTGTCTTTTTCAATAGATCCTATTTCGTCATTGCCTTCATATTCAAAAAGGTTTCTTTTTTTGCGAATTCGATTTTTTTCAAAATTTGGGTCGATATCTAAATTAGGTGCAATTTGTTTTGCTTCCAACAAAACAATTGATGGTTGCCACTAACTGCTAAATTTTAAAAACAATTTTGTTAATAAATTATTAGACGGTCTTCGGCTTAGGGGCTGGGGTTGAAGGCCCCGGTGTCCTTGAGCCAGTGTGTCCCAGTTGAGCAGGATTGCGCTCGGGACGATTAGTTAACAGTTTTCCCGTATACCTTAACGGTTGGACGGGCATTCAATTGATTCAATTGATTTTGCTTCCAACAAAATAGTTTCAAATTTCTCCTCACTTCTATATTTTTCAAGAAAGCAAATTGAACTGTTTATATGGAAATTTGCATTTACTAAATCTAAATTTATGTTCTTAAGAGTTTTACTTGTAATATTTATGTTGTTTAAAACATCATACCATATTATTAATGAACATATAAATTTAAAATTGCCAATAATTTTCAACAGACCCTTTGCATCAGACTTATTTTTTGCAATAGTTGCAGTGGTGATTGGTTCTTGTGTGTTAAAAAAACTTTCCAATGCTTCCATTACTTCTTCAAGCTGATATCTTACTGGTTTTAAAGCTTCTAAACGACTAGCCCATCTGGTATCACTAAGACCTTTTAAGGTCAATAATTTGACATGTTTCTCTTGAGGATATCCCACCTTTGTGTAGATGCAGAAAAAAACGTGTAAAGGCGCTGTACATTATCAAAAAAGGACACAGCTTCAGTACAACAATTTGCTGCATCATTTACTACAAGATTTAGAGAGTGAGCTGAGCATGGTACAAAAAATGCTCTCGGATATGTGGTCAGTATATTGCTTTGAACTCCATTATGCTTTCCACGCATATTTGCGCCGTTGTCGTTTCCTTGTCCTCTTAAATCATTTAAAGATATCTCATTTTTATTCAAAATTTCATATATTTTCTCCGTCATTCCTTTGCCAGTACTGTTGTTAATCTCAATAAATCCTAAAAAATGTTCTGAGATTTCCAAAAAATCTCCATTTTCATTTGCGGAGGGAAGTATTTTAACAAAGCGGACAATTAAAGACATTTGTTCAATGTGTGAAAGATCTGGTGTACAATCAACAATTATAGAATAATACTTGGCTTCTTTTAATTTCTTGATTATACTTTCCTTAATTATATCGTTGAAAAGAAATATAATTTCAATTTGGATATTCTTCCCCAAATAATGGTAATTAACATCTTTATTTAAAAATTTTCTTAAATGCTCTTTCATAAGAGGATCGAATTCCGCGAAAACTTCTATAATTTTGAAAAAAATTCCATTATTATCTGTGTACAACTTATCAGATGTACCACGTAAAGGTAAATTTTCTGTTCCGTGCAATTTAATAATTGAAAAAATTCTCTTTAAAATACTTCTCCAGTATTTCGTATTTTCATTAATTTGTTTCTGCTGCATTTTATCGATTGTTGAGGTATAATTAATTCTGTTTACGAAATCCTTCAAGATATTATAGGAATTTAAATGTTCTTTACTTGTTTCGTGTATCTTTAATCTATTGATAATATTTTTCCAATCTTTTAAACCCTCCTGGTTTATTGCTACTTGGACCTTGGAAAATAATTTGCAGCAAAAACAATGTACCACATCGAGAGATTTAGAGTATACTAACCAGTCTCGAAGATATTTTTCACCGTTAGGAAGTATTCGAAAATAATTCGTTGACAAAAATTTTCTATTGGTGTTTACGTCCTTCGGAAATTTGTGATTTATTAATTGCACAGGTCCAATTCTTACCAACATGTCTATTATGGACTTTCTATTTTCTGGCTGTGGCCATTTTCCAACATCTTCATAATCTTTCAATAATTGTACCGAAATTTCTTTCTGTGCTTCTTCAATTTTTCCTTCATTTTCAGGATTTTTTTTCATTTTGAGAACTTTCTGAAATAACCTCAGTGTCTGAGCGCATGCGCTAGGCGGCGTCTGATATGACGTAGACAAAAATACTTCAGTAGTAGCCAAAACGTTGCTTTGTGTGGATGTTATTCCACGAGCGGGAAATTTCCCCATTTACTTTGTTTAAAATCATTTGATTAATAAAAACGTTGTTAATTACTAACAACTGGTCCGTCGTCAATGTTTATGGTCTACTCACATCTAAATAGTCTATCTTAAAAGACAAGTGTTCCGCCAGATCCGCAGTAGACCAACGACCTATGGAGAAATTAAATAGATTAAAGGGTGCCTTGAAAGGCAATATTACGAAATTGGAACAGTTCTGCAAAACACAAACTGAGGAAGTTAATACTACTCCGAGCGAACTAAGTGTGAAAATGCGTAAAATAGAAAGTCTGCAATCAAGACTGGAAGATTTACGAGAACAATATTGTTCTCTGCTATTAGATGACGCTGATTGTGACATAAATGAAGCTGAAGAGGATTTAAGTGAATCAGAAGACCGCCTGGAGATATTGGAGGTGAGTTTCAAAACCCTCCTTGATTCAATTAAAAATGCTGTTAGTATTGTTGATAATGTAAACCGAAACAGCGAAACCCAAAGTAACGCACAGACGGCAAAAACGAAAGTTAAGCTACCAGAAATACCTCTCCCTATTTTTAATGGGAAAATAGAGGACTGGTCAACATTTAAAAGTCAATTTAATGATCTAATTACTAATAATGAAGTATTAAATGAAACACAAAAATTGTATTATCTACGCGCCTCACTAAAGGGCGATGCTAAACAAATAGAGTCATGTGATGATTCTTTCGATTCGTTGTTTAATGCTTTAACCGAAAGGTTTGAAAATTTACGTTTACTACTTGAAACACATGTTCTTGCGATTCTCAATTACGAGAAACTACAACATGAATCGATTAAAGAACTAAGAGCTTTAATTGATTGTATAAATAAACACATCAGAGCATTGAGTGTTTTGAAATACGAGAAAAATGATTTATCGGAAATAATTTTAGTCAGTGTTATACTTCAAAAACTTGATCGGGAAACACGAAGATTATTTGAATCAGATCTAAATTCCAAGGAAGTTTCCAAATTTGATACATTAATGTCTTTCTTGGAAAAAAGAAGCTTAGTACTAGAAGGTATAAATCGCATGCCCCTTGCAAAGAATACAAACAAAGTTTCTTCCCCCTGTAACAAAACAAAATCTTTAATGATTAACGCTAATGAAAAATATAAACCTAAAGAATGTGTTTTATGTAAACATCCACATTATTTGAACAAATGTAGTGTATTCCAGGGAATGGATACACATAGAAGATTTGAAACGGTAAAGGATGAAAAATTATGCATCAACTGTCTGAATAAAAACCACACTTCTAATTTCTGCAAGTCTAAATATTCTTGTGTAATCTGTGGTAGAAGACACCATACGATGTTACATCATGAACAAATCACTGATCCTGAAAGAAGAGCAAAAACAGCAGGTGCTATTTCCGGTGGTTTCAACCGTCCTGCGGAAACAAACACAGAACCGAAAGAGCAAAACTTAGCGTTTCAAACTCTGAGTATTTCGGAAAAAGAAAACAAATCGATTTTGTTAAGCACAGCGTATATTTATATTGAAGATTCTACCGGAAACAAGAAAAGAGTTAGGTGTATTTTAGATAATGGTTCGAATATAAATTGTTTAACGAATGAGTGTGCTGATATTTTGGGGATTAAAAAGAAATGTGTAAATGCGCCAGTGTCTGGTTTAAATGGATCTGTTCATACAATAAAGTCAAAAGTTGATACTACAATTTCGAATGCAGATGAGAGCTTCCAGGAAAGTGTTGAGTTTTTTATTATTCCAAAAATAACTGATTTAACTCCTTCGCATTATTTGGATATTTCAGATGTAAAATTACCTGACTTTATAGAACTTGCAGACGCTACATATTTTAGACCAGGAAAAATACATGCTCTTATTGGAGCTGAACTGTTTTTCAAGATTATTAAAAATGATTCCTTTAAAGTTGCTGATAAATTGTTTATGAAAGATTCAGTGTTTGACTGGATAGCTACTGGGTCTCTGAAGGAAATCCAAACTCAAAATAAAATGCATTGTTATTTAATTCAAAACTGTGATACGATAGATAACACTCTAAAATCATTTTGGGAATTGGAATCTATTGGTATAATACATGATGACCCAAAATTAACGGAACAAGATCAGGCCATTAAAATATTTAATGAAACTACTACGTTTCACAATGGTCGTTACGAAGTAGAACTGCCATGGAAAAGAGATTTTAAAGAATTAGGGGATAACTTTAAAGTGTCAAAACAAAGATTACACTCGTTACAAAGAAAATTTTATCGCAACCCAGAGTTGCATGCACAGTACAAAGAAATTATTAATGACTATTTAAAGAATGGAATCATTGAAAGGGTGGAAGAAACTAAAAATCAGGACGTGGTGGAAAAACCACTTTATTACTTGCCACATCAGGCGGTTCAGAAACAAGACCGACTTACTACTAAAACTCGTGTGATTTTTGATGCCAGCTCGCATGACATTGGTCACCTTTCCTTAAATGATTGCTTATGGACAGGGCCAAATTTGAATCCAAACATCTTTGATATTCTAATAAACTTTAGACTAAACAAAATTGCCTTAACTTCTGACATTGAAAAGGCATTTCTACAGATTTCCCTTTCAGAAAAGGACAGAGATGCGGTACGTTTTTTGTGGTCTAATGGCATGAATGAAAACATCGAAGTGTACCGATTTAAACGAGTTATTTTTGGGGTAAACGCCAGTCCGTTCCTGTTATCTGCAACCATAAGAAAACACATTGAAAAGTTCAGTGGTGAATTTCCTGTAACCACACAACTCCTTAATCGCTGCCTGTATGTTGATGATTTTATCACTAGCATCGACAACCTTGATCTTGCACTAGAAGTCTCCCACAAAGCCAAGGAAATCTTGCAGAAAGCCGGGATGTTTCTTAGAAAATGGTTTACAAACGACGAAAATCTCATGAAACAGTGGAAGGAAGATGGGTTTGATATCCAACATCAACACGAATCCATTAGCTTAGGTTCAAATTCAACAAAGGTTTTAGGAATGGCATGGAACACCCCTGATGATTGTTTCACCATAGAAGTTAAAGGTTTAATTCAGTTCTTGTCCAACGATAAAAATACAAAACGTTTTCTTCTCCAAGCTGCTGGGAAAATCTTCGACCCTTTGGGACTATTGGCACCGTTCACCATACGTGTAAAATGCCTTTTTCAGCAGTTGTGGCTACAGAGAATTCCCTGGGATGGAGATCTACCTCCTGATGTTCAAATAGAATGGTTACAGTGGTGTAGCGAACTTCCATGTCTAGCAGAATTAAAAATTCCTCGATTTGTGCTGAACTCGAATAGTGAGTTTGGTGATGTAGTTGAAATCCACAGTTTCTCTGATGCCAGCAAAGTGGCATATGGCGCCGCTGTATATTTACGAGTTTTAACAAAGAATGGTATTGAGGTCAATCTTGTAACATCTAAAAGCAGGGTTGCCCCTCTAAAGAAGATTTCAATACCTAGATTAGAACTTCTAGGTGCCTTGTTAGCTGCACGATTAACCAAGACAGTCAAGGAAACTATCGACCAAAAAACTCAGTCAACAGTGTATTTTTGGACAGACTCGACAATAGTGCTATATTGGATAAAAGGTCCCACCAAACGCTGGAAACAGTTCGTAGCAAATAGGGTTAATGAAATAAAAACCCTGACCGATACCAATGCCTGGCATCACTGTCCAGGTAGAGAAAACCCTGCGGATTTAGTGTCTAGAGGTACCAGCGCTCAGTCTCTTGTGGACAATTCAATGTGGTTAAAAGGCCCCCCATTTCTTACATCCAGTGAACTGCCCGTTACAAACGTTGTTCCTGGTGTTCCTGAAACAAACTATCTTTCTGAAATGAAAAGTGACACTAATTTTAAAAGCATTACTTTAATCAATTTATCTGATGAAAAAAGTGTTTTAAATAGTATACTTGATCTTAGTAATAACTATATGAAAATAATTCGTATTCTAAGTCATGTTTACAGGTTCATTCATAATGTAAAAAATCCAGGGAAAAAGAAAACCGGTCGTCTAAATCATATGGAGCTGACTAAAGCTGAAAACATTATTATTAGGTATGTACAGGAAGGTGAGTATTCAGAAGAGATCAAAAGATTGAAAAGTGGCAAGTCTGTTAAGGGTAATAGCAAATTGGCTTCATTAAATTGTTTTTTAGATGATGATAAAATATTAAGAGTAGGAGGTAGGTTGTCTAAATCTAAGCTAAGATTTAATGAAAAATTCCCTATGGTACTTCCTAGCAAGCATCGATTTACTCAAACTGTTGTAAAATATTTTCATTTAAAAAACTTGCACATAGGTCCACAGTCCCTATTGTATCATGTTCGCCAAAAATTCTGGATACCAAATGGTAGAGATGTTTGTCGTAAAACTGTACATAATTGCATCACTTGCTTTAAAAACAAACCTCGAGAAGCAAGTCAAATTATGGGTGATTTGCCAGAGGAACGTGTTGTACCCAACTTTCCCTTTAATGTGACAGGCATAGATTTTTGCGGCCCCTTTTTTGTAAAATTTAAGAATCAAAGGAAAGGTGTGCTCAACAAAATCTATGTTTCTATATTTGTTTGTATGTGCACCAGGGCAACACACCTAGACTTTGTTTCGGACTTGACTACTAAGGCTTTCATTGCCAGTTTGAAAAGATTTTTTAGTCGAAGAGGTAGAAGTTCTAAAATATTTAGTGATAACGCAAAAAACTTTGTTGGAGCCAACGCAGAGCTCAAAAAACTACACCAACTGGTAAATCACCCAGATGAAACATTGGCTAATTATCTCAGTAACGAAGGTATAGAATGGAACCATATCCCTCCAAAATCTCCGAATTTCGGTGGACTCTGGGAAGCGGGGGTCAAATCGTTCAAGTTCCACTTAAAACGTATAGTCGGTAATTCGAATCTTAATCTAGAAGAATTTTTAACTGTCATTTCAGAAATTGAAGGAGTGCTGAACTCACGACCCCTTACTCCCATGTCATCGGAATTCGATGATTTTGAAATATTGACCCCTGGTCACTTTTTGATAGGCAGACCCATCACCTCCATTGTTGAACCTCAATTGATAAATATTCCTGAAAATAGACTTATGAAATGGCAGCGGGTAACTAAACTAAGCCAACATATTTGGAAGTTGTGGAAACGAGACTATTTGAACAATCTACAACAGCGAAGCAAATGGAAGTTTTAAAAAAATAATGTAAAAATTGGTGCTCTCGCATTAATTAAGGATGACAACTTTCCGAGTACGAAATGGTTGACTGGTAGGATTACCGAACTTTTTCATGGTACAGATACAAAGGTCAGAGTTGTAAATTTACGATTGTCTAATGGAAAAATGTTAAAGAGAAGTGTAAGAAATATTTGTATTCTTCCCATTGATGAATAAGTTTGATATGAAATTTGATTTATTTTTAAGGAAAAAATTACCATTTTATGGTGTCATGTTTATAGTATAATTTCTCAAGATGTTACGCATAAGTGTTTTTTTATATTTGAAATTGTGTATTATTTGTATTTGAATTATTTCTTTATAATGTAATTGTTTCTTTTAACTTTATATTTCTTGAATGTTGTCACATTGCAAGGCCGGGCGGCATGTCTGAGCGCATGCGCTAGGCGGCGTCTGATATGACGTAGACAAAAATACTTCAGTAGTAGCCAAAACGTTGCTTTGTGTGGATGTTATTCCACGAGCGGGAAATTTCCCCATTTACTTTGTTTAAAATCATTTGATTAATAAAAACGTTGTTAATTACTAACAACTGGTCCGTCGTCAATGTTTATGGTCTACTCACATCTAAATAGTCTATCTTAAAAGACACTCAGTTTCACAAACTTCCTTTTCAATATTTTCGATCATATCGTCGTTTTGATCAAGGGCGAATGTTGAGCAACTTTTTGATGTTGATGGTTCGCATTCGATATCGTTTGATTTAGTTAAAAACTTCTGTAAAGCGTTCTTATGTTTTTCTGCAACTGCATCTTTTTTGGCTTTATTTTTTCTATTATCTGAACCACTCAGATTTTTTTCTTTTAAACATGTTGAAATTAGTCAAATTGTCAAATAAGAATCCAAATGAAAATAATTCTAAAACGCAAAACAATAAGTACTTTAGTAAATGTAAACAAAAAATGCATAGCATAATCCATAACTATAAAATAAGTTACAACTTACCTTCTATATTTTTACAATAAAAGTCAGAGTGTATTTCACTCGGCCACCGAACTTTCACCCGAAAAAAAATTCGTAGTGCTCGCAAGGTTAAGGTTTTGTAGGGCCGTAGTCCGTAGTTCAATGCATCGAGATACGGTATGCAGTTTCTATTTTCTGTAATATGTTACGAATTCGAGTCGAGTATGTATTCAATATTAATTTCCTTCGTGCGCAGACAATTGACTGCGAATAACATCTAGTCTACCGCCGCCTCGATGCATTGTATAAAAAAAATATGGCCTCATGCGCAGAAAAAAACACTTAGAGCGTTTTTTTAAAACATGCGCAGAAAAATTTTTATAGGCAAAATAATGTAGAAGAAAATATTCAAATTAAATCTAATAGAACATACTAAGTAATATAGTACGGTTTGAGGAACATTTCTTTTACTGTATCTTAATATTTTTTTGGATAACGTCCAATCGTCTGCCGCATTAGCAAGAATTTTTTTTTTCTATTTCGTTGTTGTGCACGTGACGCAAAATTTAAAAGAAAAGAGACCACGGGATCAGCATTTAATAAATTAAATTCAAAAAATTAATCTTAGTTATCTTTAAAATTAGTCGGCGAAATACCGACGGGCGAATTTTAATTTTGTACGATTTTTTTTTTATCATGAGATGGCGCCCTTCGAGTTGTGGCGCCCTTAGCCGGAGCCTACTTTGCCTAAGCATAAAGCCGGCCCTGTATTTGAATGACTTTTGAGTACTGAAGAATTTGGAGTCAGAGGTGTAGTAAACCTTTTGATTCATCAAAATTATAATAATTACAAGATAAAAAGAACTTTTTTATACACCATGTTTTTAAATTTTCTGTTGAATCATATAAACTTGATAATTCTATGTATTAATAAGTACTTTAAAAAATTTTTTTGATGAATTATCCCATCAACTTGAAAGAAAATGAAGTTAATTTGAAGTTAACTTGCGTTTAACTTTTCGTTCTCGTTCCGGCCGATAAATGGGTGCACCAGTCTACAAAACAAAATTAACTGACAATAAAAACATCGTAAAAATCTGCTTAAAGATGGCTAAAAGTATTTAAAAAATGCATTGTCATCGTGTTCTGAGCTATTCTAAAAGTTTCAAATGTCTAGCTAGACGGGAAGTTAGTTAAAAATAGATTGCAAGATTTGTACTGGACAAACACACAAACACACACACGCAAACAAGAAAGCAAGTTAATAAAAACATGTAAAAAAGAAGCTACAACCGATGCATCAACTCATAGTTGTTGTTGTTGCTGTTGCTGTTGTTGTTTCTAATGCCCCTTGGCCGAAATTCATTCCAGACGAGGTCCATATAAGCTAGCGGGCTGAGGGGTGCGGCTCCGGTTTATAACGGCACTTCAAGGTCGGAGTCAGATTTATCCAGGTGCCACCTCGATTTTGACAGAGCATCCGCAGGGTCGGCATCTGGGGGATCATACCCTCTCCCACCCTCTCTGACCTCATAGAGGGACTTTCCGGTCTACGGATTTAACGTACCCATATCCGGCCTAGACACGGAAAAACTATATACCCTCTGCGGCAGCCGACCGGGAAACCCCGGTTTAGGAGACCGATGCCTTATTCATAAGATCACGAGGGCGTTAACTCATAGTAATGGAACTTATTCGAAGTTGCTATCAAAAAGCATAAAATGATTAACGTTCATGTGCAAACGAACTAAAAATGAAAATATTGCAATTCACAAGTGTGCAATTCACTCTCACGCTAATCGCACGAGACCAAGGTGGCATTACAACTTTAAGAACTCACTGTTAATAAACTGACAAACTTTTAGTAAACTTACTCAAGAAATCACTACACTCTGGAGGCTTCTGCTTCACTTTATTTCAACAAGCACCTACTCGTACACAGCTATTTGCTAGTGAACGAGTGGCATAGGACCATAGGACAACTAAATTAACTGAGTTGTCTATGCCAACGCCTTCAAACTCAAATTTTTCTTAGTAGTATCATCGAAGAGCTGGAAATGTTCAGGAGTAGGTAAAAGTTCGTTTTTGACATCAAAGTTCATGAAATTGCTTCATAAAAAGTGAATCAAAGAGATTTCTGGTCAGTAGATTGGAGTGTGAAAAATGGGGAAATTTTATTGGTTGTCTTCTGGATCTTCGAATTGATATGCTGATGGGGGTGGAGTCAATGGCTGTCTGTAAGCTGGATTTCAATTGGCAAGTGTAGAGAGAATAGAGTAAAGTGATTGGATAGAGAGATAAGGTTTGGAATCCGTGAGTTCTATTACTACAAAAATGAGCAAAGCCAAAAGGATTTGCTCTGAGACAAAAATAATTAAGTAATAAGAAAGTTTAGGGATAGAAAATAGATTTTTATTTTATTTTATAAAATTTTCAGTTGTTTTTTGCCTTGGCAAGCCAAGTATTGTTTTTATATTTTTATATTTTTATTTAAATGACGAGGACAAACAAAAAATTAAGACGGAAGACTCAGGATGGCTCGAGGCCTTTTCCTGTTAGTGGGGTCAGCGTGATCATAGTTTGCAAGATTAGATAAGAGTTCACTGTCAATTGAATTGTGAAAGTTAATAGCTTGATTTTTTAGATAATTTCGAATAGTAGGGATACCTAACTCCCTGTAAATACAAGTATTTCTGAAATACCAGTCCGCATTAACAATTTGTCGAATGGTGCTGCTCTGAGCAGATGCGGGTTTTTTTAATATGGGTGTCTGCACAATATGACCACGCTGGCCCTCCATAAGTTAATGTAGGACGAAGATAGGAGTTGTAAATGAGCAATTTATTGATTAAGCTTAATTTTCTATTCCGAGAAATTAAAGGGTAAATTAATCTTCTGGCTGCTCGGAGTTTGTCCCTGACATGGAGGATATGATGTTTCCAAGTGACATTTTTATCTAATACGATACCAAGGTATTTGACAGTATCAGACCAGGGGATTTTTGTGTTTCCCATTTGAATTTGGTGACTGTTGAATGTCTTTTTACGTTTAGATGTGAACATGACAGCGACGCATTTCTCAGAGTTAATTTTAATTTTCCATTTGTCGAGCCAATTTTGAATGGAGGACATGTGGGTATTAATGTATTTTACTACATATTTAAAATTTTTGTTGGTGGCGTAAAGGGCTGTGTCGTCAGCGAAAGTAGCAATATTTGTGTTTATATTTTGGGGAATATCGTTAACAAATAAATTAAAAAGAATTGGGTATAAAACCCCACCTTGAGGAACGCCTGAATTGATTTTGAATTTACTGGAGAGATGGCCGTTAATTCTTACCTGAAAGGTACGATTTTTGAGATAAGAGATGAGAAGGTGGATGATTTGGGGTTGGAAGTTATAGTTAATGAGCTTGTGGGTGAGTCCATCGAACCAAAGTTTATCAAAAGCGAGAGAGATATCAAGAAAGAGAGCTGCTGTGGAGGATTTATTTTTCTTAGCACTGGCAAGGTTTTCGGCAAGACGATATACTTGATGTGGGGCTGAAAGAGATTTTCTGAAGCCAAATTGGTACGGGATAATGATTTGATGACATACATTCTTCTTTTTATTCATTTTACAAAGGGCACAGAGCGCCATCTATTATTACAATTCGTAACACTCCCGCCGTTGAAATTAACAATTTCAAACAATTAACACAAAATAGAATATACTATAAAGAATAACAAATAATACTTAATATGATATCTAACACAAATTTCTAATAAAATAGTTAAGAACTCTTCCAAATGTAAACACTGATTACCCACAACTCTTTTGAAATGAGTCTTAAATGATTTTACCCCGGCCTCCCAAATACCACCGAAATTAGGTGACCTAGGCGGAATGAATTTCCAATCAATACCCTCAATGGTATTAAAATTCGCTAAACTCATCTGGACACTTAACCAGTTTTTGCAATCCTTTTATTTCTTTATTAGCTCCAATAAATTTTTTTGAATTATCACTCATTATGCTAGCACATTTCCCTCACCTAGCGAAAAACCTTTTTAGGCTAGCAATAAAAGATTAGCTAGTTTGGTGAGTGACAAAATCTAAATGTATGGCTTTAGTACTCATACCCACATAAACTACAACATAAATATTGTTAAAAATTCCCTTACACTGATTTTTTTAATTTTATGGTAAATGGGCCGCAAAAATCAACTCCAGTGAGATTGAATGGGTAAGTTGGTGTAACGCGCTCTTTCGGCAAATCAGCCATTAATTGTTGAACTGTGGCTGGTTTGTTTTTGAAGCATATCACACATTTGTGAACAATCCTCCTGCTATTGTTTCTCCCATCAAGTGGCCAGAATTTCTGCCGTACCTGATGCAAAAGTGCTTGCGATCCTAAATGAAAATATTTTACATAAAAATTCTCTAAAATAATACTAGTTAAACGATTTTTATCTGGCAAAACAATAGGATATTTGCTATCAGCGGGTAGGTCTGTATGTGACAATCGTCCGCCTACTCTATTAAGTCCCATGTTATCAAGGAAAACATTCAAGGACGCAATATTGCTTTTGGAAGAAACACACTTAACCTTATTTAGTTGTTTTATTTCCTCACAAAACTCAATCTTCTGGGTTTGTAACAGAATCCACGCTTCTGCTGATTTTATCTCCTCTAAGGAAAGGACTCCGTATTCCCTAATTTGGGGATTTTTACAGTTGTAGATAAATCTAAAAATATAATTTACAATACGAATAAGTTTAAAATAATTAGAAGATAAATTTAAAATATCATTAAACAAATGAGGTTCACTATAAGAGAATAAAACTAAGTTAGAACAGTTATACATTTCATAGCTGTTTTTTAACTCGTTTTGACAAGCTTCTTCAGCAAACTCAAATGGCAAGTCCTGTTCACGAATCTCGGTACCTTTCAGAAAGTCACAGCATGACCACCACTTAAAATTACTCACAAGAAAGTCAGCTTTAACACCCCGCGTTAGAAGATCTGCTGGATTATCTTTAGTTGTACAGTAACCCCAGTCTCTTGACTCTGTCAGCTTTCTAATTTCGTTGACTCTATTAGCGATGAATGATTTCCACTTGCTGCTGGGACCCTTAATCCAGCATAACACAATTTTAGTATCTGTCCAATAGAATATTTTCGAGGGTTAATTTCGATCAACCACCCTTTTAATTTCAGAACCTAGACACGCTCCTAACAATGCTCCAAGCAATTCAAGACGAGGCAACGTAACTATTTTTACAGGTCCAACACGACATTTTGATGCGACAAAATTCACAAAATTTTGCTCTTGATTATGAAGTTTTACGTAAATAACCGCACCATGCGCCTTTTAACTGGCATCTGAGAAGCAGTGGATTTCTATAGAATCGGCTTCAAGATTTAAGATATATCTTGAAACTGTAATTTCACTGAGGTGCGAACACTCACTACACCATTCTGTCCACTCTTGAGAGATATCTGTTGGAAGTTCATCATCCCATGTTAATTTTCGAATCCAAAGTTCTTGCAGTAAGAATTTTAATATTACCGTGAACGGAGTTATTAAACCAAGTGGATCAAATATTTTCCCCGTCGTTTTCAAGATGAAACGTTTAGCATTTTTTTTATTTTAAGAGACGCTATCAAACTAGTAATGTCTAGACTCAAGCTATCTTGATAAGTATTTCGGGATATTCCTAAGACCTTAAAGGGCTCTTTTGAGTCAATCTTATTTGGATGGATTTCAAACTTTCCTTCTTCCCATCTTCTCATTAATTCAGAATCATTAGACACCCATTTACGCAATTTCATACTTGCTTCACTCATAATTTGTTTAGCTTTACGCGATAATCTTAGAGACTGTTCTACACTGTCTTGTCTAGCAATAAAATCCTCCACGTAAATACAAGAGTTTAGTATTTCAAATACATCTGGTTGTTCATCTCTGTATTTTCGTAAGTGCTCTTTAATAGTTGCAGCTAACAAGAACGGACTCGATTTAACTCCAAAATTTACTCTTTTGAATCTATATATCTCTAAAATTTTTTCATAAAATTGTGTGTTTCTCAAAAAGAGGAAACGTATTGCATCTCGGTCCTTTTCTGCTAGTGCAATTTGCAAAAATAATTTTTCCACATCTGCCAAAATAGCAACTTTAGCTAATCTAAAATTTATTAGCAAATGGAACATATTAGGGTTTAAATTTGTCCTTGTCCATAGACAATCATTCAACGATAATTCCCCTACCTTAAGAGCGCTGCCGTCAAAGACTATCCTAGTTTTCGTTGATGTACTAGACTCTCTAAACACCGGTTGATGTGGTAAGTAGAATACTGGTTTACCGATTGGTTTATTTTTATTTGATATTTTCTCAATAATATCTTGCTGGAGATAATCATCTAGTATTTCTCTGTACATGGAAAATAGTGTTCTAACATAAGTCATTCGTTTTAGAAGACTTTTCAACCTATTCTCAGCTATATTATAATTATCTGCTAATTCACTCCACTCTTTTTGCCAATGTAAATTAACTTCGAAACGATTAGCTTTATAACAAACTGTCTCATTAAATATTTCTAAAGCCTTGTCTTCCTCATGACAATAAGGATCATCTTTAATTCCTATAGATTCTAATTAAAAAAATCTTTTTAATTCACTATCTGAATTATCATTAATCAGGCCACAAAACGATGAATTCTTTGGAATTGAATCATTTGTACTTCTACTAACTATGTAACCAAAGGCACTATTTTGCTAAATTAAACCTGTGTGAGGCAAGTAGATTTTTCCAGCTCGTAGCATATCACAGAACACTTCTGCGCCTAGTAACAAATTTATTTTTTCCGGTTTATAAAATGTTGGATCGGCTAAAATTACTTTCTCTGGTATCATAAGATTACTAACACCAATGAGTTTGAAGTAGTTAAGCCCGCTATTCTAGGAATAATCAAAAATTCTAATTTCCTTTTAAAAGTTTGTTCCTTGTTACAAATAAGAGCAACTGTTCTCATTTTGACCGTTGTTAAAGTACCTGATAAACTACAAACCGAAATGTTTGTCTTCTCAATTTTTAAATTACGTACGTCTGCTAACTCAGTGGAACAAAAACAAGAAACACTACCACTATCACATAATGTTTTAACTCTAATTAAATTTCCTTCTTTAGTTTCAATAAATACAAAGGTAGTAGATAACACTAAGTTTTTTTTTACTAGTGGTACCCATAGCGGCTGTGAAGGTTTTATTTTTATTTTCAGAGTGAAATTTAATGGCATGTACATTTAATGCACTTCTATCACTATTGTCCGAGTCACTCTGTTCTAAAGTATTATCAGTTCTTTCTTCTTTAGTAATAGTATAATTATTTTCATTTTGATAGCATAGAAGAAAGTTGTATTTTTTCATACACCTACTACACAAGTAATTAGAAGGGCAATTCCTCACACTATGTAAATTGAAATAACAAAAGCACAAGTTATTCTTTTTCACAAATTGTACTCTTTCTTTAACGCTCAAATTTTGAAATTTACGACATTTAAAAAGTTTATGATTGTTCATATTACATAATTTACATAAATTTTGTGTGTGTTTATCATCTGCATTAGAAACGAGAGCCGAAATTTTATGTGTAATCTTCTTTGTATTTATCGCACTTTTAGAAGCATTGAGAGTTCGTGCATGATATTTCAGAAACTCCATAATATCAGTTAAAGCTGGCTAGTTTTCTTTCCCCAATTTTCTTTCCCACCAAATTTTGGTGTTAGGATCTAATTTTTGCGCTAAAATATATGCAAGTATATTAGAAGAAAACCCCTTAATACTTAAATTCAAAACTTCTAATGACCTCACGCATTCATTCGTAATATCAATTAAATTTAATATAGCTTCGCCGACTCATTATGCATAGGCAACATATTTATAAACCGTGTAAGATGAGCATACACTTGTTCTCGATGATTTGAGAATCTTTCTTCTAATAAAGAAAAAGCTAATTTGTAATTAGAGTCAACTATTGATATTGATTGTACAATACGATAAGCATCTCCTCTTAAAGCAGATTTCAAATATTGCAACTTCACTGCATTAGTTAAGTTAGGATTTGCATCAACAGTAGCTAAAAATATGTCTTTAAAAGAAAGCCACTCATGCAAGTTTCTTGAAAACGTTGGCAAAGTTATTTTTGGTAATTTCACATTGCTCTCAGTATTTGTGATGAGATTACCAGATAGCTTCGCTTTACTTTCCGCTAACTTTCGATTCAACTCGACTTCTACATCTAAAAGCAAATCGTCAATCTCTTCTTTCTCATTTATGTAAGTATCAGTCTTTTCTTCGGTACATAATGCAAATAAAAAATCAAAATTAGACTTTATCTCAGCCTCAAGAACTTTAAATCTGTCCTTTAATACTTCTAAATCACATATTTGGATATCTTCATTCGCTATTTTACGCCTCAATTTTGTCAGCTGTGTTTTTGCCGTACTTTTTTTTGCCAAAATCTCTTTCATTGACATTTTAAATTAATAGCAATGTTCTCAGTAAACAAATAAAAAAGTTCTTTAAATAAGTTACTCACTCTCTTTAATTCTATGAAACTTCAATCTGGAAGTATTCCAACTCTAATAAATAGCCTACTGATTCACTAATACACTATTTCAAATAACTTTGTATCAAATATTCTATTCAATTATTCAACAATATCAGTATCGCTGAAATTCCTCAAATTTTATCTTCCGGTCAACGGACCATGTTAATAAACTGACAAACTTTTAGTAAACTTACTCAAGAAATCATTACACTTTACCATAGGACCATAGGAAATGGGTCGCAACTGCAATTCCTGGGCCCATTACACTTTGGAGGCTTCCGCGTCACTTTATTTGAACAAGCACCTACTCGTACAGCTATTTGTTAGTGCACCTACTCGCTATTTGCTAGTAAACGAGTGCCATAGGACCATAGGAAATGGGTCGCAACTGCAATTCCTGGGCCACGCCCTCAATTTCAGACTTTCAGGTAATAAGCAGAGGGGAACCAATGAAAGAGTACAGGAAAGGAGTGAAATGATTGGGCCGCTGCTAATCCGTGAGTTCATAGTATAAGAAAAAGTGAGTAAGCATCTTGTAGGGCAGTATGTGAACGAGTGCGACGTACATTCTTCTTTTTATTCATTTTACAAAGGGCACAGAGCGCCATCTATTATTACAATTTGTAACACTCACTAAAATGCTTAAACAGTCATTTACAGCGCACTGTAAGGACTTTGCCTTAAATAAAAGACTGCCAGCCTTTTTGTATTTAATGCTTTAATTGCATATCTCGACTAAATACAGGCTATTTACAATAGATATAAAAAAATTAAATTCGTGGGTCCACGGCATCGACAGTGGGACTCGAACCCACAAGCCCTAGTCCGAAGTGCCAGCACCCTGGCCATTCGGCCATCGTTCAGCACTAATGGGCTGGGAATGAGTGCGACTCATGTGTATTATCTCCTTTCTGTCAAACTTTCCCTACAGTGACGAGTGACGTTTCAATCAACTTTGACGAGTAAACAAAGTTTTAATTACGTAGCGGAGATAAAACCCAGACAGAAATGAAGAAAATCGACCAATGTGGAATGATGGCTTGACGAGGTTTAGCGGCATAAACGCATACCTCAACCTGACAGAAATTCCCTGCCATCGATTTCTCTTTCATAATTAGAGAAATTTGAAAACATATTTTAAATCCTGACCTTGCGACTTTCCTATTTAGCGATGTTTTCTAACAGGTGTCTCACGGCATTTCGACGGGAGAGTTTTGAATGTTTCTGGCATATTGATTCCATGGTACTTACACCCTTTTAAACACAACTGACTGTAAAATACAATACAGGAATGTTTTTAAAACCCACGTCTCATTCATAACGGCGTGGAAAGCTTAAAAAGCTGTAAACAAATTCATTGACAGCTTAAGTTCGGAATTATCCAGATTTTACGAGCCGTAAAATGCAGGAATGGTAGTAAAATTATTTTACAAAGTTTATTACTGTGCGGGCTAACATCTGGGTAATAAAAATTTTTACATCCTTCAGTTCAATACATACTATCCAGAAAAATTGTAGATGTAATTTGTAAAAATAGCTTTATCGAAATATTCATGGAGTGGTGCAATAACTCGTTTCATGTTTTCCTTTTCAGGACATAAATTTTGTCCCCGTGCTGATAAAACTAATTGCGATTTATTAATCAAATATATAAATTATTCATACAAAACAGCAGATATATTTAATGAACGTCTGTTAAACTTTTACCTGGTGCTATCACCACAAACAGGGAGCGTTCTCCTTTTTATGGTGTTCGTTAACGGGAAAGTATTCAAATTTAATAAAAATTTTAATTAACTTAATGAATGGCTCATGCAGTTAGATATTTGATGCTCTCATGGTGCAGTTAAATTTGCTAATTTTTTATTATAACATTCTGAATGTCGATTATTCTGTGTTTTCATGTACCATGGGTACCAAGTTTAGTCTCTTAGAATTTTTATGTGTTTAAGCTTCATTTACCCATTAAATAGCTTGAGATGCTGAACAGGAACTACAAAAGAATACATATGCCTCCCAGCAGCTTAGGGCCTGGGTTTCAACCTTTTTATGGACTCCTCAGTAAGGCATAGATAACTGCTGAAGTAGGGATGCGACATCGATAACAAAACATCGATGTTTTGAAACATCGATTTTCAATATTAAAACATCGATGATAATAAAACATCGCCCAAAAACCATCGATGTTTTTAAACATCGATGTTTTAGAACATCCATTTTTTAAAACTGGTTTAGTAACCTCTAACATTAATGTTACTTCGGTTAGTCGTGGGGGGTGATTTAATTTTACTCTCTGATTGGGCTGACACAAATGACAAAAACTTGGTTGCTTTTGCCTTGGGCTACATTGATGACTCAAAATTCTCGTTGTAAATATCGCCATGTTTTGCCTTCAAATGTCCAGATAAATTTGTGCTTTTGCCAGAAGTTTTGAGGGACTTAAGGCAAATACTGCATTTCACTAATTTGTCAGAGGTTTTGCAAAAATATTTCCAAATGGTACTTTTAGGAGGCATCTTACTAATAATATTAACGCCAACTTACATAAAACCAGAACAAAACAAAAACTTAAATGGCTGCTCTCGTGTATATACTATTTATAAAATAAAACCCCATCGAAGGTTCTGGAGTGTCAAGAATTTTAAAGCACGGTTTAGGGGTTCATTGGCTCATTTGGCGCTCTGATTGGTTCATTGGTTGTTGATTGCCATTTGTCTGTTTGCTAAGGAATCGTTCCCTCTTTTGTATTCGTCCTTTACAGAATTCAGACATACATTTACTGAGTGTGAAAATTATGCTACGTAGTAAATTTTTTTATTATGGTACTTTTTCATTAAAAAAAAATCGAGACAACGTAAAACATCGAGCACAAAACATCGATGTTAAAAAAACATCGACATCGATGTCACATCCCTATGCTGAAGTGTCCACAACATGGGCGGAACATAGTTTGCTGGTATACACTGGAGGTCTAAGTATTTACAATTGTGGCTGTCTTCCACACATTTTGACAACTAGCAGATGTCAACTTATAACTTGCGAGAAGTGCTTTTGAATAAGTAGATATATTAGTCTGCGGATCCATTTAGAAAATAAAACATTCCCTAGAAGCAATATCATTTAGAATCCACACGAATTTCCTAAGCAATATTTCCTCCAGGTATAGCTGGTGAAACAACGTCTCCCTTTATTCAAATACATAATAAAATTCCCTCGACGGGTAAATAGCGTTTACCGCTTTTCAGACAGATGCTCTAAAAATTCACTGCGACACGATAATTGCATAGACCGCCAATGTGAACAAAGAATGCAAAATGCGATTTCAGCGTCGCTCGCTGCTGGAGAGCTAAGTACTTGTGATCTCATGGCTAAGTACTAGGCGCTCGTGTATTTTGGGACTTTAAAAAATGAGATACTATTCTGCAAATCTTTAAGACAAGATTGATTGTCTTTACTATGAAAGATTTACTAATTGAATTTCAAGTAAGAGTCCAGTGCAAGAGTCCAGTGCATAGTTTTGCTGTTAATTCTACTTTTCATTCTGCTGTACACAGCAGGCGTAAATTCATGCATAAGTTCTTCAGTCCGCATCATCCATTCTGTTAGAAAACCAGTCACTATGTTTTCCTACTTTGCATTTACTGTATGTGGATCACGATCACGATCGCCCGTGGAAGAAAATCGTACATGCCCTTACTTTAAAGTATTAAGTTTGGCCCCTTTGAAAGTTTTAAGTCCCATTCCATGTACTATGTTTTGAAATCAAAATTAGTGTTTAATGTACAGTCATTGCTCGTATAAACTCCAGTCCAAGAAGAACGAAGAATATTTTATAAGTGTGACCCAAATTTCTATCCCATTAAATGTTACACGATACGAACAAATTTTGCTACATTTTCATCCACATAATTGTTCTTTCGGTGCGATAAGAGCTCTTAAAGCCCTTAATAGGTCACGAGCAAATGTTCGTTGCACCTTTCACCGAAAAATTTAAGGCCACAATAAACTTGGACTTAAACTTTTTTTTTAACTTGGACTCACTGGGTTTAGACCAGCGAGTCCAAGTTAAAAAAATAAAAGAAATACTTCAGAATCTAGTTTCTTAATTCCCATGGCAGAGAAAAAAATCATATAGTTCAATAAAAACACAATGCAGAAAATTCAAAAGATCGGACACATAATAGTTGAGCAAAATCAATGTATCATCATCACACTTCCTTCGTTCTAATACCTCTCCACCTCGGAAACACCAAGCGACCAGCGCATCCCAAAATATATTCGATCCATTTCCTCTATCCTCCCACAAAGGGGATGATTTGAGTTCCTAAACACACCAATGAGGCAGAGGTGTTTCGGCAAGTCTAAAATTCGCGACAGCTTTCCTGTGATGTCCGTCCACCATATCCATTTTGAGGATGTCACTGCGGTTTTTTGTAGAGATAAGTTTCGTTAATGCTTCTTTCCATTTTATGATCATGTATCTGCTAGTGATAATTCTTGCTGAATTTAAAAAATTTTATTTTTCATTTGCTGTTCTATCTTGGTGCTCTTCCTCGCCAGTATATCGACTTGTTCGTTGACATCGATGTCAGCCTGGATAGCAAGCAGCCTTAGAGTCAGACTTCTGTTCCATTAAAGCAGTGTTAGGAAGCATGAAGCTGCCTCATTGTCCCACATATTTCTATCACCTTTCCGTCAAAAGCTGTTCCTGAGTATCCAGAGGAAAATAAAAGGAGAAAAGTTTGGAACAACTTCTGGCGCCAGCATGTGAGTTATATTATACAGCCAATGTGCGTTTTTAACTTGCTCCGGATTAGTATATGTTAAATATTATCTGCAGAAATCCGTATAAGATGATTTCAAGTAGGTTTTGTTACTTAAGTTTTGGGGAATTGCAGTCGAACAGAGCGTTGACTCATAGACCCGGACTAAATCCTGTTTATGTGCATTAACCCCCATAAGCTCACTTATTTAACGCCAGAGGAAACCTACAAAACCTACCAATTTTTCCCTATTAATTAAATTTTCCAACGTGGGTATATTCTTCAAGTGAACAGATCTTAAAGTGTGACCAGCTTTTGAATGTCCGTGAAGAGTGGGAAAAAAATCATGCCTTTTGCCAACTGAGCGGTTGTAAAACTATTTATATAAGGATAAGTCTCAGAACTTTCTTTCGGAGGTTAGTTCTTTCTCACTGCCAAAGTATATGCTTTTACTTTTCTGTGTAATCTCATACACACGCCTTGGAAAGGAGAAATAAATAGTATCGCTTTTCCTTTTAGCTCGTTGCCGCCAAGAGCTGACACTCTGCTTGTGATAAGACGGATTTTATGGAGTCTCAGCCATATGTTTTAAGGCAGGATTAGTTATCATCTTAAATGTCGATAGAAGTGAATTAATCCGGTGAGTAGTCAAACTCTTATGACGTCTACAAATTGTTTCTAATGTATAACCTTATCTCTGCGAATGAAAAAAATGTGAAATCTGTTTATATTCTTCTTTTTTCTATTTTTTACCATACAGTCTGGACTCAAAAGTTTCCTTTATGGTAACCAAAAAAAATACTTTTTACTGTAAATTAATATTAATTCTCGTTTTAATCATAAATAAAGCATTAAGTTAAAGGCATCATCTCTTTGCGCTCTAATCGATTTCCGCTTCCTAGGGATTAATGGGTTCACAGAATAATAAAAACTTGAGATTATATTACAAATTAATTCGCATTTTTTAATTAAAATAGTCTTAATGCACGGTGATTTCTCTGAAGATGGTGTTGATAAGATTTTTTTAAAACTAAATGTTCAAGTATCTTCCACGGCCGGCTGTGTGTAAAATATTTATGTATAATACATTTAAGTAAAATGCGTATTAAAATAGGTAACAACGTCAAGTAAATACGTAAAAATAAGTATAAAAACACCATAAAACATTTATGTAAAATTTGCAAAGGGGGTTTTTCATCTGATTGGTCAGACGATGACTTTGCTCTGTATCTGAAAACGCATGTACTGGGCATCTACTTGAGATGGAAATTAAATTAACAATAGCTTCATATTGTTTTACAAACAATTAAATCGATATTAGGACACTATTCTACTAAATCACATTAATCCCAAGCATTCAACATGACTAATAGGAGTCAAATTTTTATCCGAGCATCCAAAGATAATGCACCGAACTCCCTAATGAGCCGTCCTAGGATGTGCAAGAAAAACTGAAACACATGGATAATGAAAAAAGTGGCCCTGCAAATTGAAAAAATAAACTATTCAAAGGATCTACATGAGCTTCTAATATTCCTTCTGGATTACTCATTTTTTACGAGACATATTTACAATCTTGTGGACAATATGTCTCCTTTCTACACTTTCTCTTTTCTGAATCCCGGATAGTCTGATAAACGGATTGTCCACCCATGGATAGCCGGTATTCTCGGTATAGAAGCAAACTTCATGATGTATATACGATCTGATGAGAGATTTGTGAGGGGAAATACTTATACAATTCGCCCGCAAGAGGTTCGTCTTGCAGACGTAGATGAATCCACACGCGAAATCGGATAGCTCGCAGAAAGATGAACGAAACTACGCGTTTGCCCTCCGACAGTAAACATTCCAACTCAACTTCCTACCCATCACCCCTGTTTAATCCATAGACTCTTTCAGTTAGTGTATGAGTCGTAGGCGAATTGACAAATCAGGCTAACTGCACAGAGCGCCTTCATTTTGCAATTCGCCAAGCTAACTGGAAAATTACCGACAATTTTCTAATTAGCCTGATATATTTTAAGCTTATTGTAATGCACCCATACACCTTTAAGCTAGTTAGAAAATTCTCAATAGTTTGCTAAAACAGCCTGGTTGCATCCAGGCTTATTGCAATAAGATCAAAGTAAAAAAAAGGTTTATACAAAATTAAAGATTGTTACTTAAATGCTCTCTTTAATGAAACTGTGTTATTTCCTTTAGTGAACTTGTATGTTATCTTCAGTATCCTTCAGTGTTATATTTTTATAAGTGGAAAAAACAATACGTAATAGAACTTCGAACTCAGTGGCGCACCCAGGGGGTGGGCCAATGGACCCTGCTCCCCCCCCCAGCCCCCAAAAATTAGAAATTGCATTATGAATATTGAATATACATTATAAATATTTTTATCCGTTCAACTTGCCCCCCCCCCCAAGATTAAATCCTAGGGGCGCCACTGTTCGAACTACTCATGAACTCAAAAATCCCGATTCCCAACATAATATGGAAATTGATGATGTCGTTCTTATCGAAGGTGATAACACGTGTAAACTATTATGGAAACTTGGATGTGTCACTCAGGTATTCCCAGGACGTGACGGTCAAGTTCAATCCTGTTTTCTCAAGACTTCTGATGGAACTCTAAAAAGACCAGTACAATTACTATACCCATTAGAACTTTAAACTTAAGGCTACTGTGTACTAACCCTACTGAATTCGCTCACATCAGTGTTAAACCTACGTTGAAAATGTGTCAAGGATTGTCGACTTGAATTGAAAGATTTTTTTAAAATTGTACTCCGTAATAGAGAAAGATTACAGACTCCGTAATAGAGAAGAACACAGTGGGACCTTTTTCGTTTTTTTTCTAAAAAATACAAAAAAATAAATAAAAACACGGAGATGGGCACCACCGGCCTTGGTGCACATCGGACTGTTGTGCCATGAGTTTAGTTTAGTTTTAGAATCTGTTACGTCTTACCTTGGCATTAGTAAAAGCCGCCAACCTTGGTGTGCTACTAGAAAAACTTTGATAGTTGCTAATGGCAACAGTTCAGTTTCTGAAACTGTTCTGAGTTTTTATTATTTAGTGTTAGTCGCCATTTTAGTGTTAGTGGTATTGGTCCACTAGTTACTACGGTTATATAGTTAACCAAATGACTATAGTGTCATATTTATGGAAATATGTGCATACAATGTACATCATCACCAGTAGAAGCTCGCCGACCATAGGTGAAGATTGTTGCACAGTATGGTCTGTGAAATATAATTGTTAATCTCAGTATGGTCTGCATTGTTCTTGCCATAGGGCAAACAAGTTAGTTGTTATGTTTGTTTGTGTGTTTTAATAAAACCACTAAAAAGACATTGCAGTTTTTAATTAGAAAAATATAGCATACAGTCCATTTTAGAAGATAAGTATCTAGTGATTTATTGGAGAATCATGCTTGAACTGGTGAAACTTTTAAAAGAAGTTCAGGTGGACAGTGTGTCATCTTGTCTACGTGAAAATGTACTCTCTACCAGCTTTCAGAATGACGCTAGCACTCGAGCTAACATGGCTAGCAAACGGGCTAGATTAATCATGTATTTAACCTTCTCAATATAATTATATTTTTGATGTTTCGGAAGGTTTGATGATTGAAAAGGGAATATTTAGCCCACCTGTAACAGCACTCGTATTTATGCGCTATAGCTTCAAATGAAAATTATTAGAGTGACCGTGCACAAAATACTGAATAATACCCTTTCACACACTAAACATTATATCTAGCACATTGCAAAATGGTATTCAAGCGATTTTTACTGCTGTTTAAGGCGACAATGGACCTTCAGATTGACAAAAATATGTCCTCAAAACGATTTTTTTTCTTTCAGAAAATAATTCTGCAACTCATCGGCTTTAAATTTAAAAAAAAAGTATGTTGATCCAATCATTATTAACCGAGTTATAAGTATTTTTTTCAAACGTAAACAATAGAAATGTTAGTAAAATTAAAACTTTAAATGCCATTTTCTCAAAACAAGTTTTCATGTCGTTTGGTAAGTTCAAAATGTTTCATGCGTCATAATTTTTCTTGAATTTTCATAAAATTTCATAAAATGATTATTTATATATGTTAGAATAAAACTAGTAATCAATTCATTATACTATTTTAAAACGATTTAAAATTTTTACAATAAAAAATTTTTCTTGATAAAATTTTGCATATAATGACCTATTTTTATCGATTTCTTTTCTAGGTTTTATAAATATGACTGAAAATCAAATATTGCTACTAACTTTTATTATAACTATATAAAGCTAGCTTAAGAGAGAAAATAAGATATCTGAGACAAAAATTAATGCGCATGGAGCATTTTTAAATAGAGTAATTAACAAACTGATTTTAATTAATATCTTAATTACATTCTGATTTTTTTTTTAAATTTAGAATTTCCATCTCGAAAGAACACTGTATACGTATACAAAATTTCATAGCAATTGGTAAATAAATATAAAAAAAAGTTTTTCGTGGTCCATTGTCGCCTTAATAGTTAAAGAGAGTAAAACCTTAGTACTATGCGTTACAGAAAAAAGTTACAACAGGTGAGTCCGACACATTAGTATATAATTTCCAATACTAACTGTCACTAAGTTCAAGTGCGCTGTCCTCCGTAAGGGTGTAATTAATTTACGAAAATTAATATTTCTTTTAAATGGCCGCTTTCGTGATATGGTAGTTAGTGACGTGAGCTTCCACTAGTGTGCTTAGGCTCAAATCTCGAATAAGGCTTGATTGATACAGTGTTGTCCCTTCATAGGGAGCTATGCTCACTCACCTACCTAAATGTTGCTCCCATAATAAAGTACTCGCGGTGAATAACCAAAGGGGAATGTCTCGCTCAATTTTCTAATGCCTCCGCATTAGAAAAAATTAATAAATAAAAACTTAATCCTAAATTAATCATATTCAATCTCGGTAAGCTATTGTTACTCAAAATGATCAAATACTTAGGATCCAAGTTCCTTTTGCAAATATTATTAATTTCTTCACCTGATGTATGAGTCATTTTTGTTAATCATATTCACCGAATGTATGAGTAATATTTAAAAAATGCAGAAGGTCGAGAATCCAAAATAATTTTTTTAAATTATTTTTCCTATGTATAGCTTATCCGATAAGATTTTCGTAGAAAGGCATTTGCTTTTTTTCGGAATTATTACGATGTATGATAATTAAGATTCCCCAGTGTATCTCTAAATCCATAAAAATCTCTAGAGTGCCGCTATTTTTGGACGGTTTTTGCTTTTGTTTCTGGAGCATACGAAAGTGATGCGATGAAAACATGTCACCGATAATTTTTAGTGTCAAACGTGTATATGTGCCTACCAACTCTATCACTATGGCGACCGAAGATGCATTACGTCATGAAAATCTTTTACAGAAAAAAAAATATCCCTAATCCGATTTTCTGCGTTCTGTGTATATTTTGAGAGCATTATCCGAGGAGATTTATATCAGGATTTTGTGACATGTGACATATATACTTTGTGTGATCAGATACTTATGTTTTAGTATAACAAATGAAAGCCATATAAGAGTTTTTAGATTCGGTGTCACTCGGATGTTATGCGTCAAAAAATAATGTCTCTCAACTAAACCAAGAAAAGCATCACGTCTGTCCAAATATTTGTGATTTTACCTAAATGATAAACTGTTGCACATTTTACTAAATTCGGCTTTTGTTTATATAACTAATTAATATATCATGGCTGTGTACGCTAGTGGCGGCTGGTGCACATAAAATCTGTCGTGGCTGTAATGTCCTCCAAGTTCTCAAAATTTACCTCTGGAGGTGCGGGGTCAAGTGGATTCCGATCCTTGTGGTGCTAACTTAAAACTGGAGCCGCATCACTCAACCGAATAACCTATAATGGCCTTGATCTGATGTTGCTATCGGTCAAGGGGCATAAGCAACAACATATATCAGTAATTAATAATCTTACTGTTATTTTATTTCTGTGGTTTAAACATTTATTTTGACAAATCGAGTTAATATTAATTTTATAACTCAGGGTGTTTGTTTTCAACTGCTTCAATGGCAGTCAATGTTGATGTTTTTTCTAGTTTGACAGGCGCTTATGGGTTACTTTATGGGAGCACCCAGTAGGTGAGCCTGTTTTGTTCCCTTCGAAGGCACTGCACTAGAGCATCATTGGCTTGGCTAGAATTCCAGTCCACGTCAGAGTGGTGGTAGCTTGTAGCGATAAACGTTATAAAATGTGAGAAACAGATCAAAATCAAAGTTCGAAAGTTGTTTTGAAAATCCCGTGAGAGATTTTCTCCATTTCGACTTTTGCACGTAAAGATTCACAAACACGTTTTTAAGACGGCAGGATGCCCATGCGAAAATGTCTGATAAGTAAGAATTTACAATTTATCGAATAAAATCTTTAAGAAAGATTGTTATCCCCTCTTACAATCAGTCAACTGCAATGATAATGATACGATGTCATGCATGAAGTTTGGTGAGACGAAAATGCTATCCGTTGATAACAACAGATTATAAACAACGAATTGTTCAGGCCAGTTACTATTTGTATCCGTACAGTATCCCTATGAGCTTTAGAGAGTTCAGGTACGGAGACCTCATCCTGGTTCCTATGAATATCTAGTAAAATCACCAATAAGATAAGCCTAGAAGCCCCAAGACTAGATATGCAAAATATAAGTCGTAAGAACCGTCTGATAAAGTGTGGGGACCCAGGATATCACTATTATGGTACTCATAAATCAACCAGACTCTTACAATTACGTTGAACGACGTGTTGCCGTTAAATACATCAAACTACACCGTATTTTCCTGCGTATAACGTGCACCTATAACTTTAAACTACATTTTTTAATTTTTAGGTATATTCTCCCTAAAACGCGCACCCTTTTCTTGACAAAGAAACCCGAAATGTACATGTGCGATAATCTTATCTTTTGAAGTCATTCATTCGAAGGATTTTCCTAGGCTTTCGAACAATGGTATACTGAATTGACAAACGATAAGTGGAACAATATGTGTGTGTGGGAAATGCTTGAGGGAGTAAATAATTCCTACTGACTTAAAGAATTCAGAGAGTCTTTTAGTTTGGGACATGTTTAGATCCCATCTAACGGATAATACGAAGAAATTGATGAAAGAGTGCAACACAGACATGACAGTTATTCTAGGCGGATTAACGCCATTAGTTCAGCCTTTAGATGTATGTATCAATAAACCATTCAAATGAAATTTAAAACGATAGTGGAACACGTGGATGTTTGAAAGGGAAAAAAATATTTACAACAGGAGGCCAAATGCGTCATGCCAGTCTAGAAATAGTGTGTGAGTGGATAATAAAAGCATGGAATGAAATGAAACCTGACATTATTCAAAAGTCATTTAAAAAATGTAGTATATCTAACAATCTAGATGGAATGGAAGACGATTATTGATTTATGGATCAGTGATGGTGAAGAGGAAACAGACTTCGATGATGTGCCTGAAGATATAACGGAAGATAAATATGACGAACTATTCATGTTAATGTTGTCCGATAATTAAAATTTTAAGTTCATAAGGTATGTCATTTCTTTTAAATAAACAGCATTTAGGTACATGTAGAAATATATTTTTTTATGTTAAATCTTTTACTTATTGTTAAATCTATCATTTTTATATCCGGCGTAAAACGCGCACCCGTAAATTTCGATCTTATTTTTTGTATTAAAAGTGTGCGTTATACGCCGGATAATACGGTACCACAACCAACCACCATCTTAAGAATCATTGTATGATGCTATCAATACCATATATTCCCTACTACCACTAAGTGAAATAGTGCCATATAAAAATTTATTTTTAACTGAATCATCATTTGTGCTTACCTTAAAAAAAAATTTTCCCAAGAAGGAATTTGCCTATATCAGTCCAAACCAGCCCCCTTTGATGTTGAAATATAGAAACTGGCTTTTCTGGATTTGTGTCTGGCTTTCCTGGCAAAATTAACAGTCGCATTAAGCTTACAAAACTACATTACTAGTTCACATCACATGCCTCTGGTACACAACTTGACGGTGCATTTAATCAGGTAGACTGGTTTTCCGGAACAAAAAATGTTTTAAAATAAATTTTTATTAATTTTCTATAAAAAGGGGGCAATTACACCAAAAATTGGTTTGTTATAATTAAATTTATGGTAATAGATGACATATAGTTAATATGACGTTCTATATTATTAATCATTAATCAATCGATTATATTTACCATCATACCACTCCCTAGTTAACCATTAAAATCTGAGGTTTTGAGTTTCAATATTTTGTCGGGAAAAGGCCTTGTCTGCTACAAAACCTGAAGGAGCTTTTTCCATGAAGCACCTTTTTTTTTATAACCTTGTATAGCAGAAATGTAAAATCTATAGATATGTAAAATTATTAAGAGAAATAATATTGCTTTACTCCATTGAGCCAGAAAAATTAGATTTGTTGCTCATAACCAAAAAGAAAATGTTTCTGTTAACTGTTACTTACCTGTATCTATCCTGCTCCATCTCAGATCCTCCCATTACCATACTGGAAGCCGCTGCGTTTCCCATCAGGCTCAGGTAGACTAGGTTGGGACAGGCCCGGGAAAGTGCCGGAATGAAATCCTTCAAGTGGAATATGAGATTGTTGTTGAGCCATAGCACCCGCAAATGAGGCATCCAGGGAAAGAAAGAATCAGACGTGATCAAGTTATGGTCCAGAATCAACGTGTGTAGTCTAAACGCAAAACTTAGCTCTTCAACATCCCTAAAGGAAGAAAGAAAGATTCCTTGAATGAGATTATGTCACTTTGGGTTATTTTATAGCTTCAGATAGAGAACATTGAGATTAATTGCCGTTTTTCATTACAAACTGAACCTGCTTTAACAGACAATGTAATGCGTAATCCTCTATCTCATAATTATTCCAAGTAGTATAAGTAGTGATTTTCATACACGCATTTGTAATTAACAAAAGTTAACGTCGATCATAACAATTTACGATCATAACAATCGTTGATCATAACAATTGACAAAAGTTAACGTTGGTCATAAATTCGATTCCAAAAATCACCAATTGCTTCTTACACAATGTGTAGAGGGTATTTTCATCACACAATGTGTACGGGGCACTCTCTCGGTTCAGATTCGATTTACGTTTTACATATTCTTTAGGGCAACCCACTGTAGCTTAAGCAAGTTTCCCATCTACAAAGAGATACAGGTAAAGAATCAGAAATCTTTTGCATGCTTATTAAGAGATCCTCATGTCATAAAGCCTGGATTGATTGAGATATCTGCAACAGTCTTGTAAAGTTATTCAAAAGGTAATGAATCTTTTATGTATTTTTCTCTTCGCTGAAAATGTTTTTATGCTATTCAAACATCAGCGGAGTACACCTTATACTTCTCTCTCATTAGTTAACAAATTTTTAATTCAGGGTCTCTGATGTCGAACGCTTGAAGCTCATAGCAGCTTGTTCTTACAGTCTTCGGTCT
Source organism: Dolomedes plantarius (assembly GCA_907164885.2). Lineage (NCBI taxonomy): Eukaryota > Metazoa > Arthropoda > Arachnida > Araneae > Dolomedidae > Dolomedes > Dolomedes plantarius. The sequence goes on along the minus strand of OU015492.1, from coordinate 24,185,294 downwards.
ATGTACAGCAAAACGAGCAAGTAAACAGGTCACTGATAGCCTATTTAAACCAAAGGCATGTAATGACTAAACACTTAGAGATGCTGCTATATGTTATTATATTTTAGAACAAAACCAGTTTTGTTCAAACATCGCCGCATCATATAAATCGATGCAGTCCAGTTGCTTTTTTAATGTCCTTCATACCTTATCGTACGCACTTATCTAACCTTTCTCAATGCCAACGTATGTCATATTTTATATATATATATATATATATATATATATATATATATCCTACACCCACACAAGACACATCTACCAAACGGCGTTTAGCAGTCCAATACAGTCTAGCATGCTAAGACGAAGAAGAAACGCTAGTATTTATAAGCAATTCTGTCTGTTGCAGAAGAGATGAACAAACAAGTAAAAAAATTACAATTAAGCTCCCGTCATAATGTCTTTGTTACAGAGTGGACAGGTTGGTGACTCCATTATGGCTGTCTTGGAAAATTATTTTGTAAATAATCACGTGCAGTTGTCATTCTAAAGATGGCAGAAAACGCTATTTTAGGTTAATCATTTGGTATTCTCCCACGTTGATTATTCAAGTATGCCCAAGATTTTCATAGGGCATAGCTTGTATTTTCTCTGCGGAGACGGCAATGCAGAATATTTTTGATAATACGTTTGGCAGCTAGCTGTATAGGATAGTGTTATGCCTGATTACGGCATCTGAGATCCCAATCAGGTTAGTTTATCAGCCTGTTCATTTCCGTGAACCCCACAGGGGCTCGGGATTCACTGCAAGGCAACTCTTCTACCTGAATTGATTATAACGTTTATTCTCTCCCTACAATTATCTCACGAGTTCAGAAGAAACAGGTTGTCTGCCAGTCAGTGCCTGAATATCTGCTCGAGAATCGACAAAAATAGTAATGTCTTTATCTGGTGGGTTTTGACATATTTCGGCAGCAGCAAGATTAAGCGCAGCTATCACATCATCAAAATTTGTGATTCCAAGAGCTGCGTTCTTTGAAAAAGCCGAAGAAATCACACCAGTACCAGCATTATACATTGCAGATCTAGAGAGTCCATAGGTATAGAAATGTACCCATTTAGAAGGGGTTATATATTGTCAGTGGAATGATGTGAGTCGCTTACTCGATGTGCCCCCTGAAAGACCCACGTTTGTAAACACCCTTGATGATGGCTCTACACTATTACATTTTACAACACCTCTAGTTTTTTTTAACTATTGCTGTTTTACATTAAATTATTTAATCGCGTTGCTTTTTTAACTTCCTTCGCCATTATTAATTTCTTTTTTACTTTCCTACTAAATTAAAATCTTATACAATAATAATTTAACCAAGGAGTAAAAACTGATTTTCGAGAACAAAAAGTCAAAAATTTTAGCCATTTCAAGATCTTAATTCCCCAGAAGACTGTACACGCTCTTTTCCTGAAATAACCTAAGAGTCATCTGGAAGGCAAGAAAAAGCTAATCCTCAACTCCTAATATATCATACTTTCAGTCAATATGAAATTTTTCGCTTGAAGAAACATCGTTTTGCCGAGTCCCTTTAAACGCTCATAACCACGATCAAATATTATTTCTAATATTCCTAATTTCATTTTTCTTGCAAAACGGTCTTGCAAGATGCATCAAATGAATATTTATGTAAAAATTTCGTTTGTTCAAAATGTTTATACAGCCAAGAAAAACAAAGTATTTCTCAGAAATCAAACTTTTAATTGCTAAGAGATTTTGCATCTCAATATATATATGTGTGTGTGTGTGTGTTAGTTAGGTATGGACAAAGTCCATAGGAAGTCGCGCCAATTCGCGAAATAGCTGGCCACGTCTAGTATTGGCCAAGTCATTTGTCCAAAGCCCGAAATAATCGAGAATTTACTACTTCTTCGGATTTTGGTCGTCCATTTCACAATGCGCCCGACAATCAATGACCAGTTTGATCAACTCCCGTTACTGCATAATCCAGCTCCGCAAAACCACTAGCTGTGGTCACGTTTTTTTTGGACAATTCGTGAACTGGCCATGGATTATCGGGATCACTGCGAATTGGTGCACCAAATCCCAAAGGAGTCGTGAATTCTCGATTATTTCGGTTTTAGGCCAAATTACTTGGCCAATGCTAGAAGTGGCTAACCATTTCACACATTGGCAATACTTCGGACTTTGGCCGTAACATATACAACCTTCGTCCAGAAAGTTCGGTGAATGATGTCATAGTGCTCACGGTCGTAAGAGTTTGCAACCGGCGCATACCGTGCCGGACAGGTGAAGACTGGTCTTAACCAGTTCCTGAGCGGCGGCGCTGCGAGTTAGCTTATAGGGTTGAAACAGTTCATTGTAGAGTGAAGGTGTTGTGCGCCCGGTCGAAATTCAAAATGGATCAGCGAACGAATATGCTTTTCTGTTTCAAACTAAGAAAATCAGCGAAAGAGACTCATGAAATGCTGCTAAAAATTTACGAAGAACGTGCTGTCACCTTGAAGTGCGTGTATGAGTGGTTTAAATGCTTCCGAGAAAGGCGGGACACCATTGAAGACTCCCTCCGAAGTGGTCGGCCTGCAACTGCACGCACCCCGGAATTCGTACAGAAAGTGAAGGAATTGTTGGCCAAGAATCGTCGTATGACAGTGCGAATGATAGTGGAGGAAGTGGGAATTGGTCATGAGATGGCCCACCTCATACTGACCCCAAATTTGGGTAAACGCACGCTTTTCTCCCGACTCGTGCCCCATACTTTGACGCCGGAACAAATTCTATTTCGGCTTGACGCCTGTGGAGACTTCATCGACATGGCGGATCGAAACCCAAATTTCCTGAAAACCATTGTCACAGGTGACGAGACCTGGTGCCTGAAGTACGACCCCGACGACAAGAGTCAGATTATGGAATGGCAGGGTCCACGGCCGCTGAAAAGCAAAAAGGTGCGAAGTGAGAAATCACGCATTAAGAGAATGCTCGTGGTTTTCTTCGACTCTGAGGGTCTCATCCATAAAGAATTCCTCCCTGAGGGCACCACATTAAATGCCGCTAAGTACGTGGATTTACTGAAAAGTCTGCTGCAACGGATCAATCGGGTACGCCCCCAGTACGCCAAGCAAGGCAACTGGACCCTGCTTTACGACAATGTCCGGCCACATACTGCCTTTCTGGTTCAGCAGTTCCTGGCCAACAGGCACGTTGTGCCCCTGAATCACCCACCCTACTCCCCAGACTTGTCTCCCCCGGACTTTTTCTTGTTCCCCAAATTGAAATCAGCCCTGAAGGGCTACAGGTTTTCGGGCATTTCGGACATCCAACGTAATGCTACGAATCAGCTGAAGATCATCCCTAAAGACGACTACTCCAGGAGTTTCCAAGACTTGTACAGCCGTTCCCAGATGTGAATTACCACCTACGGGGATTACTTCGAAGGACAGTAACAGCTGTTTCATGTAAGACAACAATCCATTGTAACCATAGACATACTCACCGAACTTTCTGGACAAAGGTTGTATATATATAAACATCTACATGCCGAGACCTTTTTACTGATACCTCAACCATAATTTTTGCGTCTCTAAAAACAGTTCTCCAAATAAAAAAAAAACCTTTTAGAAATAATGTATAGATGGTCTATAAATTTCGGGTTTATTGTTATTTTGCATAATAACAATAAAAAAATGTGTCGCTTACCTTCTGCACATGTTTTTGGCAAATCTCACGTGACTAAAACTTCATATTTAAATATTAGTATGTATCTGTAATTCAAATTTAGGCAAAAATTAACGAAAATAAAAAAAGAGAATGATTTCAAAATTATAAGCTTTAAAATTAAAACAATGGAAATTATACACTTCATTTATTTGTATAAACTAAAATACTTCGGGGTTTTTTGTTAAATGCTTGTTATAGTTCCCATTTGTATTGAATTATTTGGCCTGAAAGAGTTATACATTTAGAATCAAAATTCAGTCGAAACCCTCTTTATTTTAGCCCTAAAAGAGAAAATAAATTTTTGCTGATCGAGATGTTATTGTAAAATTGTTTTGACTTCTTATTTAGCAATATATCATACATTTTTAACACATAAAAAATATTTAAAAACATGTTAATCATCATATATATTATTTCTAGAAGGTGATTTTTGGTGACGATCCTTTTTTCTGCTTTCATACTTAACCAAAATCAATCATTGAGGTACCATTTTAAAGATTAAGTTATCCGCTTCTGAAGAGTTGTTAATTCAGAATTACACATTGTATTTTTTGCTTGAAAAACGAAGTTTAACATTTCGGACCTCAATTCTTTCCCTGAATACAAAACGAATATCTATCAAAATATACGTTGAGACGTTGTCTCCATTACTCCACGAACTTGTAATTATATAAGTCTGTGTTGCTCGTTCCTACCCCTCAACATGAACTTGTCATCTATCGGCGAAATGTTAAACTGAGCGGTCTCATAAACTGTAGGATAAGAGGCCATAAATTTTGTGTAATATGCGATTCTGACGTTATACAAGTCATAAATACCAGAGTGGTTCAAGGGCTCTCCAGAATTTTGACGCTATAGCGACATGTGGAATCCCATAAACTTTAGACCCTTACGACCACTTAAAACGCCGGAGAGAGCTTTTGAATTCACCGACCGTATAAAAGAAGACCCCACATACTCCACGGGAGAGAGAGAGAGCTGTTTTTCAGTGTGAGAGAGACGGAGCTCTCTGGTCCGAGAGGCCTTCTGTAGGCCAGAGTTGGTCTGTGAACCCGAGCCGTCCTGACATCTCTAACATGTAAATTCTAACTCGCTGTACATATTTGCTTTTTGTAGTTGTAGTTTGTAGTGTTTAAGGTGGCGTAGTAAAGTAATTGAAGCGAAACGCTTGTCGTTATTACTACCTACGTCACAACGTATTTCTGTATTCACAGTGATAAACTCCATTTATTTAATTTTCATTTATTAATCATTTGTTTAAACTGATTTATTAATCATTTGTTTAAACTGATTTATTAATCATTTGTTTAAACTGATTTATTAATCATTTGTTTAAACTGATTTGATAATCATTTGTTTAAACTGATTTATTAATCATTTGTTTGAACTGAATACACAAGCTGAAAAGCGTCAGTGGGCTAACAAAAAGCAATTTCTCGCCAACAATACAAAGCCATTGTTTGCGTTAAACAAGAAATGATCACGTCATTAGCGCCCTTTACACGTACGCTCTTTCCAGCGTGAAACCACGATCCCGCGCGATTGAGTGCACGTGTGAAGGTGTCGGAGAGGAAGGGAAAGCTGCTTTGGAGCGTACTGCAAGTTTTCCCGCGTTCAATCCCGTACGGTCCAAGCACTCCAAGAGCGTACGTGGAAAGGGCGCTATTAGGTACGCTGTTAGGTACGTGTATAGGGCGGTTTTGCGCGCGTACGGGAGCGTACGGAATTGCGCGCACACTCCAAGCACTCGCAAAAGAGCGTACGTGTAAAGGGCGCTAATGCGTCGATACGGCACGGTTATATAGTGTGTACAGAGGCTTTGTAATGTAAATACAGTAAAACCTCGTTTATCCGGCCCTCGTTGATCCGGATCTCCGGATAATCCGGATCAGATTTGTAGATATTATTTTCATTTAATGTCCATATTAGATAATAATTATTAACTATGATAGCAAGAACGTACCAACAAGTACACAAAATATTCGCTTTTTAGTTTGATTCAGTGTACAGTTCCTTCATAGATTGTATAATATATTATGGTAATAAAATGCTTTTTGTTGAGTTTAAGACAGCTTTACTAGAAAATTCTTTGCTAAGAAATGATGTGAAAAGTTATTTTTATATTTTTTAATGTCTTGTAAACAATACTATGTAATTTTGTTACATTGTAATTTAAAACATTGTTTTTATCGTAATAAACGGTCTGCTTAGTTAAGGATTTTGTTTTGCTTATTACCGATATTTCCCGGATTATCCGGGTTTTCGATTGTCCGGATTGCCTATGGTTCCAGTTAGTCCGGATAAACGAGGATTTACTGTATCACATTTTCCACGAGTTAGTTATATTTTTAATATCTTCAGCAAATGTGTTTTGATGTGACCATATCTCATAAGGCGTCCACACACATGCAGAATTGCAGAGCATTCTGCGGGGAAAACAGTTATTTATGGGGCAGAGTGCTCTGCAGCGATCCCTCGTCAGAGCGTTTTTTCACAGTTCATCAAAGAGACACGAGGTACTTTGGGGGTGGGGGTTCTAAATGGGGGAATGTCTGGAAGACAGTCTAGTGTTCATTCACACATCGCTTTAGAATAACAGGGGTGGAGGAACGTGACTAATCGACCCCAAAATGTGTCAAGAGGAGTCCGGGGGTGTTTACTGCATATGCGCTCTGTTTATATGTGAATGCACCATAACGTTCCCCTATTTTGTGTTATGCTTCCCGTCCAATGGTGTGTCCAAAGGTGTTTTGTAATCGTTTTTGTATTATCCTTACGCACCATTGTTATTTGACAACTAAAGAATGACTACCAACGAACCGGTTCTTCTTACATCCTACTACAAACCACCAACCTCGCTATAAAATTAATCGCATTTTATTCGCATGCGAAATTTTCACACGGGCCCGTCCAGTAAAAAATTGAAAGCACATTTTTTAATTAAACTAGCCGCTGCGCGACCAGCATGGTCTCTTTTAGTTTTGTATTTTCTTTTGCAAAACAACTCAACTGAAAGAAACGTATGTAAGGAATGTTACCATTACCTGTCATCATAAATATACGTTGTTAAGTGGTAGTGCGATCACAGCCAAAAAATTTATAATCATTGCAAAATTCTCTATAAGGATGATTCTAAAACATCGTGATTAAAAAAACATGAATTTCCATTACTTCAGAACATAGTTAAAGATAAGACTGAGAAACCCAACAACAAAGATTTTAAAAATTACATTCCTCTCTGTATGTAATATTTTTCAAAATTAAGATATCTACACTTTATCATTACATCAAATAAGAAATTGTTGGAGAAATTTTTTTTCACGTATAAAATGGAGTAAAAATTCAGCAAGTACTAAAATATAGTGTGGATTACATCACTCTATATATGTACTATTGTTCACAATTCAGATATCTACACTTAATTATACCAAATAAAAAATTGTTGGGAAAATTTCTTCACTTATAAAATGGAGTAAAAATTCATCAAGTACTAGTAAAAAAGTGTAGACAATTAACTGTTACTTACTATTAAGATATTATAATGCAATTATTAATATTTTACTATGATATTCCTCAAACTTCTTGATATACACAGTTGAGTATTTCAGAAATAAGAGATACTACAGTGACAGAATCAAAAGAACGGACTCTAGATAAACCTACATACAACTGTCCATGAGTAAACACTGGATTTGATAGGTCTAAACATATTTTGTCAAAAGTTTGTCCTCTTACATACATTTAGAAAAACGGATGGAACAAAAGAATGAATTATCTCGGGAATAAATTAAAATTATTTACGTGTAAAATACAGCAATTAAATTGTACCAAATTACGTACCATCGTCAAACCACTACACACACGTGGCCAGCCGCTAATGTTTACATCTGGTAGTTGCAGCCGTTGCCATTCGGAGTGTAGAAATATCGCCGATTTTTGTGCCGCATACCTACGCGTTTTATATATATAGATAATTCAATATGATTTAAACTGACGTCAAACTATCCTCTGTGGGTTGCGCACACAGTTTGCGCATTGTTTTATACGGAAGCAAAAAAAAAAGTGAATAAATAGATGAGTAAATAATTTCTTCCTCTGTTATGGAGTACAGTTTAAAAAACAAAACAAAAATCTTAAATTGAAGTCAGTAATCACACGAAAAATTTTCTCCTTAGCTTAACATGGAGCTGAGCTTTAAGCACCTAGCACAAATAGTGTTATATGTTTCATTCAATATAAAACAGGATGTTTTTTGGAATTTCTAGTTTAGCACTGCCCAAAACACAATACACACAAAGCTCTGTCTGTCTCAGATCTAAGCGCTCATTGTCGAAATAGCTTGGAAGCTGAATAAAGATGTAACTAGTTTTTTCCCTTATAACAAATCCAGTAAATAAATTATAGACTTATGACTTAACTGGTAAATAAATTTCAGGTTTAGAATGCTGGTTTTGGAATTGTTTCGGTCCTGTGGATAACAATAAATACAGTCATTTGAAAAATTCAGATAAAAGTAAATGACACAAAAGATCGTTTAAAGTTAATACTTTAAGGCCGGTATTCTTCAACTGAATTATTACAGCCATTTGGGGAACTTTTTTAACACCATTCCTCACAAATTTCTTCCTTCCCGCAGTTAATGACGAATATTTATGACTCAGTGATTCGGTTGTTACGGCAATTTCCCTAACAACCTACTGCCAGGACCTGGATCGAACACGCCTTGTAAAGGTGAAAGGTTGTTTCAGGGTGTGATTTTTCTGGGTAGCGAATTAACCTATTTTGAGTATCCCACTTTTGTATCTCAAAAAGGCTTTCGTACCCTTCTAGTTATATTCCCATTTTTGTAATATACCTAAAACAGCATGCATGCGCTGATACTAAATAATCCACTCAGTTAACCGACATATATACCGACATATACAGGGTGTCCCAAAATTCGATCGACAAATTCAGAGGGGTGATAGTAGGCATCAAGACGAGCAATACAGAGGCTGTTCGCTTTTTTTTTAGACAATTTTGGTAAGCGGTAATAAAAAATCGTTTGCTGCAAAATAAATAATTGCAATTGTACTATGTTTTTAAAAGTCAAAATTATCGCCTGCGGCTTAAAAGTTTTGTTTATATTCAAAATGGCGTTTTTAACAAAGCAGTGGTTCGAAGGCTACATTTATGCTCTTTCCGAAGAGAAATATGCATACTCCGTTATCCAAAAACGATGTGAGAGTCATGGTTTTGTGATATCTAAAGCGTCGATAGGTAATATCGTCAACAAGAAAGGAAAAAAAACGTCAAATTGGAGCCTCAATTGTGACAAAAATTCCAAACAAGTATCCAAGGAAAAAACGGACATCTTCGACTATTGCAAAGGTACGTTGTTTAATGTTAAAAGAAAATCCCCCTAGTCAAAGGACAGTTGCAAAATCCTTAAAATGCTCGGTGTCCACTGTAAACAAAATGCTAAACGTTGATTTAAATCTTAAGAAAGCGAAAAAACGCAATGTGCATCGTCTTCTTCCAAATCATATCGCTGAACGCAGAACACGCTGCAGAATTCTATATGAGAAACACTTATCCAAAGAAAAGTGGAAAACAATTGTCACAATAGATGAATCATGGGTGTATTTAAATGATTGCAACAAAAAAAGAGCCATTTATTATCATAAAAGGGGAGAAAAAAATTTAAGTACATGGTTCAAAGAATCGAAAGAAAGTTTTTCTAAGGGATTCATGATTGTTGCTGGTTTTTCTTATAATGGCAAGTTAAAAATAAAGAGAGTGGAAAAAATGTCAAGATTAACTACAAATACTATCAGGAACATATTTTATCGCCAA